>NPHX01000711.1:454500-465083 GCA_002271815.1 Eimeria falciformis
TGCAGCATGTCTTCCTCCTGCTGCTGCTGCTGCTGCTGCAGCCGCCTTGCCGCTGCTGCTGCTCCTCTGCGGCCTCGCCCCCGGATCGGCGTCGCAGCAGAACAGAAGACAGAAGCGTCAAACACGCGGAAAGGCTGGGCCGTCATGAGGCGAGCGAGAGGCACCTGCACCTGCTGCGGCACTCTTGTTGCTGCTGCTGCATCTGTCTCTCTTGGGGATCCTCCATCTTTATTAGGAGTCCCTGAAGTCGCTGAGTCCTGGCTGCCGCTGCTGCTGCTATCTCCGCCTGAGGACTGCCCCACAGGCGTCCCCACTGCAGCAGCAGAAGAGACCTGTGCAGCAGCAGCAACAGGAGTTGCTGTTGCTTCTTCCGCTGCACCTGCTGCTTCCTCAGCAAACGGAGACTCGGCCCCCTTGGTGATGTTAGCAGCAGCAGCTGCTTCTGCATCTTCAGTAGCAGCAACACGTGCTGCTGCGGCGACCTCTTGCTGCTGCTCTTCTTGCTCCATACCCGCTGCCATTTGAGGTTCTAGGTGTGTCCCAGCAATCCGGTGTTGCAGCAGCAGCAAACGGCATTCCTCCGCTGTCTCCTGTTCTTGCTGCTGCTGCTGCTTCTCTTGCTGCCTCTGCTGCTCCTTGGTAAGGGCGAGGCAAGGGGACACAAAGCACTGATGCAGCAGAGCATCGTGCCGAATGGTTTTCCTCTGCCGGCTCCCCCCTATGGCCTGCATGTACAGCCGGCTCGCTGCAGTTGCACCGCAGTAACACAAGCAATAACATTATTGAACGCAGAAACACAAGGACTAGCAACATCGGTAAATGTGAACCACAGAGAGGACGCGAGGGTAGCTAACAAGTGCAGTGGCTTTTCCCCCAGCAGCAGCAATAGACGAATTGCGGGGAAAGGGAGATGGTGCTACGAATATACAAAAGCAAAGAAAAACCTACTTCCGTCTACGCTGCTGCTGTCTCCTCCTCCTCCTCCTGCTGCAGACGTCGCAGCAACGGAACCCCCCGATTGCGAGGGGGGGCTGCGACCCCGGGCACTACCGGAGCTCATGGCTGCTGCAGGGATAGACTGCTTCTCTTTCAGTGTTCCCGCTGCTCATTCTTGCCGCATGCTGCTTCTGCTTCTGCTTCTGCTGCTGCCGCTGCTGACGGCGCTACAGGAGGAGAGGCCGGGCTGGTGGGACTGCGGCAAAGGTTTAGGGATTGGACTTTAGGGTTTACATTAACATAGGGGCAACGAGGTGCCCTGATGCAGTGCTGCTGCTGGCCAATAAAAGACCTGTGGGCTGCGGCGGCTGCTAGCCTGCTGTCGGGCCTTGGAGGGGAGTTGGGCACACGAAGGACCTGCTGCGTTGTCTGCCAGTCCAGGGCAGCAGTAGCCGCAGTAAGCGTTATTCCTACTGCAACTGCTACTGCAACAGCTCCAGCAACTGCGGCGCACCGACAAGCTCCAGACGTTACAGAAAGGCGTTGCAACGCCACACCCGTCCGTGGTGCCGTGGCAGCAGTGCCTGCGGCGATAATAGTAGGTCCTGAGTAATCTGTATTAAGAGACAATAATCAGTTTGGGATAACAGCAGCAGCAGCAGCGGCCCAGCCGCTGCTGCTCCTATCCGCCAGCCCAAGATGGCCTTGGACGTGCAGTGGTCGCTGCAGACACCGTCCTGCTGATGCTGCTGTCCTCCTAGGAAAAGAGCATGCAAGCAACAAAATGTCCTTAAAACGTTCGGTACGCTAAGGGATTAAGGGCTTTAGAAGGTCAAGGGTGATTCCTTAGCTTTACTATTAGCAGCAGGAGCGCCTTAGTTACAGAAAATGCAGCAGCCCTACTGCTTGCATCTGAACGCGGGCCCCCTGCACTCTGTCCACTAGCCAAACTACCGGGGTTAATACGATTAATCAAGAATGGCTTGAGGTGTAACCACAGAGAGCACATCCAAACAGCAGCGTGCTGCTACTAGTGCTCCTGCTTCAGCAAAGTGAACATGCAACGGATGTTTGGTGCTCATTTCTAAATCTGAGTAAACCTCAAAGTGCTTTGCTTGTAGCTTAATTGTCAGGTACTTCCCGTTGTTATTGTGTAATAGGGGATTTAACACTTTCTAGGCGAGCAGTATGGAGTAGGAAGACTCTTGCCACCACAGATGCTCTCCCACAAGTTTCCTTCCCTGGAGAGGTCCCCACAACAACAAATCTACCCGCCTTTATTGCTTTTCTCAGTATTATTCTAATAGTGCAGTGAGAAGGCATTTTACTGCCTTTCAATGAGTCACTCTCTCTTGTCTTTGTCGACCACATCCTCGCTCGATGATGGTATAGGATGCTGGAAGGGGATCAAGTGGAAAAAAATATAATTTTTGATAAAAATTTATTTTCTAACTTCCCCTAAATATGCTCCTTGTTTCCCCTCAATAGATATCAATTTTTATTTTAACTGTTCAATTTTAGCGCCTTCTTGCTCAAACTGCCGTGTTTGATATAAGCCGTCTTTGATATAAGCCGTCTTTGATATACAATTCTAGAGTTTTAGACACTATCTTGATAGCACAATGTTGTAGGGTGCTAGGCAGGGAATTTGAGAAAGCTTTTTTAAGGCTCCCTACAGTTCTCCCTCAAGGCAGTTAATTGGCGTTTTAATTCTTTTGTTTTAGCGTCTTGCTGGTCTAACAGTTGTTTCTGATACGCTGTTGCCGACTTCAAGGTCGCTATCTTATCCTGATCGAGCACGACAGCCTCGTAATGCACCTAGCACCTTCTGGAGCTGTTGGCCTGATTTCCCTATTTTCTTTAACTCCGATTCAGGCTTTTTAAAACTCTTCTAAATGGAAACGTACTATCTTTCTTGGCTCAAAGAGCTTGCAAAGATTGTTGCTTGTTACCAATCTTTAACTATCTTACTGTAAATTGGAGGAAAGGGAGCTATAGGGATGTCTCTTAAGTCTGTTCTTCGTATCTCATCCAAATTAATCAAATGCCGTTTGAATTCCTTGAGATCGGCGTCTTGCTGTTCCAACTGTCGTCTCTGAAAGGAGTCAGAGGCAGCTATCTTCTCGTGATAGCTCAACGTGGCCTCTTGTAACACAGCCAGCTCCCTCTGAACCTGGACGGCTGGTCGCGGGCGCCTTATTAGCTTTAATTCCGACTCAAGCTTTTTAATCCTTTAAAGATAAACGTAAAGCTCCTTCATAGCCAGATGTGCTTGTAGAGACCCCTGCTTGGTAACTGTCTTCAACTCCAAGACAGCTTAACTTTAAACCCTTAAATGAGTCTTCTGTAACTCCGTTTAGTTCCTCACAGACTCAAGCCTTTTAAAAACGTTATTTGCCTTCCCCTCAACTTTGCTACTCAGGGCTTCCAGCTCCCTAGTTCTCTTATTGGTTCTCCTTTTGGCGCCTTCAGCATCTAGCCTTCAGTTCTCTCTCATAAACAGCTCCCATAGACCTAGCCTTTATAACCTCTGTCCGTCTATCCCATGCCTTTTTCCCTATACGGGCGCGCTGCGTGACCTGAAATTCCTTAGTCAATAAGACTAAACGGAGGTGCGCTGCTGCAAACAAATTCTTAAACACAAAATCTTTGATTACTGCCTCCTCCTGATCGCCATGAACGATTTGAATACTCAATTCCTAGTGAACAAAACTACACATTGAAGCCTTAATTATTTACGTTTCCTGAATTATCAAACGCTCGTAGTTTGTAATGCCTGAAGACGTTTGTCGTCTCTGAAAGTTGGCGGCTCAACCACTGTTGGGCTTCCCGTAGCAGATAGCTGTTGATGTTTGCTTAAAAGTGTCAAAAGATTTGAATTAGATAACACCTTACACGTATGCTGATGTAACTCAGTTCCCACTCGTAGGAAACTGGGAATACAACCCAAAGGGTGTGAATACCGCAGCAGGTTTTTCTGGCCTGGCCTTTAAACAAGCCTTCCCACTATGCTTTGACTCGCACGAGCAAAATTAAAAAACAAAAATTTTTGCTTATTATTGGGCAGAAAGTGCTGGACCGAAAGATAAAAAATTTGAGTTGAAACAGATGAGGTTCTGAACCTGGCCCTCACTCAGACTTGAAAGTTTCTGTGATCCCGGTAAACAAAGAAGTTACATTCCTTTCAGTAGCTTAAAATATTTAAAATAATAAAAGGCTATTTGCATAAATATAAGTTATTTTAGAGACAGTGTTACTCTCACTAATCGTTAGGTTACGTGTGTGCCTCAACCTGCGCTTCACCCTCACTCAAACATTAAATTTCTTGGGATCCGGGTAAACAAAAAAGTTTGATTTTTTTTGTTTTTTAAACTACTAAAATAATAACGTTGTTGCATAAATATAAATTATTCTAGGGACAATGTTACTCTCATTAATCCTTACAGTTAGCTGTGTGCCTCAGCACAAGTGCGAAACACATAAAATAAGTGATATAGTATACATCACAGCGCTCAGCAAAAATTTAAATTCCAAATTACAATTTAGACAGACATAATCTGAAAGTTTCTTGGTCTCCCTAAAAAGATCGAGTTCTATATTGTGGGTGTGGGGAGTTGGTGGATGGCTTGTGGGTTGCTTGTTGCACTGCAGTGAGTATTCGTTTGCGGTCTAACTGATAGTTAAAACTTTCATCTTTTAGTTAATTTTTCTATTTCAATTATTAGTTATCCTTGAGGGCGCGCAGCGGTGCAATACAATTACAAATGCTCCTAGCATAGCGACCGGCCTTTATTCAACCCTTCCAGCATCCATCAACCTACTTCGGGGACACAATTTCCAGTTTTCCACCTTCCGAAGTATCGCATTTTCGTTCGAAGCATTTCGGCTTTTTAATAAGATATTAAGGGTTAAGTCCCTGAATTTTATTGCTGCAATCACAAGCTGTTAAATTGAGACAGTTTTAGAAGCACCTCCGATCCTTAATCCCGTAGCCAAGCTCAAGTTGCACACTTACTGCTTAGTTACCCACGGAGTAGGTGTTGCACATTTTACTTTGGATGAGTGCGGTGCATGTGGACGCCGATGACAGGCTGTTTATCATGTGTGCAGAGGCTTAGTATAATGAAGTCTCGGATGGAGAGAGAGAACGGACAATGCGGAACGATGGAACTACGGGAGCGTCACTCATACACACACTTAACGGTCTGCAAAGCCAGCCCAAAGCGCAGGAATGGCTTACGAGGTCCTGTTTTGGGGGCGCAGTTTGTTGGTGCGATGCTTTTGGCGGCGGCAGGTATAGTGCAGCAGGTAATGGCCAAACGAAGCTGGGGGGTGCTGCTCGTGCGCCAGGGGCAGTACAACGCTGAGGCGGAGTTTGAAAAAGGTGTCACTGCTCTACGGCAGATGTGGGAAGAGGCGTCGCCCATTGTTAAACGTGACTTTGGACTGAGGCACACCTTTCTCGCAAGCCCTACGAGTAACCCTATATCTCTTTATGAAAAGGAGATTAAGAATTTGCGGGCTGAGAAAGCGACCCTAGGATTGTGGGGGAACGATATCGACAGAACCGTGTATACACTGCGACTCCGTCTCTTTATGGCGGTCATGCAAGTAGCTCTCCATCGACTTAGGGGCATCAAGGAGTTGGAGAATTTGTACAGTGCTACCTTCGTCCCTTCACCTCCAGAATTGACAGCGCAGAGGGAAGACCTTATGGGAGTTCGCCAGTTCCTCTCAGCCTTCATCCACCAGCAGTTGGATCCCTTGGAAGCTGATGACACACAAGACTCGAAAATCCCCAGTTGGTTGGCCTTAGCACTCCGCAACGGAATACTAGCTACCGATCAGTTGCGCTTGCATGATATAACTGCCGCAACAATTTTTAATGATATCATGGACGATATTGACAGCGAGATGCCTACCAGGGAGAGCTTGATGGCACCGGGGTTGGCTTCCTTACGCACAAAGCGCTTTAAATCGGCTATCCAAGATATCGTGGGAAAACGGTTAGGTGAAAAAGTACTTCCCAGGACTTATGAGTTTTGGAAACCCAAATGGACCGTGAAGAGTCTGGCAGCTCAACTTGTAACATTGAGGAGGAATTGGAAATCCCAACGCCGCCGTGAAATGACCCAAAAGAACGGTCTCAAACTTGAATGGGATAACGCAGAGCAGCCATTGGACAGCATCTACTTACTCGCCCTTGCCCAGCTGTAGCCACTAGGCATTTGAACTCCAGCTAAATTACGAGTATCCGAAATTTGACCGTCGTTCACCCTCGAGGGACTAGAAGGGGTATGGATGGATTTCAAACTGTGTTGTATGATCTCCACATTTATCCCGTAATCGTCCGCAGTGGTCCTTAAGCAATTAAAGGGCCCATTTACTATGGCTCCAGTAGGACGTCTCCCTGTCTGAAGGCGCAGGGAGCAGGCGTGAACTCCCCAAAGCGACGTATTGGGGTACCAAAACCGCATACGAGGACGAAGAAGTATTCTTCAAAAGCGTCACAACCCTTGACAATGTGTGGATAGATTCTAGACATTTAACTCATATCTGTATCTGTATTTGTACATGCACCTATTATGTGTGTGGACAATGTACACATATATGTGTATGTGTACATGCCTGCTATTTGTTTGGAAACCTTACACATATGTGTTTGTGTACTTGTTACTATTATTGGCATGGATACTATACACATATATGTAAATGTGCATGTACCTAATATTTGCTTGGACACTTCATACATATATGTATGTTTGCTGGTACTTATTATACGCATGGTCACTTTACACATTTTTTGTATGTGTTCTTGTGCCCATTATTGACCTGGATACTATACACATACATCTGTGCTTGCTTGTACCTATTATTTGACTGGACACTATCCACATTTATGTGTGTGCAGATGGTACCCATTATTGGCCTGGACACTAAACATTTTACCTGTATCTGTGTGTGCAAATGTATGCATTATTGACCTGGACGCTTTACACAGATCTGTATGTGTACATGAACGTATTATTGGCCTCTTCACGAATTGTCAACATGCCATTCTTTAAGAATTATTTACCCGGAGAAGACGGCCAGCCACCAGATCGTCGCCTCTTTCAACTGGCAAATTTACTCATTGCGGGCAATGAAGCATCCAGGAAAGTCAGCGAAGATGGAAGAACACATGGCTAAGTTTCCTCCTAGGTGGGGGTATGTGGGAGTAACTCTAAGTGGGCTTTTGGCACTTAAGGAAGTAGTCTTACTAAGGAGACTGGCGCCGGGTCATCGCTGCTGATCATCTTCGGCGTCGTGTATCTGTCTGAGAATGAAGAACTGGTATATCTCGAAGTTCATATTGATGCTCGGTAGCCGTGCAGTCGATATCTCCTATATGAAGCGTGGAAAAACGTGAAAGGCGTTAGAGACAAGACTCCACGGAGAATTGATAGTTGCTTATGTGCACTTCATACGCTGTTTTCCTACCTCCTGTTAACGCCACCATGGAGCTTTCCGACTTGCAGTATTTAAATATTGCACAAGTTCTATATTTTCATACCTTCCACCAGCCCATATTGCCTCTCTGGTGCACCTTATTTGTATGAAGGTTAGAACAGGCGATCAGTTATGCGTGAACTAGTAGTGTTGGGCCTTAAGACTACAATGTCTACCGTTATACAGTGTATCTAGGCATAGTTGCCTTTAGGAGCAGCTTGCTCACTAGTTATGTTGTTCCGTCGATCACTACTGAAGAAAGCATCGTGTGATAGTGTTATTAACAACTGATGGCGTGTAGCTGATTGCAGTAGTTTGTGGAAAGCGGTGGCAGTGTCAGTTCACAACTAGCTATTGCAGACGGGCAGGTGGGCTGCAATGTGATCTCTATATTTTCTTTCCCCTTTATGACTACACAATCTTTGATTCTATTCATGGTAGTTGATAGCTTCCTTTCCTGTACGTGTAAACCCCGGTATCTGCACACCATCGATATCGACTTGGACACCTTCCACGACGGACTCAGAAAAATCCCTTCAGGCTCGTTTGTGCTTAAATCCTAAAACAACGTTGCAAAGGGCTACATGCTTCTATTAGGCGCGCAGGAAGTTCAGGGGAGGAGCACAATTGAGTACCATAATAGAAAGATGCCCTCGTTACGGGCAGTCGCTGCCTCAGCCTTTCAGAAAGGCAATGGAAGGTTGTTGAGAGCCTCAGCGTCTTCGATACGGTTGATCCAAACTTCTCACTAACAAGGAAAAATGGCTTTGATGGGACGAAACTCAATACGATACCAGTCGTGCATAGTTCGATACCGCCAGTGAAGTAACTGAAAGTGTGATGATAAATGCTACACACGAGCTATAGACTAGTTGGATACTTGCGTGTGGCGGCGCGGAAGAAGCGAAAAGAGAAAATGCTGGCGAGTTGGGGAAGCCGTAGAGCTCCCCTGTACGCGTACGAAGCTGGGAGCACAAGAGCAGAACGGAGCCGCTAAGTTCGATTCTTGGAATCGTTTTATTGGCTGCCATGGTTTTATGGGTGGCTGTTTCTGGTCAGCATACGCGTAAGACAAAAATATAAACCACACATGCACCACCCCTGCCCAAAGGATGCCAAAACAGTCATAAGCCCCGACAAGCTGTATAGCAACGAGGAAGAGTTCCCTATAAGTGTTACTGAACTCGAAAAGGCATGGGCCAGGGCCTCGCAGAGTGTTAGGGCTGCGTCTGCTGTGCTTTTCTTTCTGGAGAAGACGCCCAGCCACCTTACTCTGATCCGCAGCCAATCTTCCAGTGGCCATAACGTTCACCAACCTCGCATAGGAGTGGCGGGCAAAGACTCTAAAAGCGGTCCGTGCCTTAGGACTTCTGGTTGGTACGGCGGTCTTGTGAGCATCTGGTGCTAGAGTGATAGCCCTAAGCGAGTTCGAGGTTTTTTTCAACAAGACCGGCAGTCAATCCCAGTTGATGGATCTCGTGGATTCAAAACGCATTTTATGGAGGAGACGTGGTTTTTCGTAAGTTCGTGGCGATGTTTGGCTGCTAGTCAGTGGACCTTTCCAGGAAGGTAAATGCAAAAGAAGCCCAGAAACCCCCCAAAAATTGACACAGAGACTCTCCAACACGTTGCCAGCTACCGCTTTACACGCCAAACAAAACAGCAGAGTGCATGATACTTTCAATGTCGTGGTGCAGGAATTTGGTAAAGATATGCCTACGCTAGCCGATTGTCAAAACGATACACTAGTGGCAGTTTTATTGGGACACGTCGTCATCTCCAGCTGTTCTTAGCTTGGCTTTACACATGTTTTTAGCAAAGATGCTGCAGCGGCAACAGCAGCAGCAGCAGCAGCAGCAGCAGCAGCGGGAAGACGCGGATGCGGCAGCGGAAGGTCACGGCCATGGACGGCAATCAGAGGAGCCACAGTAGCACTATCAGCAGAAACAGTGGGGAGAGGACGATGAACACTAGTTACCACTGAAGCAAGTGAAGAGGGAGGCCACAGCATAGCTGCAGCAGGACGCAATGGTCGTTGATGCCTGCAGCACCACCAGTGGGGCACTGTCCGAGGAGGAGGAACACAGTAAGGCAGGAGAACTTCTTGACGCCAAAAAACTAAAGCAGCAGCAGCAGCAGAGTACTGGCGGTGATGCGCTCTTTGACAAATTTATCTCCAAGGACCAGCATAGCTTGCAGCAGCGGCTGCAGCAGCAGCTTAAGCAGCAAGAGAAACCGCTGCAGGAGAAGCAGGTGCGTCTATGGGAAAAGAAGCAGCAGCACAACAGGAAGAAGCACGTGCTGTAACAGTAGCTGGAAGGACAGGAGCACTAGCAGAGGAACCAGCAGTGGGGTTCCACCCCTGGGTCCATGAGCCTCTTTCTTTAAGGGAGCGGACGTCATTAACAATCCCAGAAGTAATACGCAGGTGCCGAGGAAGAAACAGAGAGAGAAGGAAGGAGGGGAGGAGCCGGAGAGGAGATTGCAAAATGAAAGGGGATGGAGGGACAAAGACAGCTTGGACAAACACGCACACAGCAGATGCACACAGAGACACACAAACGGAGGCACAGACAATCATTTTCCCGCCGTTCTCTGAGTTGGCGCATTTGCTGCTGGATTGTGTCCTTAGATGGGCGAACTGCGAGCCAAGAACACCCGCTTCACGACCCTGCAGCAGCAGCAGCAGCTGTAGCTGCAGCAGCTTCAATAGCAGGAGCTGAAGCAACACCTGCAGCAGCGGAGGCAGCTGCATGAGCAGAACGTAAGTATCATGTGGTTCAGCCGGGGAAGTTTTGGCCGACTCCAGAAAGGAATGATGGGGTGGATGTGCTTTTCTCCGGAGACGAGCCCTGAAACTCTTCTGTTTTAAGATATACCTTTACTGTCAAGGCCTCCATAACGGTTCACAAATCAGCTCCTCTGTTGCTGTTACTGCTGTTGCTTCGGCTGGTACCTTGCTGCTGTTGTTGCTGCTGCTGCTTCCGCTGGTGCCCTTTATATTGGAGACACTGCCTCCGTGTAAGCTTCTGCTGCTACTGCAGCGTCTCTGCTAGGCAGCTGTGTGCTGGTAAAGATAAGCTCTTCCACACCGTGCGTCTCCTTGGCCCTTCATGGGGCTATGAAACAACCAGAGTTGGTTAACGTTTATGTAATGA
>NPHX01000712.1:17886-42344 GCA_002271815.1 Eimeria falciformis
CCGCCTCGACCTCATCACACTCAAGCCGCCACTCACCAATTATCAAAACCCAAGCATTCCAACAACAAACGGATACTGCATCAAGACATTTCGTCTCCAGCAGTTAGTGTCCCGACGCAGCTCTTCAGACATCGCACCACCAAAATAATGGCAAGTCATCAGCAGCAAACGCACGTGCTGACATCGGCAAAAAAACGACATTCACATAGCACGAACTGCCTGGAGACCAACCTATAGCACTATCGTAACGACGAATGGCTGGCGTAAAGTGTTTCCAGCACCCCATTGCTTCAAACCTCACCACACGCAAGCAGTCACTCAAAAAACTTTGAAAATCCAACATTCCCACAACAAACGTATGCTGCATTAAAAGATTTCCGTTTTCAGCACTCAATGCCCCGAAGCAGCTCCTCCAGTATCCCAACACCAAAATAAGGCTAAGTTATCAGTAGCAAACGCACGTTCTGACGTCAATATATATATTATATTCACATAGCTCCAACTGCCTGAAATGCCTCCCAATTCATCACGCTAGCGTACAGCCGTACCACGTGGAACGATAAACCGACTCGCACCAGGATCCACAGGTACCTCAATAATCCATTTCGCCCACTCACTTGCAGCTTTAGCTGTGTCTGTAAACGGCAGCGACATTCTTCCCATCTCCCCATGAGACTACGAGAATCTTACTAACCAGCAGCTTCACACCAACCACCCCTTCGAACTCAGTGAAGTCACCGCCGGAATGAATAGCCTAACCGACGTGAACAGAGTCTGCCCAGAGTTGCCCTCTCATAAACCGCAAGGCTTTACGCAGAATTGCCAACACAGGGGCGGAACGAGCCCATAACAGACACCCAGATCAATAAGGCAGGTCACTTCCGTCTCAAAGATTCAAATTCACGAAGCAGCTCCTCAAGCATCCCATCACCAAAACAACGCCATGCCATCACAAGCACACGCACAGTCTGAAGTAAGCAGGAACAGTACATTCACGTGACTCCAGCTGCCTGGAATCCGACCCAAGACACTACCGTAAGGGCGAACCAAGCAAAATAGTAGACCAACTCAAATCAGTTTCCACGGGTCAACGCAATAATCCACCCCCAACTCTCAACTCCACTTGTTCCTATGTCTCAAGACGGAAGTGGGCGTTCTTCCCATCTCCATACAAACCGTCGCACGAACCACACAAGCAGCACCTCCACACCAACCAGTCCTTGCCATTTTGTGCTGTCACCGCCGCAATGAATGACTTACCTAAAGTGCTTCGAGGCTCCCCATCATTTTTTATTTCATCAAACGGATACTGCCTCAAGCCATTTCATCTCCAACACTTAAAGTCCCGAAGCAGCTCCTAAAGTATCCAACACCTAAATAATGCCACGCCACCACAAGCACACGCACAATCTGAAGTAAGCAAAAACAGTACATTCAAATACTTCCAACTGCCTGCAATCCAAACCACGACACTATCGTAAGGGCGAATCAAGCGAAATAGTCAATCAGCTCACACCAATGTCCACCGGTTAACTCAATAAACCAATTCTACGACGCAACTTTAGTCCTCGCCGTGTCCGAAGACGGCAGTGACCGTTCTTCTCATTTCCGCACAAACCGTCGCACGAACCTTAACAACCAGCATTTCCACAGCAACCAAGCCTTCGCATTCTGTGCTGTCAACTTTGTAATGAATGGCCTAACTGAAGTGCTTCAAGCCTCGCCATCGTGTCAAACTTATCACAGGCAAGTTGCCACTCACCAATTCTCCAAACCCAAGCATTTCCAGAACAAATGGATACTGGAGCAGCGCATTAAATTTCCGCCTCCAGCACTCAGTGCCCCAGAACCGCTCAACCAGCCAACCACCAAAACAACGCTAAGCCATCATCAGCAAACGCACGTTCTGTAGTCAGCACAAAAAAGTATTCACATACCTCCAACTGCTTGGAATCCAATTCATGACAATGCGTAAGGGCAAACCAACCGAACATTAGACAAACTCACACTAGGTTTCACACGTTACTCCAATAACTCATTTCACCCACGCAACTCCAGGTGTCGCCGTGTCTGAAGACGGTAATGGCCGCTCTTCCCATCTGCATTAGAAGCGTCACACGAACTATAACAGCCAGCATCTCCACACTAAAATTCTTCCAATTTTGTGCCGTTCCCTACTCATAAGTGACATAAATGGAGTGGTTCGGGTTTCTCCACTGTTTCGACTTCATGATCTGCCGCGCACTAATTGTCCAGGCTAAGCCATTCTCACAACAAACGGATACTGGGGCAAGCCACTTGCATTTCTAGCAGTGGGTACCCAAAACTACCTTCCAGTTAACCCGCCCAGAAAAAACGGGAAGCGTTCAGCAGCAAACACACAAACTGAAAGCAAGATAAAACCACCATTCACATAGCTGCAAGTTCCTAAATTGCCCCACGATCCTTGACACTTCCGTACAGACGAACCAAGCAAAACAACAAACCAACTCACATCGGTTTCCACGGGGTACCTCATTAAGCCGTTTCGCAAATTCAACGCCAGCTGTCGCTGTGTCCGACGAAAGCAGTGGCGTTCTTTCCGTCTCTGCAGGAAACGTCACACAAACAATAAAACTTCGCATTCATGCACCAACCGCCACTTCACATTCTGTGCAGTCAACCCACAATCAACAATTTAATTCAAGCAGTTCAACCCTCCTCACAGTTTTGACCTGAGCATATACAAACCGCCACGCACCAATGCTCCAATCCAAAACATTCGCACAGCAAACAGACATCCCGACTCCTACTGCAAGCGTCCTCATTCTCCACCACTCAATACACCCAAGCAGCTCCTCATGTACCCTAGAGGCAAAATACCTTTAGCCTTTCCACACCGAACGCACGAACTGAGCCGTGAGGCAACTACGTTTACATAGATACAAGCACCTGGAAAGCCATCAGATCCACGACACTAACGCACTGTGGAACCGAGGGGAACAACAATGCAACTCACACAAACGTGCACGACATACCTCGTTAACCCAATTCCCCCACTCAACTTCAGCTGTCGATGTGTCTGTATATGCCAGTGCCTGTTTTCCCCACCCAGACATCCAAGGTTGCACAAACCGTAACAACCAGCTTCTGCACACAAATCACTCCTTCGCATTCTGTGCCGTCAACGCCGCCATGAATAGCTTAACTAAAGTGGCGCGACCCTCCCTCACCGTTTCGACCCAATCACAAACAAGCCGGCATGCACCAATGCCCCAAACCCAAGCATTTCCACAACAAACGGATACTGGAGCAGCGCATTAAAGTTTCGTCTCCAGCACTCAGTGCCCCAGAGCTGCTCAACCATCCAACCACCAAAATAACGCTCAACTATCAGCAGTAAACGCACGCCCTGGCATTGGCACAGTCAGTACATTCACATAGCCCCAATTACCTGAAATCCAAACTATGACACTACCGTAAGGGCAAACCAATCGGAACAATAGACAAACTCACATGAATGTCCACACATTACCCCAATAATTCATTTCACCCACTCAGCTCCAGGAGTCACTGTGTTTAAAGACCGCAGTGGGCGTTCTTCCCATCTGGATTGGAAGCGTCATACAAACTATAACATTCACCATCTCCATACAAACCACTTCTTCCAATTTTGTTCCGTACCCGACTCATGCGAAAAAAATGGAGTGGTTCGGGCTTCTCCACCGTTTCGTCCCAATCACGTACAAGCCGCCACTCACCACGTTTCGAAAACCAAACATTACCACAAACGGATTATGCTTCAATGCATTTCTGTGTCGAGAACTCAGTATCCCGAACCAGATCCTCGAGCATCGCACCACGAAAATAACTCTAAGCCATCAAAAGCAAAAGAAATTCCTGACGTTGGCTGAAACAGTACATTCGCATAGCTCCAACTGCTTGGAATCTAACCCATGACACTACCTTCAGAACGAACCGAGCGGGACATCATAGAACCTCACACCAATGTGCACAGGTTGCCTCAATAAATAACTTCCCCCACTCAACTACAGCTGTCGCTTTGTCTGTAGATGGCAGTCACCGGTTTTCTCATCTCCGCATCAAACTTCTCACGAGCCACAACAATCAGCATTCCCACGCCAACCACTCCTTCGCAGTTTGTGCCGTCACCGCACCAACGAATGACAAAGTTCAAATTGTCTGAGCCTTCCCGCAGTTTCGTCCTCATTACATTCAAGCTGACACTCACCATTTCTTTAAACCCAAACGTTCCCAAAGCACGAATATTACTTCAAGGCATTGAATTTCCGTTTACAACAATTAGTGCCCTGAAGCAAGTCCTTAACTATCCCACCACCTAAATAACGCAATGCTATCAGCAGCAAAAGAAATTCCTGATGTTAGCAGAAAACGTACAGGCTGATGGCTCCAACTGCGTGGAATCAAACCCATGGCATTACAGCAAGGGCGCACTAAGCAAAAGAATAAACCAACCCACACCCGTGTGTACATGTGACCTCAATAAATAACTTCCCCCACTCGACTCCAGCTGTCGCTTTGTCTATAGATGGCAGTCAACGTCTTTCTCATCTCCGCACCAGACTTCTCACGAGCCACAAAACTCAACACCTCCACGCCAACCACTCCTTCGCAGTTTGTGCCGTCACCGCACCAACGAATGGCGTAACAAATTTTCTGAGCCTTTCCACAATTTCGTCCTCATCACATACAAGCCGACACTCATCAATTTTCCGAACCAAAACGTTCCCAAGACAAATGGATATTGCCTCAAAACATTGAATTTCCGTCTACAGCAAGTAGTGTCCCAAAAACCGTCCTCAGTTATCCAACAACCAAAATAACGCAAAGCCACCAGCAGAAAAACGCACTTTCTAAGATTGGCACAAAAATTATATTCACATAGCTCCAACTTCCTGGAATCAAACCCATGACACTACTGTATGGGCTAATCAAGCGGAACAATAAACAAACTTGCACCACTGTCTGCACGTTAACCCAATAGCTCACTTCACCCACTCAACTCCAGCTGTTGCTGTGTCTAAAGATGGCAGTGTTCTTCCCATCTCCGCACCAAACGTCACACGAACCATAAAAACCAAGATCCCCCCCAGAAAGCACTGCTTCGCATTCTGTGCCGTCACCGCCGTAACTAATGACATAAAAGAAACGATTCGGACCTTCCCACCGTTTCGACCTCATCACACACAAGCCCCTATTCAAAACGCTTCCTGAACATCCCCACAACAGGCAGAAATGCCCACTAGTAAGACAAGCAATTTTTGTTTCAAGCACTCAGTGCCCTGAAGCAGCTCCTCAAGTAGCCCATAACAAAGGCAACGCTAAGCCTGCAGCAGCAAACGCACAAACTGAATTAGGAAAAAAACACAACATTGAGATAACTCTTACTGCCTGGGTTGCTGCCACCACATGAGTGACACCACCGAAGAGAACAACCAAGCGGAACAATAGACCAACTCACACCAGTTTCCACAGGTTACCTCAATAACCCACTCTCCCCAGTCAACTATTGCTATCGTCGTGTTCGAAGGCGGCAGTTACCGTTCTTCTCATCTCCACGCAAAACGTCGGACGAACCATAACAACCAGCACCTTCACACCAACCACTGCTGCATTCTGTGGCGTCACGCCCAAAATGAATAGCTTTACTGAAGTGGTTCTTCAGTCTCCATGAGCCGCCACAAACCGCTTTGCGAAGCTTAATTTCCCCCAAAACAGACAAATGCTCCGGCTACTAAGGCAGTCCTTTTCCGTCTCCAGCAATCAGTGCCCCACAGCAGCTCCTCATGTACCACCCAACACAATACTGCTAAGCCCTAAGCAGCAAACGCACTAACTAAAATCAGCAGCCAAAATACATTCAATTAGCTCCAACTGCCTGAAATGGCCGCAAATCCATGATCCTGGCGTACGGACAAATCAAGCGGAAAAATAAACCAACTCATACAAGTTTCGAGACAGTACCTCAATAACCCAATTCATTTTGTCAAGTCCAGCTGTCGCTGTGCCTGTCGGCTACACTGTTTCTTTTTCCAATCTCCGCACAAAGCGTTTCACAATGCATAATAACCAGCATCTCTACACCAACCACCCCTTAGCATTCTCTGCTGTCATCGCCGCAAGGAACAGCTGAACTAAAGTGTCCGTACCTCCCCGCAGCTTCGGCCTTATTGCACATAAGCCGTCACGCACCAATTGTTCATACCAAAACATTTTTACAACCAAGCACCTAGACTACAACGCCAGGGCGTTTGTGTCTAGAGCAGTCAGCGCCATAAAGCAGTTCCTCAAGTATTCCACCACCAAAATAACGCCACGCCATCACAGCAAACGCACTCCCTGACATTGGCACAAAGCCTACATTCACATAGCTTCAGCTGCCTGAATTCCGACCCATGACACTACCTTGAGGGCGAAACAAGCGGGACAATAGACAAACTCACATCAGTGTCCATAGGTTACTTTAGTAACCCACTTCCCCTACTCAACTTCAGCTCTTGCTGTATCTGAAGACAAGAGTGACAGTTTTGTCCATCCCCACAAAAAATGCAACACGCATCATGGGACCCAACATGTTTACATCAGCCATCCCTTTGCATTATACATCATCACCGCCGTAGTAAATAGCAAAACTCAAGCGGCTCGAGTCTCCTTACTTCGTTTGGACCTCTTTACACATAGATCGCCACGCACCAATTCTTCCAACTAAAACAGTCATACAAAACAGAAACATCGCCACAGCTACAGCAAGCCATTTCTATTTTCAGTATGCAGTGCCCCCAAAGCAGTTCCTCATGCACCCCACCACCCATATAAGACTATGCTTTCAGCGGCAGACGCACTTCCTGAAATCGCCAGGAAAAAACCATTCACATAGATCCAGGTGTCTGCAATACCTCTCAATCCACGAAACGAGCGTAAATAGCAACCGAGCGAAACAATAAACCAGCTCACAACGGTGTTCACAAGATAACTCAATAACCCACTTCCAGCACTCACCTGCAGGTTTTGCTGTGTCTGTGAAAGCATTGACCGTTCTTCCCATGCACTCACAATGCATCGCGCTACCCGTATCAACCAGCATCTCTACAGCTACAAACCCTTGGCATTATGTGCCTTCGACGCCGCAATGAACACCTTAAACAATTTGAGAATCCTCATCGTTTAGACCCCATCACACACAAGCCACCATGCAGTGTTCTACAACCTAAGACGACCCCCAAAACACATATACTCCGAATACTACGGTAACCCAAGTCCTTCTCCAGTAATCAGTGTCGCAACGCACCTTTTCATGTACCCCGTCAATAGAATAACGCTACATGGTCAGCAGTAAAACGCACGAACTGCAGTCGGCAGAAAAACAGCATTCACATAGTTCCAAGTGCTTGAAACGCCACCCAACCGCGATACGTGGGTGCGGGCGAACCAAAAGGTGCAATAAGCCAACTCACACCTGTTTCCAGAGGTTGCCTCAATAACTCGCTTTTTGCCCTCGAACTTCCGCTGTCGCTGTCTGTCACAACGGCAGTAACCGTTTTTCACACATGCGGACAAACCGCTACAACCTGGACTACCAGCATCTCTTTGCTGACCAGACTTTCGCATTCTGTTTCTTCATAAGTACAACGAAAAACCTACGTCACGTAGCCTCCTCACTGTTTCGACCCCATCACACATACGCCGCCCACTAACCAATTCTTCAAAATCACACTTTCCCAACTGCCGCAAGGCATAAAATTTCCATTTCCAGCACTCAGTGGCCTAGAACACTTCGTCAATTATTCCACCACCAAAATAACGCTAAGCCATCAGCAGCAAACGCACATCCTGACATCGGCACAAACAGTACATTCACATAACTCCAAGTGCATGGAATTCAAACTACTACCGTAAAGGCAAACAAAGCAAAACAATAAACCAATTCTTACCAGCGTGCACATGTTAGCGCAACAACCCACTTTGTGTGCCAACTTACTTCCAGATATCGCTATGTTTGTAGGCCGCAGCGACCGTTTTCCGCATCTCTGCACAAGACGTTGCACGAACCGCAACAACCAGCATCTCCACACCAACCACACTTTTGCATTCTTTGCCATTACCTCCAGTGTTTAGCTTAACGGAAGTGCTTCCAGCCTTCCCGCCCTTTCGAACTCATCACACACAAGCAACGACGCACAAAGTTTCCAAACCCCAACAGTCCCACAACAACCGGACACTGCCTCAACGCATTGCGTCTCCAGCATCCAATGCTTCAAACAAGCTCCTCAAGCATCCCACCGCCAAACAAACGCTACGCCATCTCCAGCCAAACGCACCTTCTGCCGCCAATAGACAAACTACATTCACATAGCTCCAACTGCCTGAGATCCAACTCATTAACGTAACAGTCAACCAAACGGAACAATAAACAAACTCATATCAGTGTCCACATGGTACGTCAATAATTCACTTCCCTCAATCAACTCCAACTGTCGCTGTGCATGCATAGGGCACTGACGGTTCTTCCCATATCCGCACAAAATGGCACACGAACCGTAACAACCAGCATCTCAACACCAACCACTCCTTCGCATCATGTGCCGTCACTGCTGCAAGAAATCGCCTAACTGAAGTACCAGGCTCCCCGCACTTTCGAGCTTATCACACACAAACCGCCCCATAACCTTCTTAATAACAAAAACACGTTCCCACAACAAACCGATACTGCCTCAAGGCATTTCCATCTCCAGCACCCAGTGCCCCGAACCAGTTCCTGTAATATCCCATCAACAACACAAAGCTAAGCCATTTTTAGCAAGCGCACTATCTGCCGCAGATTAACAAACTACATTCACATAGCTGCAACTGCTTGGAATCCAACCCATGAAACTACCGTAACAGGCAACCAAACGGAACAATAAACAATCTCATACCAGTCTCCACACGTTATGGCAATAAACAACTGCCTTTACATAATTCCAACTGTCGCTGGGACTGCAGACAGCACTGTTCGTTCGCTCCGTCTCCGCACAAAACGGCACACGAACAAGAACAACCAGCATTTCTACACCAACCAGTCCTTTGCATTTCATGCCGTCACCGCTGCAAGGACTGGGTTAACTGAAGTGGTTTCAGTCTTTCTTCCCTTTCGATCTCATCACACACAAGCCGCCCCTCACCAAGTTTTTAAGCCCAAGCATTCCAACAACAGACAAATACTCTCTCGAGGCATTTGCGTATCCAGCACCGCCAGCACCTAGTGACCCGATGCAGATGCTCAAGTATACCATCACAAAAATAACACCAAAACATCACCAGCAAACGCACTTTCTAGTAAGTAAAAACCGACAATAACATGGCTGCAACTGCCAGGAATTCAAAACATGACACTACTGTAAGGGCGAACCAAGCAGAACAATAAATCAATGCATACCAGTGTCAGCAGGTTACCTTAATAACCCACTGCCCCCAATCAACTCCTGCTGTCCCCGTGGCTTAAGAAAGCAGTAACCGTTCTTCCCATTTCCACACAAAACGTCACACGAACCACAACAACCAGTGCCTCTACACCAAACACTCCTTCGCATTACGTGCCGTCACCACCGCCGCAATGAATAGCGTGACTCAAGTGTTCCAAGCCTCCCCAAAATTTGGACCTCATCACACACAAGCCGCCACTCACGAATTTTTCAAAACAAACATTCCCACAACACACAGATGTTGCCTCAAGGTATGTCCCGTCTCCAGCACTCAGTAGCAGGAAGTCGCTCCTCAACTATTCCACCACCAAAATAACGCTAAGCCATCAGCAGCAAACGCAAGTTCTTACATTGGCAAAAAACGTTTATTCACATAGCTCCAAACCGCCTCGATTCCAACCCATGATACTACCGTAAGGTCGAACCAAGCGGAAAAATAAACCAACTAATGCCAATATGCACAAATTACATCACTCAACAATCATTTTTCCACTCACATTCAACTGTTGCTTTGCCTTGAAACGGCAGTGGCCGTTCTTCACATCACCACACAAAACGTCGCACGAACCGTAACAACCAGCATCTACACGCCAACCACTGCTTTGCATTCTGTGCCGCCACTGCCGCAATTAATAGTTTAACTCGAGTGGTTCAAGCATACCAATGTTTCGCGCACGTCAAACAGATGCCAATATGCACCAATTCTCTCACTGTAAAACACTCCCACAGCACCTGCCACAAAACAGACACCGCGAAAGCTACAGCAAGCCATTTTCGTCTCCAGCACTCACAACCCGGAAGCCAATCCTCAAGTATCTTATCAACAAAAAACGTCATACCTCAGCAGTAAACACACTTGCTGAAGTCGGCAACACAAATACATTCACATAGTTCGAAGTGGCTGGATTGTCACTCTAAACTATAACGTTAGTGTAGATGGCAACCAAGCCGAACAATAAGCCAGCTCACACCAGGCTGTACAAGCAACCTCAATAACACTGCACGCGCTGAACTGCGGGTTTCGCTGTGTCTGTAGACGGCGCTGGCGGTTCTTCTCGTCCCCTCCAAATACGTCACACGAACGACAACACCCAGCATCTCTACGCCAACCCCTCCTTCGCAGTTTGTGCCGTCACCGCCGCAACGAAAGGCATAACTGTGATTCGAGCCATTCCTCTGTTTTGCGGTTCTCACATACCATTCCCCACACGAATTTAGCAAGGTAAAATATCCCCACAACAGACAAATAGCCCGAATGTTACGGCTAGCAAATTCCGTCTGCACCAATCAGTACCCTGAAGCAGTATCGCAAGTGTGACCCCCAACTTCAAAATAAGGCTACGCCTTCAGCAGCAAACGTACGTTCTGACGTAAAAAATAATCTCACATTCAGATAACTCAAACTAAATAGAATGGCGCTGATTCCACGACACAAGCATATGGAGGCACGAAGAAGGATAAACCAGCTCACACCAGTTTTCACAAGGTACGTCAATAACTGGTTTTCCGACAACTCCCGCTGTTCCCGTATTTAAAGACAACAATGACCGTTCTTCCCATCTCCGCACTAAACGTCACAGGAACCACAACAATCAGCCCCGCCCCACCAACTATCCCTCCGCATTCTGTGCGTCACCGAGGCAATGAATGGCTGAATTGAAGTGGTTCGAGCCTCTTCACTGTTTCGACCTTATCACAAACAAGCCATCATTCACCAAGTTTTCATACCCAAAAATTCCCACAACAGACGGAAACTCCCTCAAGCCACTTCCGTCTCCAGCACTCAGTGCCTCCAAGCCGCTCCTCAAGTATCCCACCACCAAAAAAACACTTAGCCACCTGCAGCAAACGCACGAGCTGAAATAAGCAGAAAACAATATTAACATAACTCCAACGGTCTGGAATCCAACCCATGACACTACCTTAAGGGCGAACCAAGCGGAGCAATAAACCAACCCACACCAGTTTCTACAGGTTACTTCAATATATCAAGTCCTCCACTTTACTCCAGCTGTTGCTCTGTCTGTAGATGGCAGTCACCGTTTTCCTCATCTTCGCACCAAACGTCTCACAAGCCATAACAATCAGCATCTCCACGCCAACCACTCGTTTGCCTTCTTGCGCCGTTATCGTAGCAACGAATGACGTAACTCAAATGCTTCGAGCCTCCCCACAGTTTTGACTTCATCACACACAAGCAGCTACTCACCAATTTTTCAAAACCAAGAGGTGCCCCGAACAAAAAAATGTTGCCTCACGGCATTGATTTTCCGTCTACAACTGTTAGTGCCCTGAAGCAAGTCCCCAATTATCCCACTACCTAAATAACGCAATGCCATCAGCAGCAAACGCACTTCCTGATGTTAGCAGAAAACGTACATTCTTATGGCTCCAACTGCCTGGAATTCAACCCATGAAGTTACAGCAAAGACGAACCAGGCGGAACAATAAACCAACCCACACCAGTGTCCACACGTGACCTCAATAAATGATTTCCCTACTCAACTCCAGCTGTCGCTCTGTCTGTAGATGGCAGTCACCGTTTTTCTCATTTCCATACCACACGTCTCACGAGCCACAACACTCGACACCTCCACGCCAACCACTCGTTTGCCTTTTTGTAAGCTCACCACATCAACGAATAACGTAAGTCAAAAATACTTTTAATGAAAATTACTGGAAAGATAGCTACACCATCAAAATATATTCTTAGAATATTATTTGACAGCATTAAAAGCATTAGAATCAGTTGAAAAAAATGATTTAAATACCAAATTTCACCACATCCTCATTATTTTTTATATGCTGTGAGCCTACCCAAAGTTTCGACCCCATCACAGACAAGCCACCACTCACCAATTCCCTGAACCCAAACGTTTTCGCGACAAATGGATACTGCATCAAGCCATCTCATCTCCAGCATTTAGTGCCTCAAAGAAGTCCTCAACTATCCCTCCACCAAAATAACGCAAAGCCATCAGCAGCAAACGAACGTCCTGAAGTCGGTAGGAAAAGTACATTATGATATCTCCGACTGCCTCGATTCGCACCCCATAACGCTACCGTAAGAAAAAACAAACTGGAACAGTGAACAACGCACATTACGTTTCACAGGTTATCGCAAATAATCCACTTTCCCACTCAGCTCCTGATCTTGCTGTGTCTGAAGACATCGATGGCCGTTCTTCACATCACCACACAAAACGTCGCACGAACCGTAACAACCAGCATCTACACGCCAACCACTGCTTTGCATTCTGTGCCGCCACTGCCGCAATTAATAGTTTAACTCGAGTGGTTCAAGCATACCAATGTTTCGCGCACGTCAAACAGATGCCAATATGCACCAATTCTCTCACTGTAAAACACTCCCACAGCACCTGCCACAAAACAGACACCGCGAAAGCTACAGCAAGCCATTTTCGTCTCCAGCACTCACAACCCGGAAGCCAATCCTCAAGTATCTTATCAACAAAAAACGTCATACCTCAGCAGTAAACGCACTCCCTGAAGTCGGCAGCACAAATACATTCACATAGTTCGAAGTGGCTGGGTTGTCACTCTAAACTATAACGTTAGTGTAGATGGCAACCAAGCCGAACAATAAGCCAGCTCACACCAGGCTGTACAAGCAACCTCAATAACACTGCACGCGCTGAACTGCGGGTTTCGCTGTGTCTGTAGACGGCGCTGGCGGTTCTTCTCGTCCCCTCCAAATACGTCACACGAACGACAACACCCAGCATCTCTACGCCAACCCCTCCTTCGCAGTTTGTGCCGTCACCGCCGCAACAAATAATGTAGCTTAAATGATTTGAGCCTCTCCAAAATTTCAACCTCTTCAGACACAAACCGCCACTCTTCAATTCTCCAAACCCAAATATTTCCACAACAAATAGATACTGTTTCAAGGCACTGAATTTCTGTCTACAGCAATTAGTGCCCCAAAGCAAGTCCTCAACTATCCCATTACAAAAATAATGTAACGCCTTTAGCAGCAAACGCACCACCTGACGTCAGCAGAAAAGAAAAGTACATTCTGATAGATCCAACTACCTGATGTTTATTGATATTCCAGCAAGAGCGAATCAAGCGGAGCAATAGTCCAACCCACACCAGTGTACACAGGTTATCTCAATAAATCATTTTCCTCACTCAACTCCAGCTGTCGCTGTGTCTGTGTACGACAATGCCCGTTCTTTGCATCTTTGCACAAAAGCTGAAATGATTCGAGCTTCCCCACTGTTTTGACCGCATCATAAACACGTCGCCACGCACCAATTCTCCTAACCCAAACATCCCCGGAATAAATGGATGCTGTCCTCAGGCATCAAATTTCCGTTTACAGCGTTCGGTGGCTCGAAGCAAGTTTTCAACAATCTCACCACCAAAATAAGCGACAGCCATCAGCAGCAAACGCACCACCTGACGTCAGCAGAAAAGTAGATTCTGATGAATCCAATTGCCTGGAATCCAACCTATGACGCTACCGCAAGGACGAACCAAGGGGAACAACAGACAAATGTCTGCAGACAGCAGTGACGTTTTCTCATGTATGGACAAAACGTTGCACCAGCCACACTATCCAGCATCTCCACGCTAACGTTTTCGTATTCTGTGCCGTCACCGCCACAACGAACAGCTTAACTGAAGTGTTTCGGGTCTCCCCATCGTTGCGACCTCCTCACATATAAACCACCACACAAGAAAATGCACGTAAGCAGCTCCTCACCCAACGCAGCAACAGTGTTAGGCTACGGCTTCAGCAGCAAACTTACGAGCTGACATAGCCAGACAAGCGACAGCCCATTGCTCCAACTGCCTGACATCCAACCCATGCCACTGCCGAAAAGGGCGAATCAAGCGGAACAATAAATCAACCCACACCATTTGGTACAACCTACCTCAATAACTCTTTCCATTCAGCTCAAGCTGTCGCTGTGCCTGTAGAGGGCAGTGTTCATCCCATTTCTGCACAAAACAGCACACAAATATTAACAGTGGGCGTCTCTGCACTAATCACTTCTGAGCATTATGTGCCGTAGCCGCCGCAATAAAGACCTAAACACAAATCTTTCGAGCCTCCCCACCGTTTCGCCATTTGCGTACATAAGATGCCACGCACCAATTCATCAAACAAAAGCATGCTAGCAATTAACGGACTGCCCAAAAATTACAAGAAGCGATTTCCGTCTTCAGCACCTACGGCGCCGAATCAGTTTCTCAAATATCCCGAAAAAAAATATTACCAGGCCTTCAGCAGCAAACGCACCCCCTGAATTTGGCAGAAAAACTGCATCTACATAGCTTCAACTGCATGGAATGCCTCCCGATTTATTAATTTAGCGTACTGCCATGCCAAGGGGAACAATAGACAAACTCACACTAGCTTCCATAGCGTGCCTCAACAACCCATTTTTCCAACTCAACTCCAGCTGTCGCTGTGTTTGTGGACAGCAGTTACCGTTCTTCTCATCTCCGCAAAAAAACGTCAAACAAACCGTAACAACCAGCACCTCCACACCAAGCACTCCTTTGTATTCTCTGCCGTCACTGCCGCAATAAATGCTTTATTTAAAACGACTGAAGCCTCCCTCGTGTTTCGGCCTCATCACACACATGCCGCCATACACCATTTCTCAAGCTAAAGCATTCAGATAACAAACAAGAACAAGCACCGCCACGCCAACCGCCCACCCGCATTAGGCAATGTTAGTGCCTTAATGAATAGCCTAGTTAAAGTCGCTCGAGCCTCTCCATCTTTTTAGAACTGATCACACATAAGCCCACGCACTAATACTTCAAACTAAAACATTCCCGTATCACAACCCACGAAAGTAACAAAACGGATAATATGGTAAGCCAGTTACCTTACGTCTCCAGCAGTCAGCATTCCGAAGCAGCTCTTCACTCAATCCCCATCTTGCACTAGGCCTTCAGCAGCAAACGCACTTTCTGAAGTCCGCAGGAAACCTACATTCACATAGAGGCAACTGTCTGGAATGCATCCCACTTCATGGCATTAGTGCAGGGAGGGACCAGGGAAACAATAAACCAGCTCACACCAGTTTCCACAGCCACAATAACCCACCCCGGCATTCAACTCCAGCTGTCCCTGTAGTTATAAACGGTAATAACTATTGTTCCCATATCCGCACAAAATGCCACACGAAACAATCAGCATCTTCACGCTAATCATATCTCTGCATTGCCTGCCGTCAAAGCCGCAACGAATAACTTAATTCAAACCGTCCAAGTGTCCCCACTAGTTCAAACCCATCGCTCATAAGCCGCCACACACCAATTAAACATTCACAACCAAACACACAAAACACATAAAACGGATACTACGGCAAGCCATATGCGTTTCCAGCACTTAGTGCCCCAAAACTGTTCCTCACGTACCCCGCCGCCAAAAATAATGCGACCTTCAGCAGCAAACGCACGACCTGAAATCGGCAGTATAAATACATCAAACTAGCTAAAACTGCCTGGAATGACTTTCAGCCCATGATATTAACGTGAAAAGCAACCACGCGGTCTAGTAAAGCAACTCACACAAGCTATCACAGCCTACGTTAGTAATAATCTATTTCCTGCGCTTAAATCCAGCTCTCGCTGTGTCTATAGCCAGCAGTGACTGCTCTTCGCACCTCCGCTCAAAACGTTGCACGACTCTTAAAAGCCGGCACATTTAATCAACCATCCCTTCGTATTTGGTGCCGGCATCATTGCAATTAACAACTTAGCTAAAATGGTTTGGGCCTCCCCACACTTCCGACAACATCAAGCATAAGCCAGATCACAACATGTGTACAACAAAGACCATCCTCAAAAAAAACCCATTAAAAAACAGTCGGTCTACTGCTTCGTGGGTTTCCAGTATGCAGTGCCTCGAAGGACCTCCTCAAATATTCCATCGTCAGAGTACTGCGCCTTGTCATCAACAGCAAACTCACAAACTGTATTTACATGACTCGAAGTGCCTGGATTGCCCCCAATGCATGAAGCTAACTTACGACCAAATCAAACTTGACAATAAGCCAAAACACATCAGTTTCCACTGGTTACGTCAATAACCAACTTCCAGCACGTGACTTCAGCTGTCTCTGTAGCTCTAAACGGCAGTGACCATTTTCCCCATCTCCGCAGAAAACGTTACACAAACCGTAAGAACCAGCATCTTTACGCCAACTACCCCATTCGCTCTTTCCGCCGTCATCGGTCCTACGAGTAACCTAACTGAAGTAGTTGAAGCGCCGGCACTGTTTCGTCCTAATCACACATAAGGCAGCACAATCTTCAAACTAAAACATTCCCACTACGAACAAACACCCTTAATGCTACGGCAAGCCATTAGTCTTTCAAGCACACAAGTACCCCACCAGCAAAATAACGCTACGCCTTTATTTGCTAACACACGAACTGAAGTCGGCAGAAAAAATACATTGACATCGCTCCCATTGCCTGAAATGCGTCCCCATCCATGACATTTCCGCATATCCGAGCAAGGCAAAACAACAAATCAACGCACACCAGTTTGACCAGGTTAAGTAAATAACCGACCTCAAGACTTAACTTCGGCTGCAGATATGTCTAGTAGGCGATAGTGACCGTTCTTCTCATCTCCGCACAAAATGCCACAATAGACACAACAACAAACATCTTTACATTAATCACGCCTTTTTGCTGTGTCTTCATCGCGGCAATCAATAGCTTAGCTCAAGTGATTCGCGCTTTCTCACCGTTTCGGCCACATCTTACACAACCCGCCACATGGCAATCTTCCAAACCCAAACATTTCCACAGCGAACGGATACTGCGGCAAAGCATTTTGGTCTCCAGCACTTAGTGCCCCAAAGTAGTTCCTCAACTACCACCACCAAAATAACGCTAAGCCATCAGCAGCAAACACACTTCCTGAAATCGGCAGAAAACCTACATCCACATAGCTCCAACTGCCTTGAATCCAAATCATGAGACAACCGTAAGGGCTACCCAAGCGCAACAATAAACCAACTTACAACAGTTTCCACAGTTTACCTCAACTCCCTTCCCCCACGCATCTTTAATAGCCGTTATGTCTGTAGACGGCAGTGCCTGTTCTTCCCATCTCCGCCTAAAACGTCGCACAAACAGTAACAACTCACATCCCTACACTGACCACTACCTTGCAATATGTGCCCTCACCGCCGCAATGAATAGCTTCGAGCTTACTCATCATTTCGAAGTCGCCTAACACCAACTCTCCAAACTAAAACATTCTGACAGCAGAGACTACTACACCAAACCTTTTCCATCTGCAGCACTCAGAGCTCCTGAAACAGCTCCTGAAGTACCCCAACCTCAAAATAGCGGCACGCTTTTAGGAGCAAACACACCATCTGACGTTGGCAGGACACATACATTCTAATAGCTCCAAGTACCCGGAATACGGTTTCCAAATCACGACACACACATACTTGACAACCAAGCGGAACAAACCAACAGGCACCAGTTTGCACATGCTACCACATTAACTCATCACACGCACTCAACTCCGGCTGTCGCTGTGTCTGTATACAACACTTAGTCCTTTAAATCTCCGCCAAAAGCATCAAACGTGCCGTAACAACCAGCGCAACACGAATCACACCTTCAATTTCTGTGCTGTCACCACCTCAACGAACAACCTGGTGCAAGTGGCTCGATCCTACCCAGAGTTTCGACCTTACACGCCAACACACAAGAAAATATCCCCACAACAAACTTCACTAAACAGACGTCTAGTATTTATTACCGGAAGTCACGTCCTTGTCGACCACATCACACAAAAGCAACCACCCAACAAGTGTTCCACAAGGGGCGTCTTTAGAACAAGCCCACAATGCAAACGATCTACCACATAAAACCATTTGCGTTTCCAGCACTCAGTGCCACGAAACAGCTTCTCAAATGCCCCATTACCACAATAACGCTACCTCTGCAGCAGCAAACGCACTAGCTAACGTTAGCAAAAAAACTACATCCACAACTTTAACTTCCTGGTATAGCCTCTCTGATTCATGATACGAGTGTGCAGAAGAATCAAACGGAAGCGTACGTCAACTTCAACCAGTTTGCAGCAGTTGCCTCAATAACAGACCTCACCCACTCACCTCCAGATATCGCTGTGTCTGCAGACGGCAGGAAACGCCACACGCACCATAACCGCCGGCATCTCCACACCAGTCACACATTCGTATTTTCTGCCGTCAACGCCACAAAGAATGGCTTAACTGAAGTGGCCTAAGCCTCCTTAGCAGTTAGACCTTACCACACATCAGCCGCAACGCAAAAACTCTCCAACCTACAGAACTATCACACCAACAGCCGCACAAGGAAAAAAGCAAACTCTGTTTACAACAAGCAGTTTCCTTTAGCCAATCTCGGTGCCCCAAGCAGCTCCTCATCTAATCATCCTGCAGATTAACGCTAGGCCTTCAGCAGCAAACGCACTTTCTAGCATAAGCAAAAGAACTACATTTGCAAAGCTCCAAGGGCCAGGAAAGTCAGCGGAGCAATGACACTAGTGTACATGTTAACCAAAGGGAACAATAAACGAACGCACACCAATTTGCACAGGTAGATCAATTAGCCAATGCTCGCACTCTAACCAGTTTTGTGAACGAAAATGACAATTTTTACCATCCGCGGGCAAAACATTGCACAAACAACATTTCTACACCAAACACCCTTTCGCATTCGATGCCGCTACTCCTTCAATAAAAGGCTTAGCTAAAGTGGGTCAAGCCTCCCCACTGTTTTTACCGCAAAACACATAGGCCTCCATGCACCATTTCACCAAACTATATTCTTGCAACAAACAACATAAAACAGACAAACCGAACACTACTGCAAGCCACCTCAGTCTCGAGCATTCACTGCCCCACGCTTCTTCAAATACCCCAGCCCCGAAATAGCGGTAGGCCTTCACAGCACCAAACGCACTTCCTAAAACAAGCAAAAAGCCGACATTGGCATAGCTACACAGGCCTAGCTCCATGTGTGTGGAATGGCCCCCCATCCTTGACACAAACGTACATGGAGACAAGCGGCAGATAAACTCACACCCGTTTGCACACCTTCTTGATAGCCCACTTCCCGCACTAAATTCGGACTGCTGCCGTTGCTTTCGACGGGAATTACTTTTACGATATGTGTTTTCCCTCCCCAATGAACAGCTTAACCGAAGTTGTTAGCGAATCCCCACCATTTCTTCGTAACCGCACATAAGAGTCCACGCACCACTTCTCCAATTAGAAACATTCTCCAAAGACACCCTATGAAACACAAAAAAAAAACAGCAAGGCATTTACGTCTCCAGCACTCAGTGCCCCAAAGCAGCTTTTCAGATACCCCAAATCAGCTTTTCAGGTACCCCACGCCCAAGCCAACTCCAGGCGTTTACCATTAAACGCACTTTCTGCACTCCGCAGAGTAACTACATTCACATCAGGCACAAGTGCGTGAAATGCCACCCAAATTCATGACACTAGGCTAAATTGCATCAACTCACACCAGTTTGCACAGGTTAGCTCAACAACGTACTTTATTCCCGCCAGTACCGCCGCATCGAATAGCTTGAGATAAACTGTTGCTATTCGAGCCTCCCCATCGTTCCAACTTTATCAGGCACAAGACGCCGTGCAACAGTCCTCCAAACGGAACATTTTCATTAAAAGCAGACAATCCGATTACTACGGCAAGTCATTTCTATCTTCAGATCTCAGTGCTTCGAAGCAGTTTTTCATGTGTCACACCCCCAAAACAACGCAAAGCCTTCGGCAGCAAACCCACGATCTGACGTTAGCAGCCAACGTACATTCAAATAAATCCAAGTGCGTAGAAGGCCACCCCAATCTACGGCTCTAGCGTGCATGGGAGCTAACCCTTACATAAACTCACACCACTTGGAACAGCTTAACCCAATAACCTACTTCCCCCACTCAACACCAGCTCTGGCTGTATCTGTAAACCGCTGTGACAGTTTTCTCCATCTCCGCACAAGCCATCACACAAACTGTAAAACCCAGCATCTCTAAGCAAAATACGCTTCTAATTCTGTGCCGCCACTGCTGCAACGAATAACTTAATTAAAGTGATTCGTGCCTCCCCACCGTTTCGACCTCATCACACATATGCCGACACTCACAAATTTTCCAACCCTAAACATTCCTCCAACAAACGGCCTAAAGCCACTTCCGTCTCCAACACTTGCAGTGCCGAACAGCTCCTCAACTATCGAACCATCAAAATAACAGTAAGCCATCAGCAGCAAACGCACGTCCTGATATCCGCAGAAAAACGACATTCACATAACTCCAAGTGCCTGAAATGTCTACCAATCCGAGACACCTACCGAAAGGGCAAATCAATCGGAACAGTAAATCAACTCATATCAGTGTCCACAGGTAACCGCAATAGCCCACTTTCCCCACACAACTACAACTCCAGCAATCGCCGCGCTTGAAGACGGCAATGACCGTTCTTCCCATCTCCGCACAAAACGTCTCATCAACCTGAACAGCTGATTTATCTAGACCAGTTTCCTATTTACACTTTGCGCCGTCCCACCGCATTGAATATGTTAACCGGCTCCCCACCGTTTCGGCCTGATCACACAGGTGCCGCCGCGAACTAATTTCACAAAACCTTTTATACTCACAACCAACGGACTCCCAGCTTATTAGGTTAGCGATTTCCGTCTTCAGCATCAAGGGCACAGGATCAGCTCTTTCAAAACGCCCCTCCTCCCCCACCGCCATAAACAGCGCCAATTTTAGAAGCAAACGCACTTGCTTACGTTGGGCAGAAAGGAACAACTGCATTCACATAGCTCCAAACGCCTGGAATGCCTGTCCGTCTATGATAGTAGCAATCATGGGAACAAAAACGTAACAATAAACCAACTCATACAAATTTCCACATTTTACCTCAATAACCCACTTTTCATATAATTCCAGCTGTCGCCGTCTGTGCAAAGCGCAGTGAAAAACCTTTTAATCTCCACAAAAACGTTACACAAACCATAACACCTCGCATTTCTGCACCAACAACTCTATCGAATTCTGTGGCGTCGCCGCCAGAAATAATAGCTTAACAATAGTGGCTCAAGTGTCCCCACCGTTTCGCTTGCATCAAACCGTTCGCTTGCATCACTAAGGTTTCGAGACTCAACAATTCTCCAAGTCCACAAATGTCAGCAGCAGACAGATACTCAAGTTCCTACGGCAAGACGATTTCGTCTCTAACACTTGGAGACGACGTAGCTCCTCAACTGCTCCACCCCCAAAAAAATTCCAGGCCTCAGCAGCAAACGCACTTCCTTACGTCAAACAGAAAAACCACATTTGCATAGCACCAACCGCCTGGAATGCTGGCGATACTAGCTTACATCGCAACGAAGGGGAGCAAGAAACCAACTCGCAACAGTGCTCACACGTTATCTTAATAACCAGCATCCGGCATTCAAATCCAGCTGTCGCTGTGTCCTTAGATGCAAATAACGAGTCTTCCCGTCTCCGCGCAAAACGTCATATAAACCATAACAGACAGCCACCATATTTGCCCTGGCCATTCTCCTACGCGTTTTGTACCGTCACCGGCACAATGGATAAGTTACTGCTAATTGTTCGCGCCTCCCCATCGTTTCGAACTCATCAAACACAAGCAGCCACGCAGACACTCTCCAAGCTTGAATACTCCAAAAACAAGCAAACGCCCCGACTACTACAGCAAACCTTTTCCTTAAGGACGTTTCCAAGCAAATACATGCTCACAGCCACAGCAAGCAGGTACTGAGCATACTACCGCAAGGCATTTGAGCTTCCAGCAGTCAATACCCGAAACAGCAGCACCTCAGCTACTCCAGCACCCAAACAACACCAGGCCCTTAGCAGCAAGCGCACGAACTGACGACGACAGAAACATTACGCTTGCATAGCTGCAGGTGCGTGAAAAATTGCCCGATCCATGCCACTAGTGTACTGGGAGAGCAAGAGGAGCACTAAACAATTCATACCGCTTTGCACACACCGCCTCAATAACAAGCCTTCCACACTTAAATCCATCTGTCGCCATGCCTGTAAACGGCAGTTACCAATCGACTCATTTCCTTAGAAAACGTCGCACGAACCGTAACGCCCAGAATCTCTAGACTAGCTCCCCTTCTCTTACTGTGTCGTCACTGCCACAATAAACAACCTCAAGGCCTCTCACCCCTGCCTCCCCCTTCTCCCCCCACTTGATCACAAGCCGGCACTCACACTTTCTCCGAAACCGAACATTCCCACAACGACCAAGCACTCAGCCTACTACATTAAGCCTTTTCCGTCTCCACCACCCAGTGCCGTAGAGCAACTCCTCAAACACCCTCCTCGCGCCAAAAACAACGCCTAGTCTTGTGGCGCAAACGCACGAACTCAACTCGGCAGACAAACCGCATTCACATAGCTCCAACTGCCTGGAATGCCTCCGAATATATTGGCACAAGCGTACATGGGAACAAATCGGAACAATAGACAAACTTACTCCAGTTTTCACAGGTTGCCTAAATAACCCATTTTCCCCACTACAGTGTAGCTGTCGCCGTCTGTTCAAACCAAAATTACCGTTCTTCCATGTCGGCACCAGACGTCACACGAATCACAGCAGACAGCCACCATATTTGCCCCGGCCATTTTCCTACGCATTCTGTACCGTCACCGGCACAATGGATAAGTTACTGCTAATTGTTCGCGCCTCCCCATCGTTTCGAACTCATCAAACACAAGCAGCCACGCAGACACTCTCCAAGCTTGAATACTCCAAAAACAAGCAAACGCCCCGACTACTACAGCAAACCTTTTCCTTAAGGACGTTTCCAAGCAAATACATGCTCACAGCCACAGCAAGCAGGTACTGAGCATACTACCGCAAGGCATTTGAGCTTCCAGCAGTCAATACCCGAAACAGCAGCACCTCAGCTACTCCAGCACCCAAACAACACCAGGCCCTTAGCAGCAAGCGCACGAACTGACGACGACAGAAACATTACGCTTGCATAGCTGCAGGTGCGTGAAAAATTGCCCGATCCATGCCACTAGTGTACTGGGAGAGCAAGAGGAGCACTAAACAATTCATACCGCTTTGCACACACCGCCTCAATAACAAGCCTTCCACACTTAAATCCATCTGTCGCCATGCCTGTAAACGGCAGTTACCAATCGACTCATTTCCTTAGAAAACGTCGCACGAACCGTAACGCCCAGAATCTCTAGACTAGCTCCCCTTCTCTTACTGTGTCGTCACTGCCACAATAAACAACCTCAAGGCCTCTCACCCCTGCCTCCCCCTTCTCCCCCCACTTGATCACAAGCCGGCACTCACACTTTCTCCGAAACCGAACATTCCCACAACGACCAGGCACCCAGCTTACTACGCTAAGCCTTTTCCGTCTCCACCACCCAGTGCCGTAGAGCAGCTCCTCAAACACCCTCCTCGCGCCAAAAACAACGCCTAGTCTTGTGGCGCAAACGCACGAACTCAACTCGGCAGACAAACCGCATTCACATAGCTCCAACTGCCTGGAATGCCTCCGAATATATTGGCACAAGCGTACATGGGAACAAATCGGAACAATAGACAAACTTACTCCAGTTTTCACAGGTTGCCTAAATAACCCATTTTCCCCACTACAGTGTAGCTGTCGCCGTCTGTTCAAATCACAATTACCGTTCTTCCATGTCGGCACCAGACGTTACACAAACCATAACACACGACATCTCTACATTACCCACCCTTTTCGCATGCTGTTCTCGCACCGACGCAAATGATAGCTCAACCGAAGTAGTACGAGACTCCCCATCAAAACATATTCCCGCAACAAACCCATAAGACGGAAACCCAGAATAATGGAGCAAGCCATTCCCGTCTCCAATACCCAGTGCCCCAAAAAAGCTTGTCAACCGCTCCATC
>NPHX01000713.1:2182-21070 GCA_002271815.1 Eimeria falciformis
CGAGAGCCACCTGAATGGAAATCCGTAAATTCTGTGCATTAAATAACGATACAACAAAAATACATTCTTCGGTCTGAAAAGGAGACACACAGAGAGACTGAAGGAGACAGCAAATAAAGAGACAGACAAAGAGACAGGAGGAGACAGGAGACAGCAAAGAGACAAACAAAGAGACAGAGGGAGACAGAGAGACAGCAAATAAAGAGACACACAAAAAGACAGAGGGAGACAGAAGGAGACAGCAAATAAAGAAACAGGCCGACAGAGAGACAGAGAGACAGACAGCAGCAAGTGCGAAAAGACAGAAAGACGAAAAAAGAGACAGAGAGAGAGACAAAAAGAGAGACAAAAAGAGAGACAAAAAGAGACAGAAAGAGAGACAGAAGGAGAGACAGAAGGAGAGACAGAAGGAGAGACAGAAGGAGAGACAGAAAGAGAGACAGAAAAAGAGACAGAAAAAGACACAGAAAGAGAGACAGAGAGACAGAAAGAGAGACAGAGACAGAAGGAGAGACAGGTGAGTCTGACGTCGAAGGATCCTTGCAACTGGTGAAGAAGAGAGCCGCTCCATGCTGCCGACAAGCGTGCCTCATGAAGGCCAGGAAAATTTCTAGGGCATTGGGATTGTCTCTTGTTGAGAGACAGGAGATAGCATCCGAACGAGTCACAACAACGGAGACAGCTACTGCAGCAGCTGGTCCAAAGGATGCGTCGAAGGAGACATCTGACGGAGCACCAGCCTAAACAGAAAGGAGACAGACAGAGACAAAGACATTTACAGAGAGACACACAGAGACAGAGACAGACAGAGACAGACAGAAAGGAGACAGAGACAGAAGGAGAGACACTTACATAGAGACAGAGACAGACAGAGACAAACAGAAAGGATACAGAGACAGACAGAGGCAGGCAGAGGCAGGCAGAGACAGACAGAGACAGACAGAGACAGACAGAGACAGGTAAACAGACACACACAGAAACAGAGAGAGACGGAGACAAACTGGGAGAGGCAGAGACAGACAAAGACAGACAGAAAGGAGACAAACAGAGAGGAGACAGACAGAGGCAGACAAAAAGGAGACAGAGAGAAAGGAGACAGAGAGCGTCTTACGTCTTCTTGAAGCAGCAAGCGGCCATCCGTCGGCACTCTCGTAAGCGCGTGAAAAGTACAAATCTTTCGGTAAGTAGAGAGATACTTCATGTCTGAGGAGACAAACAGCAGCAAGGGAGGAGACGGTCAGCAGCAAACGAGAAGACAGACAGCAGCGAGTGAGGAAACGGAGACAGACAGCAGCATGTGAGGAGACAGACAGCAGCAAGGGGGGAGACAGACAGCAGCAGGGGAGGAGACAGTCAGCAGCAAGGGAGGAGACAGACAGCAGCATGTCAGGAGACAGAGACAGAAAGACAACACCATGTGGGGAGACAGAGACAGAGAGACAACCAGAGAGGCAAAAGGAAAGCTAGGAGTTGAAAGCTTGGCGAAGGGAAGGAAACGTAAAGGAGACAGAAGAAAGGAGATAGACGGAAAGGAGACACAAGAAAGGAGACACAAGAATGGAGACACAAGAATGGAGACACAAGAATGGAGACACAAGAAAGGAGACAGACAGGAGATGGACAGAAAGGAGACAGACAAAAGGAGACCGACAGAAAGGAGATGGACAGAAGGAGAGAGAAGAAAGGAGACAGAAGAAAGGAGACCGAAAAAAGGAGACCGAAAAAAGGAGACCGAAAAAATGAGACCGACAGAAAGGAGACCGACAGAAAGGAGACAGAAGAAAGGAGGACAGAAGAATCAATTTTACTTTTGAGTTTAAGGGCCTCTTGCTCCTGAGGGCTTTGCTGCTCCAAAAGTCTTTGGACGATTTTGTCTGCGACGAGCAGCCAGGCGTTGAAGGCGGAGAGAGCCACCCAGGCTTGAAGCAAGTCGATGCAGATGACGACGCTGAGGGTCTGTAAGCTGGAGGGCGGGAGACGGCATGCAACTGACTCCCTGGAAATGTAAAAATACACAAGTTAAAGGAGACAGATAGGAGACAGATAGGAGACAGATAGCAGACAGATAGGAGAGGGGGACGAGGCAAAGCGCAGACAGATGGGAAACAGACAGGAGACAGATAGGAGACAGACAGGAGACAGATAGGAGACAGATAGCAGACAGATAGGAGACAGACAGACAGTGAGGGAAGGAGGGAGGAAAATAGACAGAGAGAGACAGACACAGATGAAGACAGAAAGACAGACAGACATGGACAGAGACAAACAAAAGCAGAAAGGCAGACCAGACAGACAGACAGACAGAAAGAAAGAAAGAAAAACAGAAAAGGAGACAGAGAGAGACAGATAGAGACAGCAAGACAGAGACAGCAAGACAGAGATAGAGAGACACAAAGAAACAGAAAAAGACAGGAAGAGACACAAAGAGACAGAAAGCGACACAGAAACAGAGACACAAAAGGAGGTAGAGAGACAGAAAAAGAGACAGAAACAGAGAGAAAAGAAGGAAGAAAAAGAGACAGAATGAGAGACAGAGACCGAGAGCGATCTCCGCAGCTATTCCCACCAGGCCTCAGGATCTTGCAGCATCCATACATGAGCCCGCGTTTCGACGTCAGCACCTGCTTCTTCTGCCTCAAGAAAGAGCTTCCTGACGCCAATAAAGGCGTAGTCCATGTCTGCTACCCCCCCCGTGTCTGAGTGCAGCTCGACTTCAGAGAGCGGAATGTTCGAACCTATCACTTGCAGCTGCCGCAACAAAGATGTCTTTCCTACATCCTCACAGCCTGGAAAGAGACAGGAGGAAAGGAGAGAAGAAGAGACAAATTAGAAAAAGAGACACGTGAGAAGAGGAGGAGACAGGTGAGGAGACAGGTGAGGAGACAGATGAGAAAAAGAGACAAACGAGAAGAGATAGATGAGAAGAGACAGATGAAATGAAAGAAGAGGAGACAGGGGCAGAGAGACAGGCAGAGACAGACAGAGGGAGACAGAAAGAGACAGAGAAAAACAGCGACAAATAGAGACAGAAAGACAGAGGTAAAAAGTGAGAAGAAAACAAACAAATAGACAGGAAGGCAAAGAGACAAAAACCAGAGAGACAGAAGGAAATAGAGGAGAGACAAATAAAGAGACAGAAGAAACAGAAGGAGAAAGGAGACAGCAGGAATAAAAGAAGTCGATGCATGCATCTCACCAAGAATGAGAATGAAAGCGCAAGGGGTCTCCGGGTTTTTGTCTCTCGCCTCTTTCAGCACTTGCTGCCAGACGCCGACGTTGGCTTTGGCCTCAGGAGCTCCCACAGCCCTGGGGTTACCCCCTGGTGCTGCTGCTGCTGCTGCTGCTGCTGTTCCCGCTGCTGCTGCTGGGCCCTTTGCATCGTTGACCCTCACAACGCTGGATTTCTCAAGTATCTGTACACTTGCTCTCTTAGAGACAGTCTCTACTTTGTCTCCATCCTTCTTGTCTACTATAGTGACGCCCGTGCTGCTCTTTTGGGTGACAGGCTGTAATAGCACAAAACAAAAAAGCAGCAGAGACAAAGAGACAGTGAGAAGGCAGAGACCACAGCAGCAAAACAGAGAAGAGAGGAGAAGAAAAGGTTCTTCTGCCTAAGGCACAGCACCAACAGAAACAAAACCCATTGAAACAAACCCACGCCCTCCTTGCCTACTTTGTCTTCTGCTGCACCTGCTGCTGCTGCTGCAGCAGCTGCCTCCTCTTGTCCTTCTCCAGCTGCGTTTTCGTTTGTGTCTCCTTCGCCCGCCTGGCCGATCCCGTCTCCCGCCTCCTCCTCGGCGCCTTGGGAAGCCTCGAGAGCCTCAGGCGTCTTCTCAGGCTCCTGCATTTTCAATGGAGTTGCTAAAAGAAAAAAAGGGTTTACAGGCGAACAGGCAGCTGCAGAGACAGAGACAGAAGGAGAGGAAGAGAGGAGAGAGAGAGAAGATGATGTAAAGGTTGCGGCAATCTTGAGAAAAGATGAAAGAAAAGAAACCGAAAATTTAATGCAAAATAGGATACTGCTGGTTTCAAATCCAAGAGCAAAACGCTTGCTCCTGAGAGCAGCAAGCCCAGCAGAGGCAGAGGGAAGCCGTCACTGAATTTCGTGTTTTAGGGATATTTCTGAATAAATAAATGAAACTAAAAACCAATTATTTATTCTTTTTAACCAAAGGAATTGTAAGAAAGCAATGGAAGCCGCTGAAACCGCATGCGGATTCTTCCAGCTTGCAGTGTGCAAGCCTCAGGTGTACATACACCTGAGAATCTGGCGATGTTAAATGAACAATAACGCAAGGATATTAAAGGGACGCGGCTCTGCTGCCATTATGGCTTTGATTATATTGTTTCTTTTATTTATCAAAGCCAACTTTTCTTGCATCTATGCATCTGCGGCTAATGGTGAGCAGGAGCAAGCAGTAACTTCGGGTGTAGTGGCAGCACCAACACACCCTTGCACATCCAAGAAATTTCTATGCTTAGCCAAAAATAAATATTTGTTTGGCAGCTAAAAACGCATTAAGCCCCGTTTACACATGCATGCGGTTTCTATTCACCACCTTCCCTCCTGCTGGAATAGCTGTAAGGATGCTGCTTGAGGTTCAGTAAGCCAGCAAACCTTAAAGGCAGCAGAATGCCTCATCTCTTCTCTCTTTCTCCTGTTTGTCTCCTCAGAGAAGAAGAGGCTGCTCTCAAGGCCTCCTGGCGGAGCCAGCTGCGAGGGCTGCAACATACATCCCTTGGCTTGTTTGCAGCAGCCTGCACAGCTAAGGGCTGCAGAGAGCTGCTGCAGCTGCTGCCTTATGTGTCATGAAGTTGATACTGTCTGCTACCAATTGCCTCTCGAGGCGTTTGTGGTCTAGTGGTAGAATACCTCGTTGCCATCGAGGTGACCCGGGTTCGATTCCCGGCAGACGCACCTTTTTGCTGCCGCTTTCTGTGCATGTTTTGAAGCATCATTTAAGATTTGCAGGTGGATGTACACTCGAAATAATCAATGGAATCCTTTTTCAAACCAAACGAATTCATCTCTAAATCCCCAAACCCTAAACCCCAAACCCTAAACCACAAACCCTAAACCACAAACCCTAAACCCTGAGCTGTCATCTTCGTGGCTCTCTGCGCATGCAGAGAAAAAAAAGTATAAAGAAAATTTCTTGTTTTCTTCTAGAGTTGTTTTTCTGCCGACAATGTTTTGCCACAACGCAGCAGAGGAAACCACAAAAAGAGACACGAAAAGGGGTGGAGAGACAGTAGAGACAGGAGAGACACAGAACAGAGACAGGGGAGACACAGATGCAACAAAAAGAGTAAAGCAACGTCCCTGTCAGACACCAAAGTCTCTTCTGCCTCACTGGCAGAAAGCATTTGTTGCTGTTGTTGCTGCTGCTGTGTGGGTCTCTGCCTGGCTGCTTAGAGAAGAGACTGTCTGCTGCTGCTGCTTCGTGCCTTGCTGGAGACCCTCGTCCCCCCGAGCAGCAGCAGCTGCAGCAGCAGCTGCTGCAGCAGGACTGGTAGCAAAGAAAAATTGCGTGCAAACGAGCTGCTGCTGCAGCTGTTGCTGCAGCTGCTGCTGCAGCTGCTGCAGTGTGTCTCCTGTCTCCAAGGCTTGCTGCCAGTTGGGGTGTCTCTCTTTTAATGCTGCAGATGGAAATTGATTTAAAGATTTAAACGATGGCGGAGAGCCACAAACTTCGTCTTGTCTCTTAGTCCATTCTGCTGCTGCACTCGCTCCAAAAGGACACATTCTGTTGCTGCTGCTGCTGCTGCTGCTGCTGCTGCTAGTTGCTGCTGCTGCTCCTGCTGCTGCAGGAGTTTGTTGTTTGACGAATTGCTGCTGCCGCTGCAGCAGCTGGAGGAGCTGCTGGACCTCTTGACCATTTCGGTTTAGAGACAAACCTTTGCGGATGAAATCTGCTGCAGAGGGAAGAGACAAGCGTCTCCAAACCTCTTTAAGCGCATGCAGCAGCTGCTCGCTGTCTTCGCGGGAGTGGAAAGGAGACGGAGTTATTCGCAGCCGCTCTGTGCCTCGAGGGACAGTTGGGTAGTTTATTGGCTGAATGTATATCTGAAAGGAGACAGAAAGGAGACAGAGAAGAGACAGACATGAGACAAAAGGGACACAGAAAGGAGACAGAGAAGAGACAGAAAGGAGACGCGAGCAGCAAACTGACGAAATGCTCGGGCAACAAACCACACGGGCTGTCTCCGCCACAAAAGACAAAACATTCAATGAAAACTCAAACTTCTGCTGCTACTGCTGCTGCTGCTGCTGTGCAGCGCAGCACAGCGGAGACGACGGAGAGACACCCCAGAGAAGGTAGGAGACAAAGACAGCAGAGTTGAACCACAAGAGGAGACAGCCAGACACACGCCTCAGAGAAGACGCGATAGCAAGACACATAGGGTGTAGGGTTTAGGGTTTTAGAGTTATTGGTTTGGGGTTTAAGGAAGAAGACAGAAACCAGCGAGAAAGGAGACAGACAGACACAGGCCTCAGAGGAGATAGGAGACAACACGGAGACAAAGGAGCCAGCAAGAAAGGAGACAGCGAGAAAGGAGACAGACAGGTGGCTCCACCCTACCTTGTATTCATGGAGAAGAATATCAGATGCCTCTTTGCATTTTCTTGGGTCTCCAACAAGAAGAGGGACAATGTGCGAAGAATTAAATAACAGAGGAAAATCATGCAGCAACAAAAGAGACTTCAACTCGCTTGCTCGAAGCTGCTGTAAATAACGCTCCTCGCTGAAGTGGACATACACCCCAAACAATAAACCCTAAACCCTAAACCCTAAACCCTAAACCCTAATTCACAGCTCTAGCATACGCAACACAACCGCCGCAATGAACGGCAATGAAGCAGCAGCAACAGCAGCAACAGCAGCAGCAGCAGCAGCTAGTGCTGCTGCTGCTCCTGCAGCTTAGGAAAACAAAAGTGGAAAGGAGACAGGAGAAGGATGCAGCAGACAGGAGGAAGAGACAGGAGACAGAAAAGGAGACAGGGAAAGAGAGGAGGAGACAAGGGCCAAACCCGCACTTGGATTCTTTAAGGTATTTGATGGAGGTTGTCGCTGCGGCTGTGACGGAAGGCGGCAAAGAAGAGGTGAAAATAAAACCGCCTGAATATAAACCCTAAACCCTAAACCCTAAACCCTAAACCCTAACCGTTGGTGTAATTGTAAGGGTTTAGGGTTTAGGGTTTACCTGCATAGGAGCGGATACAGTCAATAAGGTTTTTGTCTCCTGCAACGTAACCACCGAAAACACCAACTGCCTTGGCCAAAGTCCCTGAAGGGAAAAACAAACAGAGACAAAAACGCAGGTGTACAGACAGCCACGAAGAGACAGGAGACACAGAGGAAAAGGAGACGCAAAGAGACAAAGAGACAGCACCTGAAGGAGACAGAAAAAGAGACAGAAAAAGAGACAGAAAAGGAGACAGATACAGACCATTGATGAGGCTGAGTCTGTGTGCCTGCCCCATGTGCTGCGCCACGCCTCCGCCTCTGTCTCCATACATCCCAACTGCATGGACCTCGTCAATATACGTGAGGCAATTGAATTCTTCTGCAATATCACAAATATCTTTGATAGGGGCAAGCGACCCGTCCATAGAGTAGACACTCTCAAAGACGATCGCTTTAGGGACAGTTGGATTTGTCTCCTTCAGCAGCTGCCGCAGATGCTGCAAATTGTTGTGTCTAAACACTTTCTTCTCTGCCCTGCTGTTGCGCATGCCTGCAATCATCGACGCGTGGTTGTCTGCGTCTGAGAAGAAGACGAGGCCAGGATAGAGACGGGCCAAAGTGGAGAGTGCTGCTTCATTGGCAACAAAACCCGAGGTGAAGAGAAGCGCTGCTTCTTTCCCATGCCTGCAACCCACAAAAGAATTTCAACGCGGATCTTGAAAAGAGACATGCAGAGAGAGACAAGAAACAAACAAACGAGGACCATAACCTTCAGGGAGACTAGCAGCAGCAGAGAAGAGACTTGCAGCAACAAGAGAGCAGCCAGGAGACAGCAAAAACAAACCAATCCGCTTGCGGAGACAGTTCAACAACCAGCAACTAGCCGAAGGAAAAGACATGGGGCGAGAGAAAAGTTAATAAATAAATAAATAACTAAATAATTAATTAATTAATTAATTAAGTAAGTAATTACCAGTCTGCCAATTCTGCTTCGAGACTCGTGTGAAACACAGAAGAACCAGAAATGTTCCGCGTGCCGCCGCTGCCCACGCCGCTGGCCTCGACGGCGTCTTTTGCTGCCTGCAGCAAAAGGAGACAGACAATAAAATATATTTAAAAATGATGGTTTAACATCGACACAAACACACAGATAAACAAATCTTGGGAGGAGACAGCACACAGAGAAAGGAGACAGAGAGACACAGCAAGAGACAAAGAGACAGAGCAGGAGACTGAGAGACAGAGAAACAGACAGAGAGAGCAGACAGATATAAAGAGAGGGGAGACAGAGAGACACAGGAGAAGACAAAGAGACAGAAGAATAAATACAGAGACAGAAGAGGATACAGAGAGACAGATGAGAAGACAAAGAGACAGAGAAAACAGTGAAAGGAGACAGGGATACAAAAAAGGAGACAGAAAGACACAGAAGGAGACAGAGAGACACAAGAGGAGACAGAGAAACCTGACTTGAATGACATCTCTGTGCTGGCCCATGCCCAAATAATCGTTGCTGCACCATAAGGTCACTTTGCCCTTGAAACTTCCGTCGAGTCCGTGGAAATTTGCACGTGGAAATTCGCCGACACAACGACGCAAATTAGCAAAGACGCGATACCTAAAAAGGAGACAAAGGAGACAAAGGAGACAAAGGAGACACATTAGAAAAAGAGACAGATGAGAAGAAAAGACAGATGAGGAAACAGATTAGCACAAGAGACAGATTAGCAGAAGAGACAGATTAGCGGAGAGAGGAGATGAGAGATGAAAAGCGGAGACAGTGCAGAAAACAGATGAGAAGAGACAGAAGAGAGGAGACAGACGAAAAGAGACAGAAGAGAGGAGACAAAGGAGACAGAAGAGAGGAGACAGAGGAGACAGACGCCCACCTTCCTTCTGCATGGAGCTCTGCGAGTTTGGCGTCTGCCATCAAAGAATAAAAACCCTTAGGCAATTGCTCCTGCTGCACCTGCTGCTGCTGCTGCTGCTGCAGCACCTGCTGCTGTTGCTGCTGCAGCACCTGCTGCTCCTGCTGCAGTGGCTTGAAGTCTCCTTTGGCGACGCGTTCTGCTGCTGCAGCTGCTGCAGCAACAGCAGCAGCAGCGCATGCACCGCCTCCGTGTCTAGCAGTGCTCTGCACAAAAGTGGGAGACTGCGAAGCCACGGGACAGAGTTTTGAAAAGGGGAGGAGACTCTCGATTTGTGTCTCCTGGTGTCTCATCAGAAAGGGACAGCGTTTAAACAGCTGCGAGGCCGCCATCTTAAAACAAACGCATGCAGCCCCAAAATGCAGAGAAAGCAAAACGAAAAAAAAACTCAAGATAAAAAATGAGGATTTGAATCAGGGGCAATTCCGGTCTCCCAGAGAGCCGCCCCACACCCCAAACCCTAAACCACAAACCCTAAACCCTAAACCACAAACCCGAAACCCTAAACCCTTAACCGTGGCTTGAAATGGGTCTGTTTCAAGTGGAATGCAGAAGGCAGCAGACAGCCAAGCGTCTCTTTCTCTCGTCTCCAGCTCTTGCTGGGTAGGAGTTAAATAAAGAGACAGCAGAAGCAGCAGGAAAAAGCTGCTGCTTTAAAAGGAGACTGCTTGCTGCAGTTGAAAGAGATGCTAGAAGGTCTCCGCTGCATGCGGCTCCCAGCAGCCCCAAAGCCGCTGCGCCTGCGCAAAGTCGCATGCGCTTGAGGCTCCCATTTTGCTGCTTGCTGCGGCCTTCAGGGTGGGAAGGAGGGTATTGTTTTTGGTTTTGTGTTACTTTAAACAGAAGGGTCTCTGCTAAGGAGACAGAAGGAGACAAAAGGAGACAGTTGCTGCTGAGAGACCCAACCCCTTGTAGGGGTCTTAGACGCCTCATCAGCATTTTTCTCTCTGCAAAAAATTAAACATTTTCAAAATAATATTTTGTCTCCTTTTATCTGCCTTGGCTTTCGCAGGCCAGCAGGCCGCTTCCCAGCAGTCCAAACCCTAAACCCTAAACCCTAAACCCTAGAAGATGGCGTCGTCGATCTTGGAGGTGTTGCGTGCTGCGCATGAGGAATGTGAGAAGCTGGAGGACGTGGCAGCGCAGCTGCTGCTGCAGCAGCAGGAGATTCAAGGGAGACAGGAAGAGGAGCAGCAGCAGCAGCAGCAGCTAGCGCCTCTCTCTTACAAGCCAAAGCGGCTTAGTGAGAGAAAGAGAAAAGAGTCTCTGCGGCTGCAGGCTGCTGTCTCCGACTGTCTCTCTCGTGTCCAGTCGCGCGCACGTGCCATTCTCAGCATTTACGCAGATGAGGACGGTATGAAGAGGGAGGAGACACTTTATCTTGGGGGACAGAGACAGCTGCGCCGTGCTGCTGCTAGCGGCAGCAGCACAGATGTTTGGATAAACTTCTACGACAGAATAAAAGAGATAAGACAGACGCACAAAAGGAGACACATCGAAAAACCAGAAGAGGCGCATGTCCCCGTTGTTTTCAAAGGAGTTGAGGAGACACTCGAAGAATTCATGGAGGTCAGAACACAGGAGACACAAGGCCCGTGCTGCTGCTGCTGCTTGCTGCTGCTGCTGCTTGCTGCTGCTACTTGCTGCTCCTGCTGCTTGCTGCTGCTACTTGCTGCTGCTACTTGCTGCTGCTACTTGCTGCTGCCCGTGCTTCTGCTGCTGCAGCTCATTGTTGCCGCTGTACCGGTTTGTTGCTGCTGCCTTAATCTTGCAGTTTGCTGCTGCTGCTGCTAAAGCAGCAGCAGCAACACGGGGTTGTTTTTGTTGTTGGTGTCTTCCTGTCTCCTCTTTGTCTCCCTCTGCATTATGCGGTTTTGAGAGAGGCTCCGTTGCTGTTTGGAATATTTGGGGTGTACAGACACCTTATTTGGATGCAATTTTTCTTGACGCGGAGGCTTTTGGGCGTCGCGTTGATTTGGAGGATTCTTATCGGCTTTTTTGCGGCTTGAAGAGAATCCAGACGCACCTCAATAAAGAGGCCAAGGAGAAAGAGGTAGGACTGTGACTGTCTCCGTCGTCTCTCTTTGAGTCGCGTGCTCTCTTCTTTATCTAGTGCTGCCTCTTTGTCTCTCTTTGTCTCTTTCTCTCTGTTTTTCTCTGTCTTTGTCTGTCTCTATCTCTGTCACCTTGTCTCTTTGCGTGTCTGTGAGTGTCTCCATGTGTCTCCATCTGTCTCCTTGTGTTTTTATCTGTCTCCTTGTGTCTCCTTGTGTCTCCTTGTGTCTTTATCTGTCTCCTTCTGTCTCCTTGTGTCTACTCTCTCCTTGTGTCTCCACCTGTCTCTTTTTGTCTCCTCCTGTCTCCAGCTGTCTCCTTGTGTCTCCTGGTGTCTCCATGTGTCTCTGCAGTTGTCTCGTTTGCGTAAGAAGGGTTTGAGTGCTGAGGCCCTGGCGGCGCGTTCTGCTGCCTTAGACGAAGACTTGCAGCAACCAGATTATCTTCATTACTTGCGAAATTTAGGCGATTTCAAGTGTCTCCCCAGACACCTCAAATATAAGCAACCCGATTATGAACATTATCTCCAGGAGACTGCTCATTACTTGGAAGACTTCTTCTGCAGGAGAAATCCGCTTGTCGATGCCGATAAAGTGAGCCTCTGCTGCTGCTGCTGCTGCTGCTGCTGCTGCTGTTGCTGCTGCTGCTGCGCTTGCTGCAGCTTGCGTTGCGCTTGTCTCCTCTAGTCTCTTCTCCATCTGTCTCTGTTTGTCTTTGTCTCTGTTCGTATTTTCGTGTCTTTGTCTGTCTGTCCCCCTCGGCCTGTCTCTGTCTCCTTTCTGTCTCTGTCTCTTTCTTTCTCGTTGTTGTTGTCTGTCTCTCTGCATGCATGTTGTTGTCTCCTCTGTCTCCTTTTCTGTTACCTGAAGGTCCGTGGAATGGTCCTTGCTGATTTCGAGAGACAGTTTGCTGCTGGGAGTCTCCCTGGTTGGGAAGAGAAAACCCACCAAAGTCCCCTTTACTGCAAAGTGACAGATCGTCTCTTTGCAAATGCAAATACACTAGCATCGCATCAACAGGTCAGCAGGAGACAGATATAGCCTTGCATTGTCTCCTTTCTCTTTCTGTCTCTTCCGTTGTCTCTTTCTGTCTCTTGCCGTCTGTCTCTCTTTTTTTCTGTGTCTTGTCTGTCTCTTCTGTGTCTCTCTTTGTCTCCTTTCTCCTCTTTTCTGTTTCTTTTTCGTGTGTCTTTCTTGCTGTCTTCTCACTGTCTTCTCCGTCTTTGTTTGCGTTTGTGTCTCCGTGTGTCTCCTTCCTTCTCTCTGCGTTTTCCTACTTCTGTCTCTGTTTGTGTCTCTGCTTTCCTCATACATGAATGTTTCACACCTCACTCTCCATCTATCTCCTTGTCTCTCTCCATCTGTCTCCTTGTCTCTCTTCAGCTGTCTCTGCGTCCCTCTGTCCGTTCTTCGTTGGGTGTGTCTGCTTGTCTGTCTGTTTCTGCATCTGATGTTTGTTTTCACTTTTGTTTAAGTGTCTCCTCAAAAGTGTCTCTTTTCCTTTGTCTCCTTGTGTTTGTCTTTTTTTCTCTGTCTCCTTTAATCTATTTCTTTTAGCCTGTCTCCTTTTGTCTCTTTTTCTCTGTCTCTTTCTCCCTGTCTCTTTTTCTCTCCTTTTGTCTCTTTTCGTCTGTCTCTTCTGGTCTGTCTCCTTTAATCTGTCTCCTTTTCTCTGTCTCCTTTGGTCTGTCTCCTTTAGTGTGTCTCTTTTATTCTGTCTTCTTTTGTCTGTCTCTGTAGGGTGCCAAGTACAAAAAGAAACTTGTCGCTTTTTCTTGTTTGTCTCCCGACGCCCTTGCGGAATCGACTGCCAACCCGGAGGAGACAGACAGAAAGCTCGCGCTTCTTGAATTTCAGATTAAGGCCTACGCCGACATGCTCCAGGAACCCATCAACGTACACCCCGAATCACAAACCCTAACCCCCCTTTGCAACCTTCTCTTTAGGGTTTAGGGTTTAGGGTTTGGCTTTCTGGGGTTGAGGCTAGGGCTGCTTCTGTCTCCTACGGTCTCTTTTTCTGTCTCTCCCTCTGGCACCACCATTTTGCTGTCTCCTTTTCTGTCTCTCTGTTCATCACTGGGGTGTCTGTGAGCTTCTGTTTTCATTTGTCTCTGTTTGTATCTCTTTGTCTCCATTTGCATCTCATTGTCTCTCTTTGTCTCTCTTTGTCTCCTGCTGCAGCAAACAATTGCTTATCACCAGAAGAAGCAATCTACCACCGCAGAGGAGGCTGAGGAGCCGGAGGACGAAGACTCCGCATCCGGTTGGTCTTCTAGGGTTTGGGGTTTAGGGTTTGGGGTTTAGGCTTTAGGGTTTAGGGTTTAGGGTTTAGACGAGTGTTTTGCTGCGCCGGCTGTTTCTGTTTGCATGCAGACGCAGAAGCAGCAGCAGATGAAGCCGACGAGAGCGAAGGCGAAGAGGAGGGCCCTATCTACAATCCTTTGAACCTTCCCCTTGGTAAGCACAGAGTGTCTCCTTTTGTCTCCCCTCGTACTGTCTCCATTTGTCTCCGTTTCCTCCCCCACTGTCTCCATCTGTCTCTTCTCTATGTGTCTCCTTCTATCTCCTTTCCTACTGTCCGCATATGTCTCCTTTCTGTCTGTCTCCTTTCTGTCTGTCTCCTTTCTGTCTGTCTCCTTTTTGTCTCTTTTTTCTGTGTGTCTCTTTTCTGTCTGTCTCCTTTCTATCTGAGCTTGCTGCATGCAGTGCTGCAGCAGCTGTCTCTTTGCGTCGTTTTTTGTTTCTTTTTCCTTCAGGCTTCGACGGGCGTCCAATTCCTTATTGGCTTTACAAACTCCATGGCTTGGGTGAGCAGCAGGTGTCTCCTGCCTCCTTGCCAGCTGCATATCACAGCAGGCAGACGCATAGCAGCTAGCTGGCTAGCTAGCTAGCCAGCTAACTCTCTGTTAGCGAGGAGCAAGCGCGACGGCGGAGGCACGAGACAGATGTGTCTCTCTCCGTGCATGCGTCTACTGCGTCATCTGTCTCTTCCTGCTTTAGCCTGTCTCTGCCTGTCTTCTTCTATCTCCACCTGTCTCCTCGTGTCTCCTTCTGTCTCAGTTGTCTCCTTTTGTCTCCTTGTGTCTCTTTCTGTCTCCTTCAGGCCAGGAGTTCAAATGCGAGATTTGTGGGAATTTCAGTTACTGGGGACGCCGGGCCTTCGAGCGTCATTTCTCTGAATGGAGACACTCCTTTGGCATGCGCTGCCTCAAGATACCAAATACAACACACTTCAAGGAATGTCTCTTTTCTTTCTCCCTCTATTGTCTTTTTTCTGTCTTCTTTTAATGTCTCTTTTCTGTCTCCTTGTAATGTCTCCTTTCAGTGTCTCCTTTTCTTGTCTCCTTCATCCGGCTTTTTGCTTCTGTCTCTCTCTCTTTCTGTCTCTCTTCCTGTCTCTCTTCCTGTCGCTTTGTTTGTCTGTCTCTTTCTATCTCGTTGTCTCTTGCTGTCTCTGTCTTCTTTTCTGTCTCTCTGTCTCCGTTTGTTTGTATATATTTATGTTTCTCTGTCTCGCTTGCTGTCTGTTTGTCTCTCCCTTTCTCTGTCGCCTTCTGCCTCGCTCTGTCTTTTTATCTCCCTACCTCTCTCTGTCTCGTTCTCTGTCTGTCTCTCTGTCTCTCTGTCTCCCTGTCTTCTTATCTCTCGGTCTCTTTATGTCGCTATCTCTCTGTCTCGCTGTCTCCTTATCTCTGTCTCCTTATCTCTCTGTCACTTTATCTCTCTGTCTCCTTATCTGTCTGTTTCTGATAAATCCTTGAGGCTGCTGAGCAGAGTCCTCACTCCAATTCCTTTTGCTTGCTGTCTCTCGAATGAATTTGCTGAGGGTTTAGGCTTTAGGCTTTAGGGTTTAGGGTTTAGGGTTTGGGGTTTGTGTCTCAGGAGATAACAAAGATAGAAGACGCCATCATGTTGTACGAGAAGCTAAAGAAGCAGGCGGAGGGCCACGTACGCAAACCCTAAACCCTAAACCCTAAACCCTTGTGTGTTAAGGCAGCAGTTTGTGTCATGTTTGTGTGTATGGAGAGACTCAATTCAAGTGTCTCTTTTGTCTCCTTTTGCATGCACAGTCTTTTAAACAAGATCAAGAGTTGGAGTGCGAAGACACAGAGGGAAACGTGATGAATCTCAGGGCCTTCGAAGACCTCAGGAGACAGGGACTCATTTGACTGCATGCGTGCATGCACTGACTGCATGCATGCATGCACTGATTGCCTGCATGCATGCACTAATTGACTGCATGCATGCACTGACTGCATGCACTGACTGCATGCACTGCCTACTTGCGTTAACTGCATGCATGGACTGACTGCATGCACTGCCTGCATAGATGTACTACCTGCATGCATGCACTGAATGCATGCACGCACTGCATGCACTGTACAAATGTTCTTCTATTGACGCGATTGCTGCTCGCTGGCTTTGCTGCTCCTAGGGATAGTCGCGAGACTTGGGACTTTTTGCTGTTAATGGCATTACAGGAAACAAAAAGAGACAGCACCGTTTTTGTGTCTTGCTGTCTCCGCCTTTTTGTCTGTCTCCCTCTGTTTGTCTCGGCCTGTCTGTCCCTTTCTGTCTGTCTCTTTCTGTCTGTCTGTCTCTATCTGTCTCTGTCTATGTCTCTCTGTCTGTTTCTGTCTGCCTGCCTCTGCCTGTCTCTGTCTGCCTGCCTCTGCCTGTCTCTGTCTGCCTGTCTCTCTCTGTCTCTGTCTGTCTCTGTCTGTCTCTGTCTCTTTAGAGAAATGCGAATCGACGGACGCATGCATTAATCAAAGTTTTTAAAGAAAAAAAGCACCAAAAATTCAAGCGAGCAGGCAGAGACACTTCTCAACAACAAGGAGACAGTTTTTAGGAGACAGCTTTTAACAGCGAGGGGACAGACAGTTTTAAAGAGCAAGGAGACAGTTTTAAACAGCAGGGAGACAGTTTCAAAGGCAGTTTAAAAGGCCACTTCTCGAGGGCATCGGAATCCTTGTTTTCAGAGTTGGGTTTTGCTGCAGCAGGTGTCTCCTCAGCGCGTTTAGCTGCGTTTCTGGTGTCTCCTCTGGTGCCTTCTCTGTCGGGAATGCAATTGGCCATGAGGCTCTTTACGCCTTCAAGGCCTGTGCCTTCTGCCGCATGCTCTGCAGGGCCAGCCCCAAAGAACTCTTCCAGTTGCCTGTTCACGATGCATGCATGCGCATGCACAGCTGCTGATTGTGTTGAAGGGCACAGGGAGACACGGAAGGGACAGGGAGGGACAGCTAGCCGCGGCGCATCGCAAAGAGAAAGGAGACAGGAGACGCACAGACGTGCTGGGATAAATTCACTTGAGTATGCGGAAGCGGAAATAGGAAGCGCTGCATGCGCTGAGGATTTTGGGGCTTTGCAGCACTCTCCTTATCGCAATTCCCAACGCCACCGACGACTTTCCTGGCGTTTCTACTGAGCCGTCCCAACGCGTCCTTCGAATTAGCTACCTAGCTAGCTCCTGCTCTCCATTACAGCTAGCTGGCTAGGTAGCTAGCAGGATGGCGTTGCCTCTTCTCTCGTTATTGCCACGAGGTGCTTCGCCGCATGCATCTGTCTGTACATTTATGCCTCTGTTTAATTAAATGATTTTCGCGAGTCTCTCCAATTTCACCCTGGCCGCACAAGCTTTTCAGCAGCGCGGTGTCTAGGCACTTGCCAGAAGGCGGCGGCTTTCCCCACCCCCTGGCAACTCCCGCTGGTGGCCTTGCTGCTCTGCGAGGCCTCAGTCTGAAAAGCGATCCCAGCGATCCCACGAGAATTGCGTCGAGGCACTGGCTGGGATTTTAAGGCAAATAATTCTTTTTTTCCTGCCGACTCTCAGAGACACCAGAAACCTCTTTGGCCAGCAAACCTTCGACTCAGCAAGCCACGGGGGTTGGGGTGTACAGACAGCTTCAAAGGCTCAACAGCAGCAAAATCGCCAGCAGCACCCCGAGAGAGAGAAACCCCGATTGCTGCATCATCCCCCCGCATGCAGCAGCAGCAGGTTTTGCCTGAGGAGACACAATTTAAGGCTTGGCGTTTGGAGTGCGTTGAGCGAGTTTCCTCCACCAGCCAGAGGGCAGCCCGTTTAAGCCTGAGAGGCCAAGCCCCGGGCCTTAAGCCCAGGCGGGCCCCGCGTGCCCCGCCGCAGGCCGCTGCATGCATTTTCTCACATTTGTTTGCATGCATGCCGCCAATGAAGCTGGGAGAGACACCTTGTTTTGAGGAGGATGCATGCAGCTGAGCCATCGGAGATAGGAGCCACGTGGAAGGCAAAGAACAAAATACGAATTAGACTTAATGTGAAGAGAGACAAAATCCTTTTTACTGCAAGGCGCTTCTTGTAGGACTCGTGTGGTGTACAGACACCTGAATTTGCTTGGAGAGGCGCGGAGCATTTGTGCATTCTTGGCCGAGTGTTCAATGAAATGAAAAGACAGCCCGTTTAACACGCAAAGCAAACGCATGCGTTTCAATTCTTTGTCCAAGCTCCTCTTGAGTCCCAGGGAATGCTTATTTATTATTTTAATCAGCATAAATGTTCATTTTTAACTTTGTCTCTCTCTCTGGTCGTCGGCTTTCGGTGTTGGTGGCTGAGGCGCATTGTCTGCATCGGAGAGCCTTCAAAAATGTTTGCCAAATTATTTTTATCTGTGGCCTCTCCTGCTGTTCGCTTCTGAGGTGTACAGACACCCCAGCAGGCTCGTTTTATGTGCGGGCTTTGAGCCTAGTGCCAGGAACCAGCGGTGTGGTTATCTTTTACTGTCCTCTGTCTGTCTGTCTCTTCTGTCTGTCTCTTCCGCCTGTCTCCTCTCTCTGTCTCCTCTCTCTGTCTCTTTTCTGTCTCTTCTCTCTGTGTTTGCCGTTGAGGGTTTGCTTCAAAATTCAGCAGCAAACAAGAAACCAAATTTTGTGGCATTTGCAGCGGCGTTTCCCGCGCCTAAACATACGAGTTGGCTAGCTAGCTAGCTAGCTAGCTAGCCCCCCAGCTGCATGCTGGCTAGCTGTGCGACCTGTCTCTTGTACTCCTCAAGGCTAATGACAAGGCACTGCGGCGGCAATTCAACTTTTGCAGGTCTTGGGATGAGGAGAGGGGCATGAGAAGCTGCAGCAGGCGGAGACACTGGCCGAATGCGCGCTGCTAGAGACGCTCCTGTGTCTCCGAGCTGCGGAGACACCTCAGGCAACAAACAGATATAAACACAGAGAGGTGCACTCGCAGAGACACAACAAAATTTGCCATAAAACGCATGCAGAAGAAGCAACAAACAGACATCAACAAAAAATATAAAGAGACAAGGAGAGAAGGAGACAGAGAGATAAGGAGACAGAGAGACAAGGAGATAGACAGATAAGAAGACAGAGAGACAAGGAAACAAGGAGACAGAGAGACAAAGAGAAAGAGAGACAAAGAGACAGAGAGACAGAGAGACAAGGAGACAGAGAGACAAGAAGACAAGGCGACAGAGAGACAAAGAGAAAGAGAGACAAAGAGACAAGGAGACACGGAGACAGAGAGATAAGGAGGGAGCAGCGCCAAAGACGCACCTCGAGGTAGCTGTTAACAAGGCGTTGCTGCTGCTCGCGCGTGTCTCCCATGACGCTCTGCAGGCTGCAAAGACCGCTCAAGCCCCCAAGGCTCTGAGCTGCATGCAAACCCAAACAACAATAACACCTGCTGCTGTTGCTGCTGCTGCTGCTGCTGCTGCTGCTGCTGCTGCT
>NPHX01000713.1:21225-32615 GCA_002271815.1 Eimeria falciformis
ACTGCTAAGGCGGCAGCGGCGAGCAGCTGCGGAAGAAGGTAAGAGACAAAAACAAAGACAGAGAGAAACAAAGACCGAGACAGTGAGAGAGAGAAACAGAGACAGAAACAGCCAGAGACAGAGACAGAGACAGAGACAGACAGAGACAGAGACAGACAGAGACAGAGACAGACACAGAGACAGACAGGTAAGCAGCAATTGTGTTTGTTTAAGGGAAGAAACAGGAGACTGACACTCTGTACGGGGAGGAGCAGCGCTGGCTGTGAGGTGTCTCTCTGCAGGTCTCCTTGCCGCTAAGAGAAGGCCCCTGCCTTGTCTGCTGCCAACCCCCCCGCCTCCAGGTGACCTTTTGGGGGTTTGTGAGGCCGAAGAAACTCCGTCGAATTTGAACTTTGCTAGCTGCGCCTCTGCCGCAGCTTTTTTCTGAAGCAGAATGTTCAAGTTTTCACGGAGCTCTTTTCTGTCTCCTGAAGCAGTTGATGTTGAGGACAATGTCGCAACTACAGAGTCCACTTGATGCTTCAAAGACATCGCAAGCTTTATCAAACCCCCGCGAGTCTGGGAAGCCGCTGAAGCGCCCGCCTCCTTACGCAACAATATCTGCTGCACGTCCTCGTCTGTAAACGTAAACTGCCACAAACCACAAACCACAAACCACAAACCACAAACCCTCAAACTCAAAACACGGCCCATGCTGCCTATCTAGCTAGCTAACTAACGCTAACTAGCATGCTGCCTAGCTAGCTTGCCAGATAACTAGCATGCTAGCTAGCTAACTGGCTAGCTAGCTAGCTAGCTAACTGGCTAGCTAGCTAGCTAGCTAGCCAGTTGGGTTTGTTGGGAGCTGACCTGTTCAAGTTGGACTATTTTGTGTTTGATCTTTTTGGCAATATCTTCGACCGTTTCGAATTGTTTGAGTTTCTTAACCCAATTATCAAATTCCCTCTGCGTTGCTGGAGAGTCGATGAGCTCTGCGAGCGTGAATTCTCTGTCATACTTTGCACTGGCCTTGGGCGTTGGGCGCAGCACTAGGGTGTACGTACAGCTGCGGGTGCTGCCTCCCACCTTAACCGAGTACTCTGCGCAGCTGCGGGTGCCAACGATTTGGCAAACAAAAGCATCTGGAGGCGGAGCGTCTCGTAGATTTGCTGCTGCATGCGGCGGTGCAACCTTCACAAAGCAACCCCGCAAGTATGCTTCTGCTTGGGGGTGCTCGATGATGTGGATTAGCATGGCTGTTGAAAGGCGAACGCGGTTTAATAAATCTAAGGACAACTTTTCTAACATCCGAGCAGACAGCTCCTTGCGACGCTTCTCATCAAAATCCAAACGCTCCTCAGCAAACAAACTCGTGCCAACGTCCTCTGCACGACCCTAAACCACAAACCACAAACCACAAACCACAAACCACTAACCACAAACCACTAACCACAAACCACTAACCACTAACCACTAACCACTAACCACTAACCCTCAACAACACGCAAAACACCAACCAGATACTTCTCCTGCAGGAAACGCCTCACAACCCTAAACCCTAAACCCTAAACCCTAAAGCCTCACAGTGGGTCGTTTTTTGAGAGGGGGTTTGAGCTCGGCGGGTTCATCTGGAGTTTTTGGCGGCATTTGTGGCGCCTCTGCCTCTGCAGCTGCTGGAGCTTCTCCATCAGAGCTAAATTCCATTTCACTCGTCTCCCGTTCCTCAATCTCGCCCTCCTCCCCCGATTCGTTTGCTGCACACAAACCACAAACCACAAACCACAAACCACAAACCACAAACCACAAATTACCAAGAGCGGTGGAAAAAGTGACACACGCAGCAACATGCGCAACCCTGAAGCAAAAGGCACATGCCTTCGACAGTCATCCTCACACGATCCAGTTCAAAGGGTTTAGGGTTTAGGGTTTGAGGTGTACGTACAGCTGATGTCTGAAGCTTTGCTCTGCAGCTGCTTCATCCTGGCGCGCCGCGCGCGGATGTCGGAGAGAGCCTCAAGACGTCCTGAGAAAAGAACCCAGAGCCCTAAACCCTAAACCCTAAACCCTAAACCCTAAACCCTAAACCCTTAAACCCTAACCCCTAAACCCTAAACCCTAAACCCTAAACCCTAAAGTAAACCCTAAACCCCAGATTAGGCTCCTGCTTTGTCTCCGTTACGTTCCCTCTAAACCCTAAACCCTAAACCCTAAACCCTAAACCCTAAACCCTACACTGAAAAGCACACGGAGTGTCAAAGTCTTGTCAGGGTTTGACTGTACTAAACCCTAACCCCTAAACCCTAAACCCTAAACCCTAAACCCTAAAGTGGAGGCGCATTTTTGGACTTGCCATCCTTTCTGTCTTTTGCGTTGCTGAGGAGTTCGGCCCTCTGCCTCTCGCGTGCCACTTCTTCATATCTTCTAGCCAGCTCCGCTTCTCTTTGAAATTCGCTGAGACCCTCCAAGGCCTAAGCCGCCAACAACACTCAACGCAGCAACTTGGCACCCAGTACACGCTGCAGAGACAGCAGCAGCAGCAGTACAGAGACACAGCAGCAGCAGCAGCAGCAGCGAGACGGTGAGACTGGGAGAGACAGGCAAAAAAGTGTCTCCTTACTTTCTTGTCATTGTCGTCTTTGTAAAGAAGCTCCGCATCAAAGTCGCGGCTGCTGGCCGGCGTCCCTTCCGCAGAGAAACCCTCGCCTCTCCTCCTCGCCCTCTTCATCGTCAGCTGAGGAGATTCAAAGGGTCACCTTTCAGGTGTACATACACCTCAAAATCCATCGGGAGTTTTCAGCAGCTGGCGCATGCAGCTGCCAAGCCCCATTCCGCCCCCAGGCTAAACGCGGCGCTCCGATCCTCAGGGAAAAGAAAAGCGAGAAATCGAGAAGCAGTTGAATGTTCAAGAAGGCTTTAAACTCTCACTCTAGCAGATAGGCCACCGGACAGAGCCTCCGTCTGCCTCAGCAATACTTTTCTGTTGCTCCACAAATTCAATTAAAAAATAAAATTTCTATTTAAAACTCGGCTCGAAAAGAGGTAGGTGTACACATACAGCCCCAGACGCATGCGTACGAACCCCTGAGCATCCAGCAGGAAAGTAGCTGAGGAGAAAACACCTTAAAATACCATTAAAAATATTTTCCAATATTCGTTTTATATTGTTAGTAGTTTTTTGATGACTTCACGAGCATTTTAAGCTGCTAGAAGAAACCCTAAAAACCCCAAACCCCAGGAGTTGCGCCGCAACGCTCTCTCTGGGGTGTATGTACAGCGTAGGGCTCCATGGAGAGTTTGCTGCGAGTGATTTCATAAGTATTTTACTTTAACATTAAACTCGCTACAAATAGTATTCTAGTTTAACGCTAACAATGCTCAATATTATATATTCTGAACTGTAGTTGCTGCCTCTGGAAGCAGCGTTCTACTGCCTGCGATTTGAGCTGTACATACACCTCAAAGTTGCCCACGTTGCATGGCCTATTTTCCGTTTATTTTTTAGCATTTTTTCCTTATTGAAAACACAACAAAAACTGCAGGGCTGCAAGTGGCCTCAGCCCCAGAAAGGCTGCTACTTCCTACTTCAGCCCCCATCGTGATGCGATGAGACCTGCGGGGCGCTAGAAGGTTCATACTTTGGGGCGTTTGTGTTGCGAGTTGAGGTTTCTTGCCTCTGTTATTTTCGGCTTTGGTTTGTTTTGGGGTTTGATTTATAAAGGCTTGAAAATGACGGAAGCAAAGCACAAACTCTCTCCTCTGGAGGACACGATAGCCAAGATGCTTATCTGCAAGGTGAGGGAGCCGCAGCCCCTGGGCCTTTTCTCCCATTGCATTTTTGGGTGTACGTACATCTGCTGTTTTTTAATTTCCCTGACGAGGAGGTGCTAGGGGGACTCTCTAGAAAGGCACAGGCAGGAAGGAACGGCATCCCTTAGGCCGCATGCAGAGGAAGAGCTTTGTGGGGTGTATGTACAGCTCACGGCTGATCATTGAATTCTCGAATTTTTATTTAAATTTTTGTTTTTGGGAAATGCGAGGGGATCCTTGGGTTGGTTGCGAGGTGGGGAGTCTGTCTTGTCTGTGGAGAGTCTCTGTCTCTTTCTCTTTGCTATGAAAACAGTATTTGTTTGCTGCTGCTGCTTCCTCCCAGGTGCACATCGGGACGAAGAATGTGGAGCACAAGATGCGTCCGTACACCTACAAAGTGACCAACGAGGGCATTCACTTGATCAATTTAAAGAAGACCTATGAGAAGCTCTTGTTGGCAGCACGCATCATTGTTGCAATAGAAAACCCAGCAGACATTTTGGTAGTCTCCGCGCGTCCCTACGGCTCCCGCGCCTCTCTTAAATTTGCACATTACACGGGGGCTCAGGCGGTGGCCTCCCGCTGGACTCCAGGGATGTTAACAAATCAAATTACTGCCAAGTATTTGGAGCCTCGTCTGATCATTGTTACCGATCCCAGGACAGACGCAAGAGCCGTCAAAGAGTCTTCTTATGCTAATGTCCCAGTTATTGGACTCTGCGACACAGACTCCCCACTTGATTATGTTGATGTCGCTATTCCATGCAACAACAAGGTCCGCTGCTGCTGGTGCATGTTTGTGTGTATTGTCGTTCTTCTCACTGGTAAATGAATAGCATTTGATTTAATTAAATATATTATTGTGGTTTTTGTTATTTGTTTGAAGGGCTTAGAGTCCATAGCGTTAATGTACTGGCTGTTGGCAAGGGAGGTGCTTTATCTGCGCGGGGAGCTTCCTCGCAGCCAGCCTTGGGATGTGATGGTGGATATGTTCTTTTGGAGGGACCCTGAAGAGCTGGAAAAGAAAGAGAAGCTGGAAGACAAAGACATGGCACCGCATGCACAACAAGTAAACAGCAGACGGCATATCTGTCTCCTTTCTTTCCATCTGTCTCCTTTTACCTGTCTCCTGTCTGCTCTGTCTGTCTCTTTCCTCGCATGCAAATCTGTCTCTCGTCCTCAAGTGTCTCTCTTTTTAAAGTGTCTCTCTCATGCTTAACTGTCTCCTTCTCTTTGCTGCATCGCAGGAACCAGGCCAGTGGGGCGCAGCAGCAGGCGGTTGGGGGGGCAAGGTAGCGGAGTGGACTCCAGCAGCACCTGGAGGTGATTGGACCGATCCCGCTGCTGCTCAGGCCGACTGGGGAGCCAGCGTGGCTACTGCGGGCACGAAGTGGTGATTCTTATTAGTATTCGTATGCTTGTTGCTTTGCTGCATGCGCTTTCGAAGCCCCTAAAGGACATTCGTTCCTAATGACGCATGCGGGGCAACCGACAAACCCCAAAAGAACATTCTTAACAAAGCCTTTCCAGTCTCACTTTTTGACGGCAAGGAAATTGCAACAAAAGTAGCTAATGAGCTTCTTCTCTCTCAAGTTATTTAATTAGTTAAGACGCATGCAACAAAACAGCAAGCCCCAATCCTGCTGCTGCTTTCTTCTGGGCTAAAGACACAAAGATTTAAACCGTGCGTTGGCCGAGCCTTCCGCTAGCAGGCCAAAGAATAAAATGGCTTGAGGTCTGTGGGATCGTGTCGTCTCCCGTAGGCCGTAGGGCCATCTGGGATCGTGTCGTCTCCCAAAGGCCTCAAGGGCTCAACAGAGGCCTTAAGGCCCTATGGGATCGTGTAGTCTCCCAAAGGCCTTAAGGGCTCAACAGAGGCCTTAAGGCTCTGTAGGATCGTGTCGCCTCCCATAGGCCTTAAGGCCCTGTGAGATCGTGTCGTCTCCCAAAGGCCTCAAGGCCCTAGGTGGCGTTGCGCTTTGCGGGGTTTGAGGGTTTAGGGTTTTTGTTGCCCTTCGGCCTCCTGGAGAATCTCTTTTTGATATTTTTGCGCTTCTTTTCATTTTTCTCAGCTGCTGCTTTTCGTCTTGCCGCCATCAAAACATTTAAAAACCGCACAGCTGCAATGCACCCATCCATCGACAAAACATTTAAATAAATATAAATATTTTAATAAATGCAAACACCTCAAAAGATACGTTTTAATGAATGCGGCAAAAAACAAAAGGGCGAGACAAAATGTTCTCACAAGACACCCAAAATTCAGCTGGCTGCACCTTAGGGTTTAGGGTTTAGGGTTTAGGGTTTAGGGTTTAGGGTTTGTGCGTACTGCCTTTGAGGGCGAGTCTCTTCAAGTTGGCCTCTGCGTCGTCTGCTGCAGGCTGGCAGTGGGGCAGCCCTCTGCGGTGTCTCCGCTCCTAAACAAACCAAAAACAATAAACCCTATAAACCCTAAACCCTTAACCACATAAACCCTAAACCCTTCAAACCCTAAACCCTTCAAACCCTAAACCCTTCAAACCCTTTAAACCCTAAACCCTAAACCCTGTTGGTTGGTGTCTGTAAGGCGATGGGCTGGGATCGTGTTTTGCGTGGAGCTGACTGCCAGTGCTTCTCTCTTGAGTTTGTTCTCTGCCTGCTTGGCTCGCAAACCCTCAAAAAAATTTCCGTCTTTTGCGAAAACTGCCGAGGAGCCGCTAGCCCCCTCAGCAAGCAGGCTGCCAATCGCTGCGCCACACAAACCCTAAACCCTAAACCCTAAACCCTGTTGCGGAGGGAAGCGCTAAAGTTTTGTGGTTGTGGGCTTCTTACCAGCTGAGAAGGCGGCAAGAGACTGTCTCTTTTGCACTTTCTTGCCGGCAATGCTGGGGTGTATGTCCACCTCGTTTTGCTGCTCTTCACCGTCGCTGTGATGAGGGTTTAGCGTTTCAAGTGTCTCCGCAGGTGTCTCCTCAGGTCCCTCAACATCTAGGTCTGGCAGGGTTTGCTGCAGCGCATTTATTCGTCTCTCCGTAAGGTCCAAATCTCTTAGCCTCCGAGATTCCTCACGACGAAACTTCTTGTCTCCTTTTTGTCTCTTCTGCTGCTGCTGCTGCTCCTGCTGCTGCTGCTGCTCCTGCTGCTGCTGCTGCTCCTGCTGCTGCTGCTGCTTCTGCTGAGACTCAGCATCCTCTTCCGTCTCCACGGGTTTACGCTTTCTCTTCTTTTCCATTGTTGCTGCTGCAGTTGCTGCTGCTGCTGCTGCTGCTGCAGTTGTTGCTGCTGCTAGCGTTCCTGCTGCTGCTGCTGTTGCAACTGTTTCTGCTGCTGCTGCTGCTGCAGTTGTTGCTGCTGCTGTAGTTGCCAGCAGTTGGCAGCTTGGGGCGTGGCGGTTCCAGCAGAAAAATAGCAATCGAGCTACTAAGTTTTGGGGTGTATAGGCACCTGCCAGTGGTGGTGGAGTTGGAATCGTTTGGCTGCCTTCTGCCTTTGTGGGGCCTCCGTAAGGCCTGAGGCTTTGCTAACAGCCTTGGCCCTTGGGCTCTACCGGTTTTGCAAAGAAAAAATAAAATGTTCCTAGGGTTTAGGGTTTAGGGTTTAGGGTTTAGCGGCAGTGCTGGTATACCCAGCGCATGCGCTGGGTGCTGTGGGAGCCTGAGGCTCGTCTTTGGGGTTTGTAGAGAAATATCAAAAGAGAACTTCAGATGGTTTCAAGACAAAAAGGTGAATTTCCAGCAGGAATAGTTTTAAAACCACAAAACATTCTTGTTTTAAAATAAAGACATGCAGCTTCCACTGCTTCATCCTAAGGTGCCAGAGGCAAGCTGCAGCCACACAGCCAGTTAGGGTTTAGGGTTTAGGGTTAAAGGTTTCACCAGTTGCTGGATATCTGCTTCGCATATTTAGTTTAGTGTTTAGGGTTTAGGGTTTAGGGTTTAGGGTTTAGGGTTTAGGGTTTAATTTAGGGTTTAGGGTTTAGGGTTTAGGGTTTAGGGTTTAGGGTTTAGGGGTTTAGGGTTTAGGGTTTAGGGTTTAGGGTTTAGGGTTTAGGGTTCTAGGGTTTAGGGTTTAGGGTTTAGGGTTTAGGGTTTAGGGTTTAGGTTAGGGTTTAGGGTTTAGGGTTTAGGGTTTAGGGTGAGTTGTTTTGTAAAGGCGCAAACTCGCGGTCCGCCAGGTGCTCCCCCAATCTGCGGCAGCCCCATTTTCTCTGAGGTGTATGGACAGCGTTTTGAGTATTTTCTTGTGCTTTTTTTTCTTTTTTCTCTTTATTTTGGAGTTTAAGGGTTTAGAGAGAAGCTTCTATGGTTTGGGGTTTGCGGCGAGAGGGCATTTGGTTTGCAGCAGCCTGTGTGCTAAATCCCTGTTTCTGGGGTGTACATACACCTCAGCAGCTCGCAGGTGTTGCGACCTGTAGGTAATAACCCACTTGTTTGTATCTACGTTCGGCAGCACCAGCCTCCCGTGTCCCCCGTCCTCGTCTGAGGTGCATGTACACCTGAAAGTGTAGCGACAAATACCTCTTTACTGAAAATGTCGCGATTAGAAGCAGACACAAATTTTGTTTTTGAAACCTCGGAGGACTGCCAGGTAGTGCCGACTTTCGACTCTATGGCCTTGAAAGAAGAGCTTCTTCGTGGGGTGTATGCGTACGGTTTCGAGCGACCTTCAGCAGTCCAGCAGCGAGCAATAGTGCCTATAATGCAAGGCAGAGATGTGATTGTCCAGTCTCAATCAGGAACAGGGAAGACGTGTGTGTTCTGTCTCGGCGCCTTGCAGTGTATCGACAGCAAAGTGCGTGACCCGCAGGCTCTCATCTTGTCTCCAACACGGGAGTTGGCGGAGCAGTCTCAGAAAGTGTGTTTAGCCCTAGGAGACTACATGTCTGTCCAGGTGCATTGCTGCGTCGGGGGAAAGAGGGTGGGAGATGATATTCGAGCGCTGGAGGCGGGCGTTCACATTGTCTCTGGCACCCCGGGCAGAGTTTTTCACATGATCAGCGACAGACACTTCAGCACAAGACACATCAAAATGCTGATTCTTGACGAAGCAGATGAAATGCTAAATCGAGGGTTTAAGGAACAGGTCTATGACATTTATCGCTATCTCCCACCTGCAACACAAGTCGTCCTCATCTCCGCTACTCTCCCGCATGAGGCAAGCCTACCAACAAACATATTAAAACCTGTCTCCTCTACTGTCTCCTTCTGTCTCCTCTTCTGTCTCCTTTTGTCTGTTTTTTCGCCTCTTTCTGTCTCCTGTCTCCTCCTCTCTCCTGTCTCCTTTTGTGTTTCTGTCTGGCCAATAAAGTGTCTCCTTTTGTGTCTCTGTCTGGCTAATAAAGTGTCTCCTTTTGCGTTTCTGGTTGCTGAAGTGTCTCCTTTGATATGTTTCTGGCGTGTTAATTTAATGAAGTGTCTCCTTTTGTGTCTGTGTCTCTCTTTAGGTATTGGAGATGACAACGAAGTTCATGTCGAATCCCTTTCGTGTTTTGGTGAAGCGCGATGAATTGACGCTCGAGGGCATTAAGCAGTTTTTTGTGGCTGTAGAAAGAGAGCAATGGAAGTTTGATACTCTCACAGATCTCTACGACACTCTCACCATCACTCAGGCAGTTATTTTCTGCAACACAAAAACCAAAGTCGAGTGGCTCGCACAAAAACTTAAGGAAGCCAATTTCACGGTATGAACACATCTCCTGTCTCTTCCCCTTGCTGCTGCTGCTGCTGTCTCTTGCCCCTGCTGCTGCTCCTGTCTCTTGCCCTTGCTGCTGCTGCTTCTGTCTCTTGGCATTGCTGCTGCTGCTTCTGTCTCTTGGCATTGCTGCTGCTGCTGCTGCTAGTGTCTCTTGCCTTTGCTTCTGCTGCTGCTGCTGCTGCTGAATTATTTTCTGTTTATATTTCTTTATTTGTTGATTTGTATGTTTTGATTTATTTATTAATATTAATATTAATATTAATTTATATTTATTTGTAATTTGTATTTATTTATTTATTTGTTTGTTTATTGCAGGTCACTCGCATGCACGGCGACATGCCCCAAAAAGAGAGAGACGAAATTATGAGAAATTTCCGCGAAGGCCAAAGCAGAGTCCTCATCGCCACGGATGTGTGGGGCCGTGGGCTGGACGTACACCAGGTAAACCACAAACCCTAAACCCTAAACCCTAAGGACTGCGACTTCGAACGGCAAACCACCAAACCACGCCCAACAACACTTTTTCTTCGAGGGTTTAGGGTTTAGGGTTTAGGGTTTGTGTTTTTGATGTTAGGTGTCTCTGGTTATCAACTACGACCTTCCAAACAGTCGTGAGCTGTACATACACCGCATCGGCAGATCGGGTCGTTACGGAAGAAAGGGTGTGGCCATAAACTTCGTCAAGGTCAGCAAACCCTAAACCCAAAACCCTAAAATTCTAAACCCTAAAACCCTTCAAACCCTAACCCCTAAAACCCTACACCCTAAACCTTAAAACCCTTTAAACCCAAAACCCTAAAACCCCAAACCCTAAAACCCCAAACCCTAAACTTTAAACCCTAAAACCCTTCGATCCCTAAACCCTAAAACCTCAAACTCTAAACCCTAAAGCACCAAACCTTAAACCCAAAACCCTTGAACCCTAGAGTGTCTGTACACCCGGAGGTTGCCGTTTTGTTTGTGTTTTAATCAGAATGACGACATTCGCATTTTGCGTGATATCGAGCAGTACTACGCGACACAGATTGATGAGATGCCGATGAATGTTGCGGATCTAATTTAATTCTTCTTTTAAACCCCAATAGCCAACGCATGCTAAACAAGGCTCGGGGAGTTGCACTGACACGCATAAAAACAAGAAAACCCGCCAAGGGCGCAGGGGCAAGGCCCACGCCGAAGGGAGCAGAACACATCCATCTCAGCCTTTGTTTTCATTGGGGTTTAGGGTTTAGGGTTTAGGCTTTACGGTTTAAGGTTTAGCTTTAGGGTTTAGGGTTTAGGGTTTACACGCGGTCGCGGGGTTAAGGTGTCTGTACACCTGAGGCGACTTGTGAGGTGTGAAGAATTTCGTTGATTTTCTTCATTAAAACACTTTTCGAGCTAAATTAAACATGAATATTATTATTAACATTTATTTTCTGATTAATTTGGTCATTAATATCACCATTTATTTTCTTTTCAACGGAGGTTCGCGGAGGCTCGTGGGGCCCCCCAATAACACAGATGAGACCCACTGCCTTCTTGCCGTGAGGAAGACCCTTTCAACCCGTTTTCCCCTGCCTTCAATTTGTGGAGGAGAAGAAGCCTCGATGTTTTGTTTAGGGTTTAGGGTTAAGGGTTTAGGGTTTAGGTTGGAGGCCGGTCTCTGCTCCCAGTAGCGGATTTAGCTGTGATGTGTCTTTTGTTACTCGAACTTCTCATAAAACTTCATAGGGAAATTCAGAGCAAAAACACTGCGGGTGGGGGGCGCGGAGGCCCCCTGCCCTGCACCCCCCCAAACCCTAAACCCTAAACCCTCAACCTCCTCCGACATCTTTCCCCACTGTCTCCTCTTCTTTTCCCGACACTCACTGGCGTCATTGGACTGCGAGAAGACGCGCAGCAACAGCAGCAGCAGCAGTAGCAGCAGCAGCAGCAGCAGTAGCAGCAGC
>NPHX01000713.1:34940-45209 GCA_002271815.1 Eimeria falciformis
CTGCTGTTGCTCATGCTGCTGCTGTTGTTGCTGCTGTTGTTGCTGGTGCTGATTTCAACGTTGGTTTGTTTTGTGTGTGTCTGAAGACAAACGCCAACGACGAAAGGCGCAAAAAAATCTCCGAGACTCTCAAACTCAAAGTACACCCCAAACCCTAAACCCCAAACCCTAAACCCTAAACACTAAACCCTAATTAACATTTCAAACCCTAATGGCTTCTTCAAGCCCAGGATTGGTCGTCTTCGTGGATGGGCTGGCTTTCTAGGGTTTAGGGTTAGGGTTTAGAGTTTGTGTTCAGTGGCAGGACGAGGCATTTCGTCGTCGAATGAGTTCAACGCGTCTTCCCTTCTCCCTCGAAAGACGAAGACGCCTCAGCGAAGCAATCGCGTAAGAAATCATTTGTAATTTATTATTTATTATTATTTATTATTGTTATTTATTAACTTATTATTATCTGTTATTATTGTTTAGTATTTATTATTCTTTATTAATCATTATAACAGTTTATTAATTATAATTAATTAATTATTATTATTAATAACGGTTTTTTATTATTTATTAGGGTTTGCTATTTATTATTATTTATTATTTATGAAGGTGTTTTGAGGTGTATGTACAGCCGGTTATGGCGGGGTGACTCTGAGTATCGGCGGAAAACTTTGGATGGAATTCGGCGGCATTTAAATTCACCAGAAGCCACAGAGAATAGACGCGCCAGGAGACGCGCCCTCCAGCCCGCAACCTCCGTACAAACCCTAAACCCTAAACCCTGAACCCTAACTTGACAGCGAGGGAAAAGCGTGGGTGAGCTGCGCTGTGGGTCTCTTTACCGCTACTGTTTAGGGTTTGTGGTTCATTTGCAGCTAACGGGGGGCGGACGCCTCTGGGAGACGATGTACACCCGGCTTATAGCTCAGCAGCAACAGCAACAAAAATAGCAAAATAAATAACAAACCCTAAACCCTAAACCCTGGGATTTTGTACATCTGCCTGTCTCCTTCCGTCTCTTGCATTTCACTGCGAATCCGCTGCAGTTTTTTGCTGCTGCTGCTGCTTCCTTTGCTGCTGCTGCTGCTGCAAGACCTGTCTCTCTTGCTGCTAGCAACTGCTTGCCCAGTAGCTTCGTAGTAGCTAGCTAGCTAGCTATCTGGCTAGCTACAAGAAGCTGAGGGCGATGGAAATACTGCCGCCAGCAAGAGAGCCCGTGCAGCAGCAGCAGCAGTAGCAGCAGCAGTGCCGTTCATACAAAGGTTAAAAAAACCCAACAGCAATACAAAATCCCGCTGCTGCTGCTGCTGCTGCTGCTGCTGCTGCTGCAGCTGGACCGCGTGGAGCTGAGGGTTTGAGCGGGCACGAAAATCGCAACATGCAGCGGGAGAGGAGACACCTCATCGGCCTTGAGAAAAAACGACGGAGACAGAAATAAAAGAGCCTAGTGGTTTGCTGCTTGCTGTGTCTCCGCCGCAAGGCTCGCATACATATCCTTAATCTCTTTCTGAAACTTGTCTCTTGCTGCGGGGCGAATGAGCTTTGCTGTTGGCGTTGCTAATCCAGTTTCCACGGAGAAGGGAGTAGAGACTAAATGGAGACGCTTAATGATTTCAAAACCCTTCAACTGCCGACGACCCAGAACCTCAAGGTCATGCAGGATCTTGGCCTTAAGGGAGGCGTCTTCTAACAACTCCTCCGGCGCAACGCCCGCCTGAGGAGACACAAAAAGAGACAGACAGAGACAGAGGAAGCGTGTTGTAGAGAGACAGTAAAATAATTTGTACAAATGGATTTTTGATCGTCAGTTAAACAAGAGAGAATACAAACAAAATGTGAATGTAAGAAATGTTCAAATACCTTGCCGTTATCCGCTGCCCATTTCTTCACCTCCGCCATAGAAACAACCACCACTGCCACCAACGCCGCCTGACCAGCCAAACCACAAACCACAAACCCTAAACCACAAACCCTAAACCACAAACCCTGAAACCCAATTTGCTGCTGCGTCTGTCGATTGAAATTGAAATTAAATGTTTTTAAAAGAGAAGGATGGAGAGAATAATAATAATAATAATAATAATAATAATAATACTAAGAAGAAGAAGAATAATAATAACAATAATAATAATAAGAGAAGAAAAGGGAGGCAAATGATGCGCACCTCGAGCGAGTTTCCATGGACGAAAATTTGTTCAACCCATGGGCTGTTGGAATAAATATTTTCTAGTCTTTCTGGAGCCACGTATTCTCCCTAAACACCATCAGCAAAACAAAATAAATATATTTAATTAATTAATGCATTTAATTCTATTTCCTGCCTTTTTCTTCCCTAACGAGCAGAGAATTTCATGCTTTGCATTTTGCCCAGCTAGCAGCTGTCCATACACCCCAGCAGCAAACATCATCATCATCCGGTGTCAAGTGCCCAAGACACTCCATAAAAGCGGAATAAACAAACCGAAAAGGAAATTTAAAAGAGAGAGAAGATGAATAACAAACTGCAATGAGTAAAACAACGCGAAAAGCAGAAAAAAAGGTTCTATTCTTACATGTGCAAGTTTAAAGATGTTCTTCGCTCTGTCAATAATCCTCACAGCACCACTTGGCTCAATCTGCACGACGTCTCCCGTTTTAAACCATCCCTCTGCATCAAAAGCTTCCTCTGTCTTTTCTTTGTCCAGAAAATACTCCTTCATCACGCCTTTTCCACGCACCAACAGCTCACCTCTAAAACACAAAAAACAAAACATGAATCACAAGTACAAACAAATAAACAAATAATTTAATCAATTAATTAAATTAAATAAATAAATAAATAATGCACAAACACCACATCCGCTATTAAAAACTTGTTAATAATCATTTTATTTTTAAATTTTTTTCATAGTTTACCTTGGAGGTGTGCCTTTTGCATCGTACTGAAGAGCAGGCAGAGAGACAACTCGAAATTCTGTGGCTGGCAAAGCCCCACCGATCGTCCCCTTGGCTCCGTCTTCAAAATCCTGAACAAAAGCTATCCCTGCCTCCGTCATACCCCAACCCTAAAAACAAAACAAACATAAACCACAAACTTTAAACCCTAAACCACAAACCACACACCCTAAACCACAAACCCTAAGCCATAAACCACAAACCCTAAACCCTAAATCACAAACCCTAAACCATAAACCACACACCCTAAACCACAAACCCTAAACCCTAAACCACAAACCCTAAACCACAAACCCAAAACCACAAACCCTAAACCACAAACCACAAAACCTAAACCACAAACCCTAAACCACACACCCTAAACCCTAAAAGCAGCAGGATTAAACAGATCACAACGGGCCTGGGAAGCAGTGAGAATCAGGGCAGCACAGCGAAAGACGACGACAGACGAAGAGAGACAAAGAGAGACAAAGAGAGACAGACAGACCTCAGAAATACTGGCAGAGAGATAAAGTTGAAGTTCCTTGAGCTGCTCGGAATCCATTGGCGCGCTTCCCATTGAGAGCGTTCGAATATTGCCACCAAAGGTCGCGCGCACTTTCCTGAAAAGCTGTAGCAAACAGTAAAACACAAAAACACAAAACAAACCTTTTGAAGGAGGAAGACGAAACTGTCTGTACACCCGGGAATAGAAAGCAGAACACTTTCTAGCTTTCTGCAGTGTCTCTACAAATTGTGGAGGTTTTCAAAAGATCCCCTAGGGTGTCTCTGCAGCTCCCCGACGAATTGGGTGGCTTGGGGTGTATGTACACTGAAGTTTGAGGTGTATGTACACCAGAGCCTGAGGTGTATGTACAGTGCAGCGTGCGGTTCAGGTGTATGCACAGTGGGGACTGACGAGGTCGGGAAGGAGGGCTGAGAGAGCCGTTGGGTTGTTGGCATATTTGTGTTTTTTGGACTCGAGAGCTTTTGCTGCGAGCCACTGGACGAGGGAACTTTTAGCCTTGATACCGGATTGTATATTTGTGAGTATTTTTGAGAAAACCCTTGGCACTCCAATAAACACGGTGGGTTTAAACAGCTGCATGTCTTCCACAATTTGCAGCATATTGCCGCTATAAAACCCAACTCGAACCCCCAACAAACAGACAATCAAATCCACTCCTCTCTGATAAATGTGCGCCATGGGAAGATAAGTCAAAGTGCTCTCTCCAGGAGAAACTCGCAACCGATTGTTACTGCGGATATAGGACCCAACGAATGTCAAAATCGAACCGTTCGTGTGCACTGCTCCCTTCGGCGGCCCCGTCGTTCCTGCACACACATACACCCCAAACCCTAAACCACAAACCCTAAACCACAAACCCTAAACCACAAAAACTTAAGAGGAACAGCAAGCTTCAGAAAGAAATCGGACATGTAGAGATATCTGTTTGCAACCACTGCACGGCGAGCCTATACCCTTTACAGCTAGCTAGCTAGCTAGCCAGCCAGCTGGCCGCGAGCTCACCAGATGTGAAGATGATGGTTGCAATGTCGTCAAAGGAAGGAACCAACTCGTCGGGAGTTTTCAAATCGGGGACAGACAAATACTAAACAAAAACACACACAAGAATTAGGGTTTAGGGTTTAGGGTTCCGAACATTAAACAGAAAAATAAACAAAAATTAGGGTTGAGAGTTTAGGGTTTAGGGTTTAGGGTCTACCTTTCTGCGGAGATCCTGTTGGTGGTAGAGCTGCACTCCAGCCTTTTCGTATGCCTCCACTTGCTCCTTTGTGGGCTGCAAATCAACAAACCCTAAACTCCAAACCCTAAACCCTAAACCCTAAACCCTAAACCTTGTTGGCTGCAAATGAACAAACCCTAAACCCTAAACCCTGCTGGCTGCAGATAAACGAACTCTAAACCCTAAACCTTAAACCCTAAACACTGCTGGCTGCAGATAAACAAACCCTAAACCCTAAACCCTAAACCCTCGAATCTGTTTCTTGGTCGCTTACAGGATCAAAGGAGATTACTGCTCGGATTGAAATTCCAGCCTCCTTCAACGATAGAGCAGCAGAAAGTTTGCTGCCTTCGGCAGCAAGCACCTCCATTTCTGCAAACCCCCGTAAACAAACCACCAGAAACTCTTTTCAAGTTCTCATGTCCAGACACCCCAAACGCCGAAGAAAAAACCTCACAACAATGCATGCAATTCACACACAACTGCAGATACACCCCAAACAAGTTTTAAGGGTTTTAGAGTTTAGGGTTTAAGGGTTTAGGGTTTAGGTTTACTTGTGCGTTTGATGATGAAATTAACAGACTCCGCACCCAAAGTGTCGTACAGAGGAACTGTCACAATGCCGCGGTAGTTCGCTGCAAACACAAAACCCTAAACCCTATACCCTAAACCCTAAACCCTAAACCCTAAGCTCTCGAACCCAGGAGCCAGACATTCTGAACCCCTAAACGGACCCCATCGAACCGCAACTAAACCCTAAACCCTAAACCCTAAACCCTAACCAGCAAAGTCGACGAGTCGCCAATCCATTCTTGATCGCGACCAAATGCCCAAAACCCTCAAGGGTTTTGGATAAACTCCGTCTATTGGCTCATACTCCGAGACAGGAATGCCAACCTCAGTATCCAACGCGCGCCCGAGCGCCTCCACAATGCGCAGTGTCTGAATGCCCCAAAAACCACACACCCTAAACCCTAAACCCTAAACCCTAAACCTCAAACCCTAAACGCCACACCCTAAACCCTAAACCCTAAACCCTTAACCCTGATAGGGGATGTGGCTATTACATCGGCATAGGTGAAATATTTGAAGTTTGTGAGGCCAATCTGCTTTCCCTCCGCGTCGCGAATCGGCTGTCTCTCCCCCACACAAAGATCAGGCCCATAGAGACGCGCCGCCGTCTTCAGCAGCAAATAGCTGCACAAAGCCAACACAGAAAATATAGATTAAACAAGTATTAACACAAACGCAATCACACAAACATGGCTCGAAACAAAATACACAAACAAACCCTAAACCCTAAACCCTAAACCCTAAACCCTAAACCCTAAACTAAACCCTAAACCCCAGATTAGGCTCCTGCTTTGTCTCCGTTACGTTCCCTCTAACTCTAAACCCTAAACCCTAAACCCTAAACCCTAAACCCTAAACCCTAACCCTAAACCCTAAACCCTAAACCCTAAAACCCTAAACCCTAAACCCAAACCCTAACCCCTAAACCCTAAACCCTAAACCCTAAACCCTAAAGCACTAAACTCACTAAACTTACTGAACCGTTAGGTGAAAGCGCAAAATGGCTAGCGAGCGAGGCTAAGAGGCGGACGAAGAGTGTCGCTTAGGGTTTAGGGTTTAGGGTTTAGGGTTTGTGTTCGTACGGAGACTTGATCTCCGGAAAGAGTTCAACTCCCTCATTCAGCAGAATGGTTGATGTGGGGTTGGCGGCGTCGCGAACGCAGCGGTATATCGGTGAGCTGTCTGTCCATACACCCGAAAACACGTTAAAAAGAGTCTCTTAAACCCCAATTTCTCTGAAATACCACAGGGCCTACAAAGGGTTTAGGGTTTAGGGTTTGTGGTACCTGCTGTCTCTGTGCCCTCGACAGGGAGCGCATACACCCCGCGCCATGGCTTGGCTGCAATTGCCGCTTTAAACCTACGGAGACCCTCCTCGTCCCGTGTGTCCCCTGGGAGGACAGCACATTCTTCGAATAGTTCTCCCATTGTCTCTCTTCTCTGTCTGCCCTTGGCTGAGAAGAAATAAAGACAGATAGAGGGCCTGAAGTGTATGTACACCCCAAGCCAGCAGACGCAAAGGAGACAGCCAAATACACACACACAAACGGAGACTTGAAAAGGCTGCAAAGGCAGGCCAGGGATCAACGAGCCAAGGGCAACAAGCGAGGAGACAGAAACAGCAGCAAAACCCAAAAGAGCCAGACAGCTAACATTGAGAGACAACAGAGTACCAAGCAGACAAAGAGTTGCAAATCACAGGCACGGAGCAGCAGAGCAGCAACAGATGCGACAACTCAACCCCCTGCTGCTGCTGCACACAAGCTAGGCACCTTCCCTCATACATATAACACTCTACTGTACATACACCGCGCAGAGGCAACAGCAAGAAAGAGAAGAGCAGAGCTTGCTGCAGCACAGCGTAGTCTCTGAGGTGTACGTACATACACACAAAAGCAACGTCCCAAATCGAAACGCGCAAGGGTAACCAATTTGCCTTACTTATTAAACTCAAAAAATAGAGTTGCCGCGAAAAGAAGCAGTTGCGAATGCGATCGAGCAGAGAGAGAGACGTAGTGTGTCCGAGGGTTTAGGGTTTAGGGTTTAGGGTTTAGGGTTTAGCGTTTATCATGGCAAATAAGCGGCACAACGAAACGAATATTCTTAGAACTAGAGAAGAAAACAAAAGAAGAATTGAAGGCGAGAGACAGCACAAAGAAACTGTTCGAGCAGCAGCCGCTGCATCGTCAATTTTGATGTCCAGTAGTACTACGAGGTGTATGTATACATGGGCAGTTGGCAACTAGGAGCGCGCAAGGTTCGCGACTGTTTGTGTGTTTTTATTTTTGTTTATATCTCAATTAAATAAAGTATTTCTGGTGTACAGACACCCCAGCTCTCCCAGGGTGTTTACGGGTGATGCGGCTACACCCAAGGCAGCAAACAAGCCTCAAAAATTTTGTTTAAAAAACAGCAATCAAGGTAGGAATTGAACCCTGAACTTGAGGGTTAACAGTCAAGCCAGCAAGTCAGGCAACTTTCTTTTTTTCTTTCTCTCAACAGACACCTCAACTCTCAATTTCTAAATGCCCTAGCTGGCGAGCCTCTCTCTGCCTTCAGAAACAACACGAAAATTTTTGCTACTAATTCCATGAAAACCAAAATACAAATTATTTAAAGGCCAAGGGGCTAGCAGCCACCCACTCCAACCACTAGGAATGCACCATCCTGCTCTGCTACCTTATAGAGACTGTCTCTTAGGGCCAAAAGGCTCTGTCTCCTCGATTAGAGATAGCCAGCGACACTAACGAGCCACAGTCTGCCAACATGCATGGAGAGGCAAGTGCTGCAGCGTTTCAACTTTTGTTTTTTTGAATTGTGTTTTCTGGGGCTTGTTTTCTCTGCATGCGAAGAAGATGCTGCTTGGGGACATTTAGAAGAAAGAAGGTTGCTGCCTTTTGTCTCTCATGTCTCTTTGTCTTGTCGCTGAGCCAGAGTTCGTCTGTGGAGCTGCTGAGTGTGTTTGTTTTTGCCTCTGGCTGCCTCCAGCTAGCCACGGCTAGCCAGTGCCCCTCCACCCCACTGTGTGTGTTTTGTCTTATCAATCCACTTGGTTTTAACACTCAAACCTCTGCCTTGCCATCAACAACACTCACTAAAACACGGCACACACTCCCTTTTTGTGAGGTTCCCTTATCTTCTGGGTGTCTGTGCTGCTGCTGCTCCTGCTGCTGAGTGGCTACGAGGCCTGGAGGCTATGAGCCTTGGGTTGAAAGTTTTGGCCTTGCGCTGCTGCGAGGTTGAGAGAGTGTTAATTAATTAATTATTCAAAGTATGATTCTTGCCGCCAGTGAGCCTTGTCTTCTCTGGCTCTGCTCTTGCGTCTTGAAGCATTTTCTGTTGTTGAAAGATTGAAAAAATGAAATTAAAATGTCGCTGCGCCTTAGCCTTTAGAAGCCTCACTTCGAAGGCCTTGTCTTCTCTCTTTTGTGTGGAGTGTGTGTCTTGTTTTAGTGAGTGTTGTTGATGGCAGGGCGGAGGTTTGAGTGTTGGAAGCAAGTGGATTGATAAGACAAAATACACACAGTGGGGTGGAGGGGCACTGGCTAGCCGTGGCTAGCTGGAGGCAGCCAGAGGCAAAAACAAACACACTCAGCAGCTCCACAGACGAACTCTGGCTCAGCGACAAGACAAAGAGACATGAGAGACAAAAGGCAGCAACCTTCTTTCTTCTAAATGTCCCCAAGCAGCATCTTCTTCGCATGCAGAGAAAACAAGCCCCAGAAAACACACACACACAAATATTAAAGTTGAAACGCTGCAGCACGTGCCTCTCCATGCATGCTGGCAGACTAAGGCTCTCTGTGGCTTTCTAGTGGTGCTCCGCCCAGCTGTGGGCAGTGCGTCTTGCTGGGTGTAGAGGGGCTGAGGTGTATGGGCAGCTGTTTCTGAACAACACGCAGTTTTTAGCCTTACAGAAATGCCAGGGAGGCTGCTGGGGCACGCCAGACATAATTCCTAGTTTGGGTGTACATACACCGTTGACTTTCTTGCAACTGCTAACCACATGCTGCGTGGAAAGTGTCTTTGTGGCGTTTTGGCTTAGGGGTACCATCGGAAACCGTCCAAAGAAAGTTGCTAAAAAGAAGCCTTCCACGCAATTTAATAAAAATATTAAAAATAAACAAAAGCTATTTTTAAAATGTAGTTAAATTAGTTTCTTTCTTTCTTTTGTATTTTAAATATGCATCGAAGGCAGTCGTAAGCACGGCTGGCTTGGATGATCAGTTGCTGCCTGAGCATTAATAATTGGGGTGTATGTACAGCTCTCAAAAGAGAAAATTAAGATATTTTGTGTTTATTTATTTTTTTTCGTTTGGTTTTTTATTAAAAACATCTTTACGGCTGCATGCAATCGAGCGCCATGCCAAACAACCTTTGTCGTCTCTGCCCTTCTTCTCCTTGGCAATCGAAACCCTTAAATGGAATTTAATACATTTAATTATTAATTCTTTTGTTTCCTTTGTTTTTTCTCATTGCTGAAGAAAACTCGTGGTGTGTCTGGCCTCTTTGCCTGCTAGGAGCTGGCCTAATATCCCTAGCAGCCCCCGTCCAAAGTCTTCTCTCGAGTCTGCGGTGTACGCGCAACTAATTCTGCCTGTTTTTGTTTATTTTGTTCATTTGCTGATGCTGCTGCTGCGTGCGGCATCAAAAGGACTAAAAATATTCTTTCTCTGATGAGGCCGGCGGGAAGACAGCCCCTGCAGCCGAGACTCATGAGGCCTGGCTTCCTGCTGCTGCTGCTGCTGCTGCAGCTGCTGACAAAGGCAGCAATGAGTTTTGGACTGGATATACACCCGGATGGCTCAACTCCCGCCGCTGCTGCTGCTAATGAAGAGATCATGAGGCAGAAGCCAGCGCCTGTTATTGGAGGTGGGATGAGGTTGTTGTTGCTGCCGCTAGTCGAGCTGCTGCTGCAGCAGCTGCTGCTCCTGCTGCAGCAGGTGATGCTGTGTGTCCGCCTGCTGCTGGCTCAGGGTTTAGGTTTTGTTTGTAGTGCTGATGGTTTAGGGTTTAGGGTTTAGGGTTTAGGGTTTAGGGTTTAGGG
>NPHX01000713.1:58776-77947 GCA_002271815.1 Eimeria falciformis
TTGGAGCTATTCTTGCCAGGTTTTGTTTTGTTGTGTTTATTTCAGATGTGCATGCGGATGGGGTCCAGCGCAGAAAGTCATGTGGCTTTTATTTATGAGAAAATTTCAGAGGCAGATGCACAGGCAAGGCAGCAGCAGCAGGCTGATCTCAATAGGGTTAAGCAGCAAGTGCTGGCAGCAACTTGCCAATCCTCTGCTGCTGGTGCTGCTGCTGCTGCTGCTACTCACGCACCAGACTTTAGGCGGCTGCAGCAGCAACAGCGGCAGGTGCAGCAGCAGCTGCTGTCAATACAGAGGAAAGTAGAGAGGCTCCAGCAGCAGGAGCAGGAGCAGCAACAGCAACAGCGGCAAGAGTTAAAGCCCCTAAATGCACTGCAACAGCGGATTCTGCAAGAGTTCGCTGCCTTGCAACAGCAGAAGCAGCAGGGCCTTTTGCTGCAGCAGCAGCTGCAGCTCGTTTCTCTGCTGCTGCAGCAGCAGAAGGCCAATCCCACAGCACCGCAGCAGAAGCTGCTGGAAGGGGTGGCCGTGCTGCAGCAGCAGCAGCACCTCAAGGAGCAGCAGAAGCTTGTGTGGCAACTGTCTCGGGAGTATTGGGCAGAGGAGAAACGGCAGCAAGCATTGCTGCAGCAGGCAGCAGCAGCAGCAGCAGCAGCAGCAGCAGACGGCAACGCGACCTTAAACAACGAATTGCGCCTCATAAAAAAGCAGCAGCGGCAAAAAGAGCAGCAGCTGCAGCAGCTAGAGCAGCTGCTTCGGCGGCATGAGCAGCAGCAGAGGAGACGGGAGCAGCAGCAGCACAGGATCGAGCTGCTGCAGCAGCAGCAAACTCAACTTATGCAGAGACAGGCCGCAGGGGAAGGCATGTGGCTCCTTGCTGCAGCACAACGTCATACAGCGGACGCGCAGCAGCAGCAGCATCAGCAACTCCTGCTGCTCAAGGGAATTGCTAACAGCGTTACAGACAGATTCCTTAACTCGTCAGTATTCTGTTTTGCTGCTGCTTCTGCTGCCACTACTGGTTTTGCTGCTAGTACAACAAATACTGCTGCTGTTGCTGCTGCTTATGCTGCTGCTCCTGCTGCCACTGCTACTGCTGCTGCTGCCGAACTTCCAGACAGTTGAAGGGTTTAGGGCGTGTGATGTCCCCTGCTGTTGCTATTGGTGTTGCTGCTGCCGCTGTTGCAGAGTTGTTGCTGGCGGACGACTGCAGCAGCTGACCCGGATATTTGTAGCAGCTGTCTCCTTGCTGCCGTCTCGGTTGCTTCCTACGGAAGCAGCAGTAGCAGTGCAGCAGCAGAGGCTGCCGTGCTGCTGCTGCAGGTGCTGCTACGCCAGGCAGAGCACCAGCAGCCACGAGGAGACAGCTGCTGCTGCTGCTGCACGGCTGGAGCTGATGAGTGCAGCACATCCGCAGCAGCAGCTGCTTCTGCTGCGCCGCGTCCTATCTGCATTCCAAATAGACCAGCTGCTGGAAAAGGGTTTGCTGCTGCAGCAGCAGCAAGGTGAGCAGCAGACACTGCGTGCTGCAGCGACAGTGCCTGCTGAAGAGCTGCTCATACATCTCAGAGACGTGCGAGTGGAAGAAGCAGCAGACTGTACAGACACTGCAGCAGGCACTCCACCTGCAGCTTCAGCAGCAAACCCTCGTGGCTCTAGACAGTGTCCTTGCAAACAGCAAGGCCATTGCCACCGACAAGACAGCAGCAGCAGTAGCAGCAGCAACAGCAGCAGCAATTGCGTTGTATGCTTAGAAGGAGCAGCAGCAGCGCTTGCTGCGCTGCTGTTGTCTGTCCCCAGAAGACATTGCTTAGACATAAAGTTTTGCGAACACGGAGAGCAGCAGCTGCTCCGAAAGAGATCTACAAGGCCCGTTAGGCGGCACGCAACAGCAGCAGCAGCAGCAGCAACGGGTGCTGCTACTGAGACAAGCGCAGCAGCAGACGACAGCCAAAGCAGCTCCAGCACAAGGCACGGGAGGAGACAAGAGCGGCGTTCCCCCAGCAGCAACATATGCTGCAGCGTAGACCTTATAATGCCTTGTCTGTCTCCTTTGTGTTCTACTTGCTGTTATAACGCGTCGTTGCTGCTGCAGCTGATTCGCTGCAGCTGCCCTCTGGCAGTGCAGCAGCAGCTGCTGCAGCAGGAGGTGTGCATGCAGCAGCAGATGCCGCTCATAAGTGTAAGCGTTACCGACAAGCAGCAAGGTGGCATACAGAGCTCACAATAAGCTGCAGCAGTGCACGCTGCTATAAGTGCCATAGAGCCACTAGTTATGTTCATTTGAATGGCATTGGTGAGACCCAGCTGGCTCTGAATGTCTCCTCGTGTCTCCTCAGCCGCCATACGTGCTGCTGCTGCTGCTGCTGCTGCTGCTGCTGCTGTGCCCTCAGGTGATTGACAAGCAGCAGCAGCAAGAGCTCGAGCAGCAGTGCATGCAGCAGTGGAAGCAAGCAGGAGAAATATCTCTCCCAGCAGCAGCCCGTAGCAGGCGCCGGCGGGAGACACCTGAATGTCCCATGACCGAATCGCGGAATGCACTGTTGCTGCTGCTGCAGCAGCTGCAGCAGCACACCGAGCTGCAGCAAGAGCCTGCTGCTGCTGGTGGTGCTCATGCGGATGAGTTGTGTCTACAGCGCATTTTCCAGGAGCGCTTCGAGCAGCTGCTGAAAGAGCAGCAGCAGAAGCTGCAGCAGCAGCGCCCTATGCATGCAGCAAAAAGGCCAGCAACACCACGTGATGGCGATGAGGCTGCAGTAGCAGATGACGCTACGTGCTGCAGCACCATCAAAATCGAGACTGATTTCTCACCCAGCTGCGAGCGGAGCAACGCGACAGTCCAGGAGGAGCAGGAGGAGGAGGAGCAGCAGCAGGAGCAGCAGCAGCAGCAGCCGTATAGAAGTCGTCGGCAGGCTGCTCTATGCGGGGAGAATCAGCAGAGTGCCGAGAACACTGCAGCAGCAGCGAACACAAATGTTTGCAAATCTGCTGCTGGTGTACAGACACCAGACGGAGCAGCATCTGCTGCTGCTGGCACAAAGGCGAGACCCTCTGCAACATCGCATGCACAGTTTCACGAGGAGCGGCTGCTGCTGGCCTGTGCAGCAGCAGCAGCAAACCCGACGCTCTCCGCATGCAGACGGGCTGTAAAGCTGCTGCAGCAACTGCAGCAGCCAGAAGCCAGCGGCAAGCCCGAATCTCCGTGCAGCAGCGGCGGGTCCTCGGAGGCCTTCGCTACAAGAGCAGCAAAGCGCAAGCTGCAGGAGACATCTGACAAGAATGGTCCCTTCTACGATTCCGACGGCAGCAGCACACACAGCGGCAGATCAGCATGCACAAGCGGCAGCAACAGCAACGGTGCAGCAGCAACGCGCCGCGCTGCCCTTGTCCGCACAGCGCAGCAGCTGCTGCAGCAAGTGCAGAGACAGCTCGAAGAGGCGCATGCAGAGACGCGGCAGCAGCTGCTTTTCCAGCTGCTGCAGAGAGACTTTCCCTATCACCGTGTCGCTGCAGCAGCTGCAACAGCAGCGCAGGACAGCAGCAGCTGCTTCATGGGTTGCTGCGGCTGCGCTTCGCTGCTGCTGCTGCAGCAGCAGGAGATGCTGCTGCAGGGAGACGTAAACAGCTGCAGCTGGTGGGGGTTGTACTACACTCTGTTAGGTGAGCTTGCCGTGGCTAAGGAAAAGGCACTTTACAAGGCCACCGAAATCTGCCTGCAGCAGCAGCAGCAACAGCAGCGGCGGCCAGCCCAACAGCCAGAGCAGCAGCAGCAGCACGCAGGCGAACTAAACGCTAAAGAGACACCTGTCTTAACAGCTCTGGAAAAGAGACCAGTGCTGACGGAGGAGTGGAACAGCAGCAACAGCAAAGGGCACGGGGTATGGCGCAGGCTATCTGAGCCTTTGCTTATGTCTCCCGTTGCTCCTCGGAAGCGGAGGTCGCATGCAGGGTTTTGAGGTTATTTTACAAAGTGTATTTCTTTGCCGTTAAAGAATTTCCATCTGCATGCTGTATATACACTGCATTGAATGGTTATTTAAGTCACAAGACATTGGCTGGTTAGGGACAAGAGGCTGATGGCGGCAAGCATCACCGCTCTGCCAAGCCCCACCCATCCGGTATGAGAGACAGGGCTGCATGCGCTTTGCAGGGAGCGCATGCAACACAGCGCTGGAATGGCAGCAAGTTGGGGAGGTTTTTCACTTTTCTGCTTTTTAGCTCGCCGGTTTCTGGCTGGGCTTTACAAACAGAAGACCTTGGCCGCCCTTGAGGGTTTGTTTCTTGGCACTCGTGCTGCCTGCTTCTAGCCGCGTTTCCGCCAGTTCCCATCCAGCAAACAACACTAAAGAAATGCGTTTTCCGATCATAGAAAAGGCAGTCTTCTTCCAGGCGGAGAGAGACCAGGCAGCGAACCCTCGAAAAGCTGCAGCAACAAAAATTATGTCGGCGGCTCGAAGGGCCCCGGAGGCATTATGGGCCAGGTAAAATCTTTAACGTTGGGACAGGTACCGCCGTAGCGCTCTGCGGGCAAGCGGCACAGCAAGGAAAAGAATGCAGCCAATCTGCAGAGCCGTGCGATCCTGGCTGGAAGTGTGCTTACACCGCAAACTAGCTTAGCCTGTACCCACAGAACTATCCAGAGAGGATGCCGCAGAAATGGCAAGCAAGCACTGCATGCATGCCGATGACCATATTCAAGACACGCCCCTGCTCACCCTCTATTTGGTTGGGGCTGATCGACGCCAAAAACTCGGGCTAAGAAACGAAGCGCACAAGCCGTCAGCAAAACATCACTAATAAACCTTGCTGGCTACATGAAGAGGAAAAAGCACTAAACGTACCACCGCATGCAAACATATACACTTAAATCTGACGGTTTCACTGTACACCACAGAGCAATATGCCATGTGTTCAGCTGCCTTTTGAATGCAGCATTTTACAGACAATAGCAAGAAAGAAAAAGCTGCTAATCGAGAATAACCCACATCACTGTTAGCGGAAGTCAGTTTAATCTTTGATTTCGTTCTTTCGGGAAGTACCACCGACACCAGCTGCCAAATACTCCGAAAAACAAAGCCGGCATTCAAAATCAGCATTCCAAAAAGACGCCCGCGGTAGTTTCTCTGCATGCCAAACCACAGTGGTAAAACCCATTAAGCACTGTCCACAACTCCGCATGCAAAACAACAATTTAAAAACGCACGCTCGTCAGCAGACGCGCTCTTAGGCTCCATGGCGTGTAGGAACTGTCCCGCTAAGCTGAATTGAGGGCTTTAAGTTAACATGGGCAGTTCACTGCATGCTGTATGTGATGATCCACAAAGTCCCAATTTTGATCAATTCATAAATGCTGACTTTGCGTAATAGCGAGATATTCGATCATGCGAGGGTTCGACGCACGGTTAGAGTATCGCAGACTTGTTTAACAATGCCAATCGGAGCAGTAGTAATGCTGCAATCCTCTAAATCAATCACTACACGCCATTGTTCCACCTTGTTTTTAACCAGTAATCTCTCCAGGGTGAACTCTGAGAGTGTACGTACACCGGAATAAACACGCACAATGGAGCTCAGTGAACGAATGAACCTGAGCTTTTCAAATCTCTCTTAAAATGCCATTTCAGTTTGACTGCTCGAGGTGACAGGAAAAACCTCAGAGGCGTGCAGCGCACCAAGCCAGTAGATTACCACGGGCATCACATCTCCCTGCAACGAACCTCAGATAAGCACAAGCCGAGCTCTCAGGCTCCTCTGCAACCTAGTATCCCAGGCCAGTGTTTGGGGTGTATGCGCTATTAAGCTTCTTGTATGTTTGCACTAGGATCTGCTGGGGAGGCCGGCGCAGGGCTCACCACAGGAGACTCTGTAAGACGATTGCAGCGAAGAATGAGGATGGGACGGAAGGCGTTGTCTCGTCCGTGGACATAAATGAAACCGCGAGGCTGCAAAACACAAAACCCTTGACACAACCCGGATAGCTGCATGCGGCAACTGATACGCCATACAACTTAAACCCCAGTGCCGCAGGTGAGACAGACAAAGCAGCTACGCGCAAGTCGGACGCCCAAGCAACTCACAAGAAGAGCTTCCACTGCGCTGCGCTCTATGGGCAGCCTTTCCGCGCGCCACTGTATGTGCCGCTTCATATCCACTAAACAACGCGAGACATCCCAGTCATTTCTGAGATCCAAAACAGCATAAATAGAGGGAAAGGAACACTAACGCTTGCATCAGGGTGTATCGACACAGCAGCATACAGCAAGGAGCGGCAATGAAGGGAGACCTGTTTGTGCGGGAAGGCTATCTTCTCAGTAATGCCAACTAACCCCTGAAGAAATCGAATTGTGTATCTGTCATCTGCAAATAAAGGCGATTCGGCAAGCCCCTCGTCCTTAGCCATCGCCTGCCGGATTTCCTCAAGTGCCTCGAGCTCATGAGGGACGAGTTCCAAGTCTCCAAAGATCAGACGGATTGGAAGACCGCCCGGATTAGGCTGCGATTGTTCAACGTACAGTGTACAGACAGCTTATCCATGCTGGTCTGTCAGTTTTGTTTTTCCTCTGTCTGTTCAATTGCTCCACCCGCCTTCCCCTGACGCATGCAGTTCCGAAAGATTGTTGTGGGGTTTAGTTCTCGCCCTTCATTGTTAGCTAGGGATTGGCGCTTGAACTTGCCTTGAGAATCTCTGAGGGCTTGGGGGTATAGGCCAGCGCCTCCCTCGGAATGAGCGTCTCCTCGTCCAGCTGCCCCTCCAAACTCAACTGCTGGGATACAGCATCGCGGAAGCATTCCGTGGAATTGTCGCTGCCGGCAGTGACTGGGGACGAAGATGGAGAGGAAAACATTTCTGATCATCAGGATCGGAAGATGGGGCATGCAGACAACAGAAAAGATATTTAGGACAACTAAGCAAATGACAGCTTACCCCGCCTCATTAACTATTGCGAACCGTAAAACTTTTTTCACACGCATAAGCAACCCTGCAACATCCCTCCGGAATGTACCTGCTGAGACCTACAGAAAAAATAATAATTGGTCTTACCAACTGTGCTTGATGAGGTGGTAGTTTGGAGATGAGGTGGTAGTATGGAGCTTTGCTTATTAATAAAGAACCCTTTCTGTGCGCCTCCCGCTGCTCCTGCACAAGGCGGCAGGAGCGCCTAGCTGCTCCGCCTCTGCCCTGATCGGGCAACCCTAGAAGCGTAGAATGCAGCCAGTGGCCTCTCTATGAACTCAAAACAAGAGAAGATGGAATAGCTCAGGCGATGTTGTTGCACGGCTCTGACGTAGACGTACGCCAGGCGACAAAGGACACAACTGCGACAAAGAAACTGCTCCAAATAAAGATAAACAAAAGCCTAATTGGGTCAACACCGCCCTCAATCCGTCCAATTTTGTTTACGATCCCAAAGTGCAACAAATCGCTCCTATAGCTTCAGTTGCTGGTGCTCTGGAGTGACACGCATCGCTCCTCGTCCTGCCAAAAAGGCGATCCTTTAGTGATCAGATACGTCACAAAGAAATGCAGCAAGATTGTGGGGCTTTGCGTTGAAGCGCTTCGGCCTTCGACCAGTTGACTGCATGCAAGAGGGTGCGATCAAACTACTATGGAGCTGGCAACGAGATGGTGCTGACACTCCAGCTTCTGACATAATCCTATTATGGTTGAGCATTTTCTCGTATTTATGCAGTTAAAAAATAAATGTTTGCCTATGGCGTGCACTTGCGACTATTGACGGGTAGTGGCGAGTAACAGAGCTGATATGGATCTCTCCTGTAGCACAGCTGCTCCAGAAGTTATAGCATACAGCCCAGAATAGTTTCTCCTCACTCGAAAGCCTCAGAACTTGCACTGCTACATGTGAATTCTGGAGCTTTAACGAAGATGCGGAATTCCCTATTGTGTAACAAATCTCTTCCCTCTTGTCCGCTTGTTGGTCTGGTCCAGCCTCAAGACCGCTAGTGTGAGAATCCCATTTAATATCTGTTAGTTCTGGTATACTCCCGTGCTGTATGTGAATTTAATTGCGTTGTAGTGTTTGGCCCCCCTCTTTAAGTTTTCTCTTTGGCGCCTTTGGCGCTTATATTTGTTCCCATAGTTGGCCTCACGATTCTCTTCACGGATTCTGGTTTCGGGCAAGATGAGTCGCTCCCAAACTTTTCAGTTATCGTCTGAAGTTGTGCTTTTTGGTACGTTGTAATTCTAGTTCCTGTTGGATAGACAAAGTTTCCTCAACTAGTCTTGCAAAATGGGCTTTAAGATAAGAAAACCGTTGAGCTTGAAACGAGTTTCAAGAAAATATGCCCCATCATTTACCTATGGATTCAAACAATACATGGTCCCAGCTTTTACTTGAGTTGGGTGAAACCTGGTGTGACGATATCAGCTCTGAGTGAAGGAATCGGGGGGGGGCCTCTGCATTCTTTGCTGGCGCCCGTGGCTGTCCGCAGAACTCGTATATGTAGTTCAAGGAATGGGTTGGTAAAGGCCATAATGATAGGGAACATTTGGTTGAGTTTGTGTGTTGGAGTATAACGATTTTCCTAGGGTGAATCCCATGCATCCTGTGATTGAAAACCAATTTTGGGTTCGATTGGAGAGGAAGTTGAGTAAGTTACACACGGTAATAAGGCGTCTATTAGTTTAGCAATAATCGGAGCTGTAAAGAGGCATTGAAATTCTATTGTTTTGTTCATGGCAAAAGGCTTAGCTCGAGCCCATTCCATCAGGCGGCTTGTGAAGACTAACACAAATCGTATTCCGACAAATAAGTTCACCCAGTGCAAAGTGAAATGTAACCAGGTACAAAAGTGTTTCCATGGTAATGAAGGCTTTTATTCTAACACAAGGGCCGCGAATGGCGAAGCACACACTCCATGGAAATTAAATCCCTTATGTATTGAAAGCCTTGGAAAACATCGGCTTTGTGAGCATTAGTGCATTGTACCGGAGCTTAGATGCAGCAAAAACACGCTCTCCTTACGTAAATTAAATTATGACACAAATCGCATGATAACCATATTTAGCTGGAGGAAGGCCTACATTAACAGCGGGCTGCAAGTGCACAAGCGCGGGTGGCTTCCAAGCCTTTACCGGAAGTTTACAGCTAGGTATTTGTGCAGCTCTACCACAAGCCATAAACAGAGGATAGTCCGGATGTTCCTGAAAAACGTGTGGTTTGGACTTCTTCAATGTTTAATATGGAATTGAGGTGGTAGAAAGAATGAACAGAGGAACGCCTGTTCTTAGCTTCGGATTCAAAGGAGGAATAATGCAACAGCTTTTACAGCGGTCAATCTCCCCCCCAAAACCGTCCTCCTTCTTCAAAGGGATTCGACATGCATTTTTGAGGCAACATCGACGTCGGAGCAACCATGCGGCCAGGGAAGACGACCCGGGTGCAGCCAGACTGCATCTCAGGCACCCCACCAAACGCACAGTCGAAGTATCTGGATAACTCGGAAAAATAAAATAATATGGGTGTGTCTGCCCTATACTTTAGGTACTAAGTGTTATAGTAAAGACACAATGTAGCAAACACACTAACACGACAATAGCGAAGGTGCGCAGTAGCATGATGTGAGTTGGGCATCTAGAATTCAGCAGGTCTATCCACATGCGTCAGTTAACAGGACTGCTGCTTCTGGGCTGGTTGCAGCAGATGCTACTGCAGGCAAACTGGATAAGCCTTCTAGAGTGTCTCTTCCTTCCCTGTTACAGATTTATGTAGCACAGTATAGTAATGCGTCCTTCAAGTGCAGTCAAACTGATGTTACTTCAGCGTCATCGTTTCACCAGCAGCAGGGTGGAGCTCCAGCAGCTCGCCAGACAGTTACTGTTAACCTGCATGATGCAAAATCAGCACCTGCTGCGTTTTTGGATGGCAGTGGAAAGTTCGTCTGAGGCAGGTGCCACAGAATTTACTTGCTGGTTCTCAGCTGTCTGCGTGTGTCCGATCTGTTTTCGCTCCCACTGCAGGTGGTGCGGTACGGACAGGGAGAGCAAAGCATGCCTTGCTGCACAAGGCGATTACTACAAACTCAGGCAATACGCTTTGGATCATTTCTCGAAACATCTGAAGGGGATTCTTTGGGACTGTTAGATTTGCTGAGGATGTATAGATTATGCCATTGCTGCCGCAGCTGCTGCCTTCAGCTGAACTGCTGCTTTGTGTTCTGCGAATGTAAAATGAAAAAAATATTTCTGATAATTTGTCTTGTAGTTCGTGTTTTGTTTATTCTAGGGAGGTCCCCGCAGAGGTTCCGCGTTCTTAGGGGAATAAGACCTTTTGGGCTCTGTCTAATGTAGCCACTTTTGCTGTTACGCATTCGGAAGCCGTTGGCTGGGAAGCTTGTGCTATCATCATGGATGTGCGGAGCCGTCTGGCGAAGTCTGCAGAAAGCCGGAGGTGCTCCAGGATAGGTTCGCCTGGAGAAAGACAATGAATCTTCAGGCTCATGCCTAACGACAGCAAATTAGATGCCGTGCAACGACGGGTAGGCAGTATGCGACTGGGCTGCATTGGTATTGGATTAGGGAGCCATTGCAGCAGAACAGCAGCCTGCAAAAGCACGGGAGCTCTGGCTCCTCTAGTCAGGAGGGAAGTGCAGATATGAGGCAGCGGATAAAGCCACCATAGTAAGCTACCACGGCAGATGGGTTTTGCTATAGGATGGACGTTTTTGAAGGAGGTAGGGAGACGGCAAGAGATATCAAACTCAGTACAAAACTTTAGCCCTTGGCTGACTACGGCCGCAAATATTTCAACGTGGACAGAAGTTTGTAGTTGGTCACAATCCATGCGAATGTCAGGGAATGCCTCATTCCAGCTATGGTTGGTCTCATGCGGATACCAGTGAGCTAAAACACTAGGTTGACTCGGTTAACCCTGAATAGAACGCATCCAATTCCTAGCTTAGCAGCATGACTGCGGCAAAATACATCGATGAAATTAGATGGTTTGGTTTTGGGCGCAACAATTATGCGTGAGATGGCTTAATGGTTGCGGGTGTGAGAAAGGAACACCCACGTAGAATAGTTGGAGCCGAGGAAAGAGAGATACCAGTGGATAAGGAGGAGGATGCAGAGGCACCGGTCTTTGAAAATGCAGGTCTTTAATCTCAATGCGGGGACTGCCTATGTCTGCAGCCAAACACTTGAGCAAAAGCGAGGAAGTGGGGAGTAACTAAAAATTGGATCTACCAACTGCTTGTTATGCCTGGTATAGTAAACGTGTGGTACAGCTCCACAAGAAAAACCCGGCATAGACCTCTTCTTCCAAGGCAAACACTCACCAGGGGCATTTTGTGGAATAATCGTGAACATATCAGGCAGAGAACCACTCAAGAAGCAGATTATCCCTGGGGAAACTGGCGGACTGCGCGGCCTGCGAACTGGGAAAGCTTTTATAAGGAGGTAGTAGGGAGGGCGGAAAAAGTGGGCCGAAATTGCTTTTTAACAATTTCCAACGTCTTCGAAATCCATGTAGTCGGTACATTTTATGTATTCCAATGGGATAAGAGGAACAGTGAATGGACATATCTTCTCTCACCACTTGAAATATGTATTACACGTTTTTGAGGATGTGGTTCACTTCGTGCCCAACTTCAAGGCTATCCGTTAAACAATGAAACCACATAGCACCAGGATAGATCTCAACACCAATACAAGCCCCCAATACCCCAATACAGAGGAGGCATAAGGGAAGACCCAATAGATGTCGTCTCGTCGACACATGAAATAACATGAGAACAGCAAACAATGCAAGTAAAAAATATAATAATTGAAAGAGACACCCAAGGAACACGAGAATGGCACCAAGTGCATTGTCTGTGAAAAAAGTAACAAGGCAGGAGATCCACGAGATTCTTGTGAAGTGATGAGGTCTTGAAATCGCCTGCTACCTTAGTTGCAGCTCGAGTACTATGAACCAGTCAACAAAGTGTAGCACTGAGTCTTAGCCTGTATCTTGTGGTTTTGCCGGGCTGATGGCAATACTGAGGACCATTGGTTCGGGAGGAATGAAGTGCTGCAGAAGAATGGTTGGGCATGAATGTAAGGGAATAATGGTGTAGTAACAAGTACACTTTAAAACAAAAAGAGTGGTGAAGCCCAAATTACTGACTCTCTACTGTGAACAAATTGCAGTCGCGTCGCTGTTATTGGTACCCCAGTATCCCAACAATCCCAGAGTAAAACGGCTATTGGAATAGCGGATCACGCTTCTGTGTTATTATTTTATCATAACTCCCAAAAGTCTGCATACCCAAAAATCCGTTATGTTTAATAGAATCAGATCCTATTAACTACAGAGCAGGCCCTTCCCGCGGATCGGTGGAAAAGTCTGGCGTGACCCCTGAGGGAATCAGAGAAGTTTTGTGACACCGATTTCCACAGCTTGACACACCGAATCATTTGGCCTTACACTAATTACAAAATGCTGTTTGGCGATTTGCCGGAGACTACGTACAGAATTTGCCTGTTTTGTTTATATCTATCTGGGGCAAGGCTGATATTCTTCCACAAGTTCTTAAGCATCGAAAAGATTGAAGTATGAAACTCCGCCGCCATCCACGCATCCAGATGCTAAACAGGAACCTAAGCAGATTTTTTGGGACTTGGGTGGGAGTGTACGAAAATATGCCAAACCCTTCTGGTTCGCTTTGATAGAAACAGTTACCCAAGTTGTATACAAGCGTTAAAGTAGCCATAAAAGGAGCATTGCAGACATGTTGGCCTCTGCATGGCTGGTATATAAGGAAAGGGAAGTGTATGTTTATGTGGCGAGCTGTTTTCACCAAAGGCAGTCGAGACCGTATCGCTATCCACAAAAAGCAGGTGACTGTGTGGGACCTGGAGTGATCGCTCAGGCAGCTTTTTGGCTAACCTTTCGGGACTTGCAAATGCGAGTAAAATTAAAAATTTAAAAAGAAACATAACATTAGAACACACTTCAGCATCCATAAGTGCATCAGCTCAAGGACGTTTTCGTATTGCTGATCAGATATGGAGCTGTTCATTAGAGAGCTGCTACAGGCTTACTGATTTTTCCTACTAGAACACCGCAAGCTGTTTTGTCTTATAACATAAATAGAAAATTAACACTGATGAATTTTTCAACTAGTATGAATGGAGATGGCAATGTACGTGTCGTAGGTGCCTCAATTAGCTGTTATAAGGGAGCATGCACGAGCTCGACTGACTAGATGACCTTACGGGCTATATGGATCACTTGGACTTCAGTATAACATTAAAAGCAGCAACGCAAAAATCTTTTATGCATGCTTCATTTAGTACTGCAGACCGACTCACAGCTCTTCCCCAATATCCATTTTAAACATGATTCCGCTTTCGGCTTACCAAAGAACAAGTGTACTAAATTTTAAAACCAGGTCATCCAAATTTTTCTTTAAAAGTGTTTAGGAGCTTGAAGTTCGTTGTTTTTGGGCAACGTTCGCAGCCCTTGCAAACTCTACAAAACCCGCTTCTAATGATGGGCTCACGGAAAATTATATGAGAAATCAGGTACTTCTTGAGACCACGAAAAGTAAACAGAATGCAGGCGTAATGCAGCCGACCTGGATGCGTGGTACACAACATTTTTCTATTCTGCCTTTCATCACATTCGTTGCAGCTTTGATCACTGCATACCTTGTACTACAGTGCTTCACAGCTTTTATCTCGAAATCGACTACCGGGGATGGAAGTCATTCAGAAGATTTTACAGACCCTTGCGGCTCCTGCAGAGTTAGTTGTGCTTTCCATCAAGAGAGTTCAGCCGCAAAGCACTTATGGGCTGGGACGGTCCGCTCTGCAAGGGACAAACACGGGATCTTCATGCGCTATGGTCTATAACAGTGGCTAAAGCTTTTTTTTTGGACGTCAGAGAGTCCGACGGAGCTCTTGCTGATGTCGGCAGATTTCCTCAGTGTATTGTATGCGTTTGTTTCTTCCGTATGTCGCTGTGCCAGCATTCTGGATTCTCCTAGGTCGCTTACAATAACTAGTATCAGCCTCTAGCATGACATATGGGCGTACAGCGGGCATTGTACACTGAAGCGCCATTAGAACAACGTAAAAGCGGGCTATGAACCAGCTTTTGAAGTTCACATTATTGTTATTATCAAGCTGTACAGAGGCTTCTTTAGGTCGTACAGCCCATACTAACCCCTTGATTTTCCGATCCTTAACAAAAAAAGATCTAATGCTCCAGTACAGTGTCCAGGAAAATTATAGCAAGGCGGTGAAACGGATTTCTCTATGCTTTTGTTTTTGTGCCATCGTCTTTTATGAACGATGAACTGAATTATATAGGATATCTCGGTGGGTAAGGCCAGGTGGTTTTTAAACGCTCGAGAAACCCTTCATCCTTGTTGATAAAAACGGATGTCGCATCATGCAAAACCGCGGTGAAAATTGAATGATGCGACTATGGAAAGCACCATGCGTAGAGGACGTAATGGGGGAATATAGGCTATAACGGCAGAAACTGCCTTGCAGGACCAGCCTTCTTCCATGATGGATCAGCGTGGCAGCATGGAGCATATTGCTTGGTACAGCAAGTGGGGATACATTGCGTTTTAACGTTCCGTAATAGGTCTTGTATGAGATCGGTCTCACGGGTCAATGGCAGCTGCAAGACACAGTGCTGACTTCTCGGATGCACGCGGCAGGTCCACAGATTCCCGAAGTCCACGAAATACGCAATTGCAGATGAATCAGAGGCTTGCGCAGAAGCATTTTCTGCCAGCGCTTGCGATGACCAGTGGCTTCGACCACATGGGGTCGGGAAAAAACACAGGCTGGATGTGGCACGTGGTTTGCATTAGAAAGTGCCTTGTTGGGCGTTGAGGTGTGGAGGGCAGGTGCGTGCTGGATGCTGGGTATGCGTTTGAGATATTTGGGGCGGTAGAAGCTTCAAGCTGTGTTTGTGTGTGGAGTTATTGTTGACGTATAGAAGAGGCCGACGGGACCGGGTGGGTGAGAGGGTCTGTGAGGGCAGTTGTATGAGAAAAGCGGACTGAAGGATGGGCGACGAGAACATGAAGTTGTTTTGTCGCGGCAGAGAGGCACTAGCAAGAATGAGCGAGAGGGGGTGGGGCATTGCTTGTGTGATGTGAATTTCGGGCAGGAGATAGATTGATTCTGAGAATCAGGTTTATGCGTGTTGTGGGTGGATGGGCGTTGATGTTTGGATTGGGTGCGCGGCTTTTCCAGTTTAGGTATGCATTGTATTTCAAGTGGTGTTGAGCAATAGTTTTGAGATGGCAGGGTGATTGCACAGTGCATGTTGAACGTGGTGTGGCTGTGTGTTGTGGGTGTTTGCGTGTTTTTGCTAGGATTGGGTGGATGTACTGTTGCTTGATGACTTAGCGTTGTGGTGGCTGTGTTTAGTCGTGAACGTATTGTAACTGCTGGATTCGGAGATGTTGTGCACTTGCCCCTTTTAGTGGGCAACTTGTAGCTGTGTTTGTTGTGAGGGGGTACTTCTATTTTGCTGGTTGAGCTATTTTGCAGCTGGTGCCTGAGCAACTGAAAATCCAAGCACGAGTCGTCTTTTTGCCGTTGCCCGGAAGTTCTATTTTAGTACAGCTGTGTCCCAGCAGATTCCGACTCGAGTAGCCAAGTGAGCAAGCACTGAAGTATGGGATACTTGTAGAGCAACCTGTTGCGTAGGCCGTGGCTTATAGTCTGGTTCAGCGCGTGCGTGTCTCGCAGATGAAAAAACGCAGATACCTGCAGGCAGAAGAAAGCGTCACGCTTGCATGCACAGGAAGATCATAGTGTCGCCGCCTGTCGGTGGCAGACATTGTTGGCCAAGGGCATCGCATTTCATTGGTCGCAAAGGCATACACCGCCCATCGTTTGTCCCGTAGGGCTTTTCTCATCTTTGCGTTTAGGAATGCCACGAAATGGGTTTGGTGACGTAACTGTACCAGGTAAGCAGTTACATTTAAAAAAATTGTGCTCCCTGTTTAGCTGCGAAGAGACAGGATTCGGGTTTTTGCCGTTACTCAGTTTTTTTGGTTTAAGGGGAGCAATGGCGCATTGCTGGCACTGGACGAACCAGCCCACGGCTAGAGTGAATGCAAGTATAGCAATGGTTTTGACATGCTATTGTGTCGTCTTAGCGATTGTTGTATTTGAAGTGGGATTCCATCCCACTCAGTTTCATGCCACTCCGTTTCAAGGGGATGGTATCCCTCCTCTATTCTGCAGCTGCTGATTGAGCGATTGAACGCCCAAGCATGAGGACTGGCGTTGTTCGTTGGCCCAAGATTTCGATGTAGTATAGCTGGCTTCCAGGTGATAGAGATTACATCAGCTACGCAAAAAGCAGCACGATGGCATACAGCACTAGCGGACCGATCTTTTCCATGATGCTTGCTGTTCTGCTTCAGACATGTGCGTTTCTAGAGCATGATCAGCAGAAGGTGGTTGCAAACAGAGGGAAACGTTGCGTTTAAACACAGACGGACAGTTCATAGGGCCACGCGCCGTTTGTCCTAGGCATTCTTGGCCAACAGTATTGCACACTCCTAGCCTCAAAAGCCTAATAGCTGCATCGATTTGTCTCGTAGGCCATTTCCTACCTTTTCATTTTTGGATGCGGCAACATGGTTTTGGCGACGAAGGGATATTGAGGAAGAATGTATATTTAAAGAAATTCATTGCTGTCTGTTGAGATACCTAAAGACGCCAACTCCGGTTTTCCCACTGTCGCTCAGCTGTTGGGTATAGAGTGAGGAATTGTGCATTGCTTGTAGCGCCCTAATTAGCGGACCGATAGGGTGGATGGAAGTATAGTAATTGTTTGCAAATGTGTGAGTTGTCAGGGCGAGTGCTGTATTTGGAGTTGGCTTCCATCCCACTCGGTTTCACCTTATGCCGTTTTAAGGGGATGGTTCCGTTTTCTATTCTGCAGCTGCGCTGCTCAACAGCTGAATACTAAAGCGTAAACGCAAACTTATTCTGTGGCCGGCTCTTTTGATTTAGTACAGTTGTCTTCCAGCAAATTACGACTACGGTAGCGATGCGAACGAGCAGGGCGCTATACGGCATTCTTAAAACGATCCTTTCTGGACAGCACATGACTTCCATCCTTGTTTAGCCCGTGCGTGTCTGGTGGATAAACAGCCGAAGACGTTTGCAGGCAAAGAACAATGTCGCTTAAGCGCACAAGGACAGATGGTTGTTAGTGTATGTGGCGGTTGGAGAGCCGAAGGAGGTTGCGGACAAAAGGCAATGTCATGCGTGGACGCACAAAGATAGATGCTAATGCGAGTCTCTTTCAAGGCCTTGTTGGCCAAGGGCATTACACGTTCTTTACTGCAAACACCTATTTGCGGCCTGCGCTGTTCCGCCGGCCATTTCATGCCTTTCTATTTATGGATGCTGTACTGGGGGTTTAGTGAGCTAAGGGTATTGGGATGCAGTTACATTCAAGAAAATTCTTTTTTAAACGTGTTTTGTGATGCTTTGAGACGGCTCTCCGGTTATTATGGGTTGGTAAGCTTTTTCCGAGAAAAACGCAGCAATTGCGCATTGCTTGTGTCAGATGAACCAGCGGACGGCCAGGGTGAAACCAAATCACGTAAGGCGTTTGATCTGTGGTTGTACACTTATAGCGATTGCTGCCTCTGAAATGGGATTTTTTTCAACTGGGTTTCATCGCATTATGTAACACAGGTATGTCATCGGTCCTCTATTATGCAGATACTGCCTGACCGCCTGATCACCCAAGCATAACACGCCATCTTTTTTGTTGGCCTGATGTCCGAACGTTTACTTCAGCGTAGGTGCTGTGACATTTAAGCATTTTTTTTGCTGTCACCTGAGATGCGTAGAGACAGCATTTGGGGTTTTGCTTGTTGCTGAGCTTTTCCGGTATAGGGAGAGCAAAAGTGCACTGCTTGCAGTGGACGAATAAACAAACGGCAATTATAGTAATGTGTTTTGTATGTTTTTGTGTCTTCCTGGCAATTGCTCTATTTGGAGTGGAATTTTATTCAACTCCATTTGAAGACGTTTCGTTTCCAGGCAATTGTATTCTTCTCCTTTCCTCTGCGCATGTCTGACTACTTGAATACCCATGCGTGAGGTGCGATTATTTTCCTCCGTCAGATTGTGTATACAGTATCGTTACGTCCCAGAAGATTACGATTACGATAGCCCTACGAAGAGACACGGCAGATACACTCTTTTTTTTTGATAGGCGCGTTGTTTCCAGTGGGGTGCTTGATTGCAGAGCACAGCTTCTCCTTGGTACACATCCCCCTTTTCTGCATATGCACAGGGGAACGGTATGGAACGTACCGCCTGACCTCTGGAATGGTTCAGTTGGTGCGTATCTGTCGTATGAATAGCCAATAGCCGACGAAGGTTGCAGGCAGAGTGCAACGTTGCGTTTGGACGCACAAGGACAGGTGGGAGTCCCAAACTCCGTCATTTTCAGGCATTTTTGGCCGATGCCACTACATATCCCTGGCAATAAAAGCTTTTTGCGGCATCCGTTCGTCCCGTAGGTCACTTTTTGCCGTTGCGTTTATGCGTGCTGCCTAATTGCTTTTGTGCTGCAACGCTATTGGCCAAGCAATTGGATTCAGGAACAACACTAACATTCTTTTTGCGTGCTGCCCGGCTAGTTAGGTATAAGGAGAGCAATCGCACACTATGAGAAGCGGACGAATCAGCAGATGCTTAGGGTAGACTCAAGTCTAGCATTGTGTATTTTATGATTTTGTGGGCTAACGGCGATTCCTAATTTTAAAGCGGAGTTCCTTCCGACTCTGCTTTATGGTATTCTGTTTTAAGGTGATAGTATTCTTTATTCTGCAGATGCTGGGTGACCAATTAAACACCCAAGCATAGGACAATACCTTGTTCGTTTGGCCGAGGTGAAAGTCTTTTATTTAGCATTGCAGAGCGCAGCCGTTTTCGAGTACATACCAGACTTTTCTGCATGCTTTGAAAACATACCGGTACGTATCGGTTCACTTCTGTTCTGCTCCAGCCATTCTGTTTCTAGCGGATGGATATCCGGAAGCCGTTACGAGCAGAGAGCAGCGTCGCGCTTGGAGGCACAAGGATAGATGGCATTGACGAGCTCCGTCGGCGACAGACATTGTTGGCCTGGCCATTGCAAAATTGTGGCTAGAGAGGCCTACTTGC
>NPHX01000713.1:86712-96848 GCA_002271815.1 Eimeria falciformis
TGCTTTTCTGCGGTTTCGGGAGGTGCGTAGAGACGGCATTTGGAGTTTTGCTTGTTGTCCAGATTTTTCGGTTTAAGGAGAGCAATTATTCACTATTTGTAACGGACAAACTTGAGGGGGGCTGGGTGAATAGATTTTGCAGAATGGGGTGCAGTTCTACCGTGTGCACCTGCATCCTGTGTATTGGCGTTTTGGCTCTTAAGTGGCAAGTCAGGGGATTGTGGCATATTACATTTGTCCTCCCTTATCTGATACTATCAGCCCTTTGATATGACAGGCTACAATGGCATTTTACGGCATTACCAGAGATGGAGCTAAGTAAGTTTGCGTGTTATCGATGAGATTTCAGACAACGATAATGAAGACAATCGGTGGGTGTATGTGAAATGCATGATTATTGCATCGATGACTCACATGGTTGTGCAGGCATCGGGCGGGAACTTTCCCCAAACAATGCCTCCTTATATGGTGTTTTTGAGTTGGCAGGTGCGAGCATCGAAGCTGTGCGATAAGCATGTTACACTTATTACGCATGCATTCTTTGTTAGGGTTTTCGATGCTGGGGACAGAATGTGCGTTAGTCACATGGGTAAGTTCGTGTGCCGCCACACCGTTACCGACGAGGTTAGGTCTTGTCCGCTCTCCCTACTCCTATGGCACGAGTAGCAAGCATGTCTTTGGTTGTAACCCACTTTCGCCTTTTACACATTTCTTGATTGTAACCCCCTTGGCAGGTTTATAGCGCGTAATCCCACTTTACTTCACTTAGTATAGCGTACTGCTTTCCTTTTTTTAGCAAACACTACTGCAGCTTCAAAGCGTCACGAGCCTCGACTACAAACGCAATGCGCTTAACGACTTAAAAAGTAAGCCTTAAGGCATAATGTCTGGAGGGCTGGGATTTCCCGTTGAGACTTCAGGGTTTACGATACACGGTGGATGGGTTGAGATTTACGTCTCCTTTTTGCTTCACACGTTGCAGCGTGCTGCTCTCCTCCTTTTAGCAAACACCGCTGCAGCCTCAAAACGTCACGAACCTCGAGTACAAACGCAATTCGCTTAACGACTCAGCGGTTGAAGCTTAAAGCATAATGTTTGCAACGCCGCAATTTCTCGTTAGGACTTCCGGTTTTACGCTATCCGGGGGAGGAATTCGAATTTAAAATTTAGCATTTTAGCCTTTAAAGTTTAGCCTATAAAGTTTTGTTTTTAGAGTTTAGCTTTTAGAGTTTAGCCTTTAAGGTCTAGCTTTAAGGGTTGAAGGTTTAAGGTAGAGAGTTTAGGGTTGAGGGTCTAGGGTTTACGGTTTTAGGTTGAGGGTTGAGGGTTTAGGGTTTTAGGATTTAGGGTTTTAGGGTTTAGGGTTTAGGGTTTAGGGTTTTAGGGTTTAGGGTTTAGTAGGATTAGGTGTTTAGGGTTTAGGGTTTAAGATTCAGAGTTTAGGGTTTACGGTTTACGGTTTAGGTTTTAGGGTTTAAAAATTAGGGTTTTAGGGTTTAGGATTTAGGATTTAGGTTTTAGGGTTTAGAGTTTAGGGTTCAGGGTTCAGGGTTTTAGGGTTTAGGGTTTAGGATTTAGGGTTTAGGGTTTAGCGTTTAGGGTTGAGGGTTTAGGGGTTTAGGTTTTAGGGTTTAGGGTTTAAGGTTTAGGGCTTAGATCTTAGGGTTTTGGCCTTAAAAAGCAGGCCTAAATACTTACGTTAAACTCAGCGTTACCGAGAGATGACACTAAGGCTTGTGCCCGGTTCCTGGCCAGGATTTCGTGTTTGCCTTGCGAGCACATATGGGCAAGGAGTGTTGCACTTGATCTTTTGGGGGGTTCGGACGTTGGGTGGTGATATTCCCAGTGTGGGAAGGTGTGCTAGCCCATGCAGTAAAGGCGCCCGCAGAGTCTAACAGAAAACAGAGGCAGGACTGGAAGTTGCCAATCCTCTTTTCGGAGCGACAATAAGAGAGGTAGGGAAATCTGCATGTTGCCTGCAAAGATATTGCCAGTTGTAGCTGTGTGCGCTCGTCTCAAGCCGGCATGTCTCAGTTTTCGTAGTGTGAAATAAGCAAGTAAGCAGCTCTTCCCTGATGGATAGTTGCTGAGCAGGAAGTACTGCCTTTTGCGACTCACGCTCTTGCACCCTTTGCCTTGAGTGCTTCGATACACATAGTCGGGCTGTTGATGAATCTGGAAGAAAGTTTGTGCATGCGCCGTTGGGAGTTCTGGTGAACTCATGTTGGCTTCCTGCCAAAGAAGTACCTTAGCCAGAACGCGCGTGTCTGCGGAGCTCCGTAGGTGCGCAGATTTCCCTGTGGTAAACACGCGAAAATAGACAGCAACAACATTGCTGCTGCATGGAAAACCGGGGCTACACGACTTGACAGGACGACTTGGCCCCTAGCGTCTTCGAGCGTGTGACCCAGCCGTAGGACAAGTGTACCTGCTGTTATTACTGGGAAAATAATTCAAGAGTCCGATTCGATGCTGTGGCATTTCGTAGAATTACAAGGTACTTTCGGTCTTTGAAACGTTAGCAAACGACAGGGAAAACTGCGAAAGCTCATCCGTCGAGCGTCAATCCATATGATGAAACATTTGCGCGGGGTTGAAAGAAATAGAAACCTTTCTTTCGTGTGTGCCACTGAAGCCCCTACTCCGTGCCCAAGGCAACTTGACAAATATGAAACCCACGCAAATTATCCAGCCGCGTTAACTCGTTGCCATCGCCAATACTGCTCTGCTTGTGTGTTAAAAGGCTTTACTTGCCGCCGAAATGTACCACCAACTCGATAGGCAATATGCAAAGGCGAGGTCGTGGTGCTGACAGCCAACAGAGCACGTACACCACCAATTGTAATCCAAACACGTTGATGCTCGCACTGCAGTTCGTCGGAGGACGCAAGTCAAGCAGTGCGCATAGAGCGGGAAACGCCGATGTCACGTGTGACGACAGCTGGAAATAAATAAGTAATAAGCCAGCAGTACTGCATCAGCAAACTTTACACAAGGTTGAAAGTGGCAAGTCCACACATAATTACGGCGGTTTACCTCTTACCTTCTAAGGCTTAGAATGCAAGATTTAGGAGTTTGAGATTTAAAGTTTAATAAATAGCAAGTTTCTTCTAGCTGCTTCAAGGCAGAGTCGAAGCTCCCAGTCCTTGGACGAAGGCGGTTTAAGGCTTTGTGGTTTAGGCTTTGTGGCTTAGGGTTTGTGGTTTGCATGGGCAGATCAACCGCCTGCGGCGGAAGCGTATGAAAAGATCTGCAAATGCTGAAGATGACGGTTAGGGCGCAACAAGCGAAATATTAGACGGGAATGAAGTATTAATGGTATATGGCGGAGATTCGGGGTGGAGGAAATACACCTCAAGCCGTTCATCTGCTGGGGTGTACGTACACCTCAGCAGACGAACGGTTGAAGTGAAATTAGACCTGAATGAAAGGTGAAAGGGATTCTTGAAGGTTTTACTATTTTTCCTTTTCGGGCACTCAAGGCATACGGATACCAGCGTCGAGTTCTACACTTGAAATGTCTGTGCACTCCAAATTAAGGCGCTGCACAGATGCATCTATAAATAGATATCGACTTACAGTAGGAAGTTAACTCGTCAGGCATAAGACGTAAAAACCCAGGGAAAATGTACAGGGGAGAGGGAATGACGTCAAGAGTCAAGGCGCAAATCGGAAACAGAAATTTCCAACCTGAGGAATCCCCGAAACTCTCTGCTCTGCCCTTAAGGGTTGACGGCTTAGCGTTTTCAGATTTCAATTTCTATGTCGGCACTGTCGGAGCGGGAACAACACTAAGCGGCTGAACTCTCGTTGACACCCATCCACCTTACAGGATGGCCAGTTGCTATTATTTCATTTCAATAAATCTAAATTGCATGCCTTTAGTCCAATGAATTTAAAGGAAAAGAAAGGAAAAGGAAGTGTTACCAGCTTCGCGTAGAAGTCCACTGCCCTTCGGCAACAAGTAATCTGTGTGGTGCCAAGACGCAGTTAATTAAATAACTAATGAAATAATTAGTTACTTGGTCAATGCATTTACTGGTGTTTTGTTGTCTGTAAGTGCATGTGCTTGTTGCTGTATTGGGCTGCTGTGCTTTCTCAGGCCCGTTTATTGTAGTGGTGCTTGGAAAGTCGACGGGCGCCTCGGCATTTCGGGAACCGCAACAAGAACCCCTCAAACACAAGCGTGAAGCTACTCTCGCCAGATCCTGGGCCGTCTTCTCTGCCGGCCTCATTGATGCTGGCATACAAAATCCTACGCCATAAGCCTTAGGGCTTTAATGATTATGGTTTTTGCACGTGGCCTTGTTCTCTTAACTATCGTCTTTGCGTGTAGCTGTTTTCTGGCTGTTTAAGTTGCTACTCTGCTTTTTAATGTTTCTGAATAAGCGCGTTCGGCATGCTTTGCGTTTATATTTGCTTTAGGGTCGGAAAATGTCAGTGGGCTTCCTTTGTTCCCACTAAATGCTGTGCATGCAGTTGCCGGTGTGTTTCTGCTCGCGCAACTGTGATACTTGTTTCTGTTGCTTCATCTCAGTTGTGGTATTTGTTTGTATTGATTCACTGCCTGTCGCTTTATTTTGCTGCAAGTGCACTGGTTGCTCCCTTTTGGAACCTGCTGGTGCTGCTGCTGGTGCTGCTGCGGAATGTCTGTTTGGGCTGTTGTTGCGGCGGGAATATTGCCATCAGCTTGATTTTTCGTTGCCTTTTCGTTTGTTTTGTTTTCTGTTAGTCGTGCTGTGCTGCTGCTGAAGTCTAGGCATCAAAAGAAGCCGTCACGAGCAACAAGCTCAACATTCCTTGCCGTTGGACGATTGCATGCAAAGCCCCAAAGCAAGCGGTTTTTGCTTATGCCCCAATGCTTAGTGCCGCGGAAAAGCAAACCATATTTCGTACTAGCAGTTAAAGCTGTTCTCAGCACTACAGCGAAGAAACATTTGCATATGTGGATATACATATACACAAATGTACACAGTACATCCATACATATTAAATAGAGCGCTGTCTACAGCCATATCTGCGTGTACAAACATCTGTGAACATGCGAGTATACGTTTATGTATATCTATATAGGCATGTGTGTGTGCACGTATACACATATATATCTCTATATATCTAAATGGGTGGCTTAGCGAGCTTCCCTTTGCGCTGTTCACACGATTCCATCCTCTTAAAACCCTAGCTCCAAAGCGCGCAAATAGAAAGACACGCGCTCGGTAGTCTACGTCTCTTGCTGCTGCTGCCAGACGCTACTGTAACAGACCCCGAAATTTTCGTTTAAGGGAGGCGCAGCATGAAAAACAACAATACCCGACCCTCCAGCATTAGCAAAAACATCTAGCTTCTGCTGCAACAATAACAGCCCGCTAGCTGTCTGAGGTGACAAAACTGTTGCAGCAACAACTAGCTAACTACTAAAATGCCCGAGAGCGCTCGGCCAACAAAGAGCAGAAGGAAACGCTGCCGAAAATTGTGGCAAGTCCAAGGGTTTCCCTGCAAGAGAAAATATGGAAAGGCTGGTTTAAAAGCGTCCTGTGTCAGACAAACACACGAACAATCCAGCAGCAGCAGCAGCAGCGGCGGTCCCAAAAGCAACAGTAGTAGCAGGAGCAGTTTAAGTCGTGCCCAACAGCAACAAGAGCAGCAGGAATTCGGAGGGACAAAGAGCCAACAGGAAGATGGCGGAGAGAGCGAAAGCTGGTGGCCACACGAAGAAAGGAGACAAACGAAATCGCGTCTCGACCATGGAGTGCAGCGACTCTTTGAACATTTCAATCGCGTGCAGACAGATAAAAAATCATTCATCATTATACATTTATATATATATATAGTTATTCTCGCGCTGTTCACTTGCATCTAAGTTTATGGATGTGAATTCATGTTGCCCGTATAGTTGAGATATAAACACGCAGAAAGGATGACAGTAAAAGACAGACCCGCAGAGAGACAGAGAGAGAGAGAGAGAAAGAGAGAGAGAGAGAAAGAGAGAGAAAGAGAAACAGAAACAGAGGGAGAGAGACAGAGGGAGGGAGAACAAGAGTGAAGAGCGGTAAAGCTACATCCACATGCACAAAGACACCAACAGACAAACGGTAGAACGAACACAGGCATACTGCAAGTGAAACCGAGAAAAAGAAAAGCGAAGAAAAAGACACCAAAAAGCAGAAAAAGAGAAAGACACACACTTATACAAGTGTAGAAAAAGAGATTAAGACAGCAAGCGAGACAGCTGGAGGATGACTACGCAGATACAGCCAGATAGCGAGACAGACCGAAACAGAGACAGAAGCAAAACAAAGACAAAGTGAACCCAAGACAGAAACGGACAGGGAGGGGAAACCCCCAAATAAACTTAATAAAACAAAGCCCAACAGAGCCTTGCAGAGCCCACCTCCACGTAACACCACATGCAGCAACCGCAACGAGGCATGCACCAGCAGCAGCTGATGCTCTACATACACATTAGCGCCTCCTAAGTGCAATATCTGCACCTTCTGTTGCAGATACTTCACTGTTTGTGCAGAAGCAGCTTCTGATGCAGGCACAGTACAGTTTTCTACGGCAAATAATAAGTGCAAACGGGGAGGGTGCAACAACGAGCCTGAGAAGGCCGAGATTTCGGGTTTAAACGTTTTAGGAAAGTCAGGGCTTCGAGTTTAGGGGACCTCAAATGGGGGAGGCCTCTACAGTACCTGGTATACAGTGCGCGTCATCATAAGCAGCAAAGTACGAAAGCGCAGCAGCGCGCTGTTGCTGGGGCTTCTTGATTGCGGCTGCTCATTCCGTTATTGCTGCTGCTTTTGCTGGTTCTCCAGTTGCTGCTTCTTTTCTGGTGCTGTTTCTGCTGCTGTTGCTGCTGCTGGAAATGCTACCGCTCTTACGGTCGAACAGCAACAACTAGCGTTCCGCTCGTCATGCAGCTCGCAAGTTGTATGTGAGAGTTATAAAAAAAATAGTTTCTGTTCGACGTCCTGGGGGAAAAGGGGGAGGGGTCCTCTTAGGTCCCCAGGTGTCCCTAGCCCGAGAAGGCCAAGGGAGCAAAATTTAGCTTAAAATCGAGAGAGAGAACAACTGAACAAACCCCGCAATTTCGCTTTGTCAGAAATAACTATCCAAGGTGTATACAAACGTTAGAGTAGCCATAGATAAACAATTGCAGACGTGTTGGCCTCTGTATAGCTGGTATATAAAGCCAGTTGAGTGTAATGTCATGTAGCGAGCTGTGCTCACCAAGCGCAATCGAGGCTTGATGGCTACCCATAAACAGTGGCAGGCCGACATTGGTCATCGAGGTAGTTTTCTGTTTAACATTTCTGGCCTTTGTAATGCAAGTAAAATTGGAAATGCAAAAAGAAGCATAACATAATAACTGCCTTTAGCATAGATAAGTGCATCGGCTGGAGAGGGTGTGGGTCACCTATAGAGTTCTGTCCCTAGAGAACCGCACAGGCTTTTGCGATTTTAAGCTGTTTGTTTTATACCTTAAATGAGGAATTATTACTGATGAATTTTAGAGCTAGTTTGAAAGTAGATGGCAATGTAGGCGTCGTAGGTGCCTGAACTATTTCGCTGTTAGTATGCATGCACGACTGAGCGACTCCACCAGATCACGTCATAAGCTATATATACCACTTTGACATCAGAGCAACATCGAAAGAAACAACGCCAAAGTCTTGGAGTGTACTTCATGCAGCACTGCAGACCGACCCACCGCTACTCCCCATCATCCTTCCTTTACATGGTGTTGATACAAGGCCTTGCGCTTTAGACCTACCAAAGAACAAGCTTACGCAATTTTAAACTAAGATGGCCAAATTTTTTTATTTGAAAATGTGTTGGGGCGTGGAGCTGCTTGTCCTTTGGGCAACATTCGCAGCCTTTGCAAACTGTACAGAACCCACTTTCAATGGTGGGCTTCTCACTCATTATGTGGGAAAAGAGGTGCATCTTGAAACCAGCACAAACAAACAGAATGCAGCTGCAATGCAGCCGAGCGGGATGCGTGGTACACAACGCTATGCGATTCCGTTTCTCATCGCATTCATAGCAGCTTTGGCCATTGCATACCTGGTTCTACAGTGCTTCAGAGCTCTTGCCTCGAAGTCGACTGCCGGAGATAGAAGTCATCCAGGAGATCGTGCAGACGTTTTTTGCTGCTTCAGAGTGAGTTGTGACCTCCATCCAGAAAGTTCAGCCAATTTTGCAGTTATGGGCTGGGACGATCTGCTCTCCAATGACAAACGTAGGAGCCTCATGCGCTACGGCCTATAGCAATGGCTACAGCTTATTTTTCTGGACGCCAACAAAGCCCGACGGAGCTGCTGCGAATGTCGGCAGATCTCCTCAGTGCGGCCTTTGCGTTTGTTTTTTCCGTATGTCGTTGTGCCAGCACTCTGAATTTGTCTGGGTCGCCTACAATAGGCACTATCAGCCTTCAGCATGGCACCTGGGCGTACGTCTGACATTCTACAGTGGAACGCCACTAGCACAACGTGAAGATGAGCTATGAACCGACTTTCAAAGTTTGCATTATTGTTATTTTCAAGCTGTACAGGGAATTCATGGGCTTGTACAACCCACACGAAACCCTAGATTTTCCGATCCACAACAAGGAAAAACGTGATGCTCCAGCACAAAGCCCGAGCAAATTATAGCAAGGTGGTGAAACGGTGTTCTCTAGTTTTTGTTTGTTTTTGTGCCCTCGTCTCTAATGGGCGATGAAATGATATCTCGGTGGGTAGCTCCAGGTGGCTTTCAAACGCTTGAGAAGCAATGCATCCTTTTCCTTACAAAAGATGTGACACCATGCTGAACGTTCGTCAAAAGTGAATGACGTGCTTATGAAGAACAGCACGTATGAAAGACGTAATGGGTGAAGAAAGGCAAAACCAGGTCTGCAGGCCCAGTCGTCTCCCATGCAGAATTAGTGTAACAGCATGAAGCGAACTTCTTGGTACAGCACGCGGGGGACCACTGCGTTTTAACGCTTCATAATAAGTGTTGCATGCAAGTGGCTTAATCACTCTATGGAAGCGACAAAACAGGATGACCGATTTTCGAATGCATCGGCCAAGATCACAAAGTTCCCAAAACCCACTAACTACGCGATTGCACAAGCCTGGCATTACCAGGCTAGGTATGCATTGTATTTGACACGAGCTGACGAGTAGCTTTGATTTGGCGGTGTCATGGGACAGGAGAGGGTGGGCAGAATGTGGAATGTGGTGTGCATCAGGAAGTGCGTTGGTGGGCGTTGGAGTGTGGAGGGCATGTGCATGCTGGATGTTGGGGATGCGTTGGACGTGGTTGGGTCGGTGTAATTGCCGAGCTGTGTTTGTGTCTGGAGTTGTTGTTGGGCTAGAATGCAGTTGGTGGCTGGATTGGTTGGTTGGGAGGGTCTGTCAGGGCCGTTGTGTGAGAAAACCGGACTGAGGGATGCAGGGCGGGAACACAAAGTTGGTTTGTTGCCACAGAGACACAGGGAGCGGCATTGAGTGGAAGGGACTGCGGCATTGGTTTTGTGATGTGGAATGAGGCGAGGAGACATCCTGATTCTGAGAGGCAGCGTTATGCTTGTTGTGGGTGGATGGGCGTTGATGGTTGGATTGGATGCGTGGCATTATTAGGCTAGGTATGCATTGTATTTGACACGCGCTGATGAGTAGCTTTGATTTGGCGGTGTCATGGGACAGTAGAGGGTGGGCAGAATGTAGAATGTGGTGTGCATCAGGAAGTGCGTTGGTGGGCGTTGGAGTGTGGAGGGCATGTGCATGCTGGATGTTGGGGATGCGTTGGACGTGGTTGGGTCGGTGCAATTGCCGAGCTGTGTTTGTGTCTGGAGTTGTTGTTGGGCTAGAATGCAGTTGGTGGCTGGATTGGTTGGTTGGGAGGGTCTGTCAGGGCCGTTGTGTGAGAAAACCGGACTGAGGGATGCAGGGCGGGAACACAAAGTTGGTTTGTTGCCACAGAGACACAGGGAGCGGCATTGAGTGGAAGGGACTGCGGCATTGGTTTTGTGATGTGGAATGAGGCGAGGAGACATCCTGATTCTGAGAGGCAGCGTTGTGTTTGTCCTGGGTGGATGGGCTTTGATGGTTGGATTGGGTGCGTGGCATTATCAGGCTAGGTATGCATTG
>NPHX01000718.1:14553-38064 GCA_002271815.1 Eimeria falciformis
GTAATAGTAATAATAATAATAGTAATAATAATAATAATAATTGATCTCTATTTTTATTTAATGCCCCTGTATAAGCTATTAAAACCAACGGGGAAGCCCAACGAAAATACACATTCTTTCTCCCTCTCTCTGATTTTAATCAAAATCAAAAATCTCTGCTAGCAACAAACTCTCAGCCTACCGGCGCAGGGCCTCTTTCTCTTTGTCTCTTTCTGCCTTTCGCCCCCTACATAACAAACAGGACACAAGGGAAAATGAAGCTAATAAACCATCATTGAAATTCCACATGCAAAAACAAAACACACAAACAAACAAAACAAATCAACAAACATTCAGCCTAACCCTGCAAAAAAAAGAGCAGCGACAGGGGGAAGGGGGGGCCCCTCTGCTGAGAAGCTGGGGGGCCCCTTTACTTAAACAAGACTCAGAAACCACAGGAGAAAAAGGTATTTAACTCTCTTTTGAGTTGAGAGTTGTTTTACAGAGGGTCACCTCTAAAGTCAGCCATTCTTCTTCACTAATGATTCTTCCTTCTCGATCACGAAAAACAATCTTTTGGCCAGCATCCCTGCAGAGTGTACAGACACTCCAAATCCCATGGCTTATACCCATCTCTCTCCCCTTTTAAACCTCCGCGCTAGCAGACAGTAACAAGAAAGAATAGACAAAACCCTAAACCCTAAACCCTAAACCCTAATCTGCAGCGAGGAGGCTCAGCTACCCCGAGGTGCAAAAGAAAAAGAGTTGGTGCTTGCCTGTCGGCTGCATCTTTTTGAGGAGGAGAAATGGCAGAGCGCGGGGGGGCCCCTGGGGCCTCCGAGGAAACCTCAAGGTCAAGGCCTTTGGAACCTCCTCCGCCCTGCCGACGGGGAGGAGACAAATCCTCATTTCTTCTGTCTCTGCGGGGAGGAGACAGATCCTGCTGTCTCCGTCTGGGAGGAGACAAATCCTCACCCCTTCTGTCTCTTCGAGGAGAAGACTGATCACCGTCAGTCCTCATTCGAGGAGGAGACAGATCCTTGTCGCTCCTGTCTCTGCGGGGAGGAGACAGATCCTCATCTCTTCTGTCTCTCCGAGGAGGAGACAGATCCTGCTGTCTCTCTCTGGGAGGAGACAAATCCTTGTCTGTCCTTCTGCGGGGAGGAGACAAATCCTTGTCTCTTGTCTCTCTGCGCGGAGGAGACAGATCCCCTGGTTCAATGTCTTCCCTTATTGGGTCTGATGAATCATAGGGAGTTGGTGCTGAAGAAGGTTTCGTTGTTTTTGGCGTTTGGTCAATAGCAAACGCTCTTTTCCACTCTCCGTAGTTCTGCTGTTCCTCTGTACTTGCCTTAGGGGGGGCCCCTGGGGCCCCCCAAGCGTCTGGCCTGTGGTTCCTTCCCTCCTCGTTGGCAATAAGCTCTGCTACTTTCTTCTTGTCCTCCTCACTCAGCACCAGCAGCTGGCCATCCTCGCCCACAACTTTCACCTCTTCTTCGTCCGAGTCAGGCAGAGATTCAGCATCGGAATCTTTAAATAAATACCTTTCTCCGTCTGCAGCTCGACGAAGAACCTGGAAAAGAGATTTCTTGCCGGGGCCCCCCGCGCCCCGGGGGCCCCCCACTTTCTTCTCTAAGCGAACGTCAGGTTCGTCGTCGCTCTGCAGCTTTAAACCTCCGCCTGAGGGGGGGGGGGCCCCCCGAGCACGGGGGGCCCCCTTGCTCTTCAGGTACTTCTTTAGATATTCCGACTTGCTTGCCATTTAACTTTCTTTGCGGCAAAAATTAAATTTAAAATGGAAAATTTAATTATTTATCAGGGTTTTAACATCTGAATGGGAGGGAGAAGGACAGAAAAAAGATATTGCATGTAGACGATGAGGGCTGAGACATGCCGACACACCAAATCTCACATACTTCTTTTGATTTCTCTTCCATTTATTATTTGTTTTTTTGTTTTGCTGAATATATAATTGTATTTTATCTATTCTCCCGCATTTTGCCTTTCCAAACATGCCCTACACACGGCAGAAGACGACAGACTGCTGAGTTGTTTTTCTTCTGCTTTCTGTCTGTCTGCTGCGTTTCTCTCTGGCGTGCCAATTAAACCCTAAACCCTTATGGGGTTTAAACCCTAAACCTTCATGTGGTTTAAACCCTAAATCCTCATGGGGTTTAAACCCTAAACCCTCAAACAAAGACAGATGAAGCTGAAGTGCACACTTTGTACTTAAAAGGGTTCCAGCTCTCTCTCTGCTAGTACCAACAGAGGCGGCCACAAGTCTGTTTTGTGCGTCTCTTTGCTTATTTTTTCTTTTTCTCTAACTTTTTGTGTCTTCTTCTCACCCTTTCAAAAGGCAGAAGGTCACCTCCAGCCCCCTGCTATCGTTTTATTCTTCTTCCTCCTAATTTATTTCAAATGGAAATTCCAATAAATCCAGAAAAACCGCCGGGACTCCTGGGATCCCTGGGGCCCCTTCAGCTTGCCAAGTACCAAGGGGGGCCCCCCAGGGTGGAGGCAAAGCAGTCCGAGGCCGATGGGGCCCCTACCGCTTCCAACAGAAAATGTGAATTCGAGGGGGGGGCCCCAGAAGGCCCCGCGCGTTTCCCGCCGTTATTTCTTGTCTTACGTTTCAAGGCTTCTTGCATGCGTTTTTTTCTGCGTCTTTTTGGGGCTTTCCCGCGTCTCTTTCGCCGGCTTTCCGACGCCCTTGGAGCCTTTAAGGGTCCCATCTTTCGTCTGGATTCTGCTCAGCTGAAGCTGATGGGAGTTGCTCTTATGTTGCTGCTAGCTTACCGTCTGCGCCGCCTCCGTCTGTCTGAGAAGAGGCTCCCTGCTGCGGCTGCCCAGGCCTCTGCCAAGCCGGATGCAGATGCATCTCAGGGCCCCAGCAACTCCTCTTCTGTGTCTCCGTCTGTCAATTCGCCTGTCAATTCGAGTTTCTTTTTCTTTTGGCCTTTGGCGAAGAGAAAGCTCGCAGGAGCCCCCGAAATATCCTTTTCAGAGGTGCTGGAGTTGGTAGCAGCAGATGCAGTACAAGAGATTCATTATAGTCCTGGTTCTCGGCTTCTGTTGTTGTTAAAGGACAGAAGGAGACTGGCCTCCACTCTTGTCCCTGGTGCAGATGCTTCATTTTTTCGAGCTGTTGCTGCGCGTGTCCCTCGCTTTCGATTTGTTAAGGCTGCGTCTTTCTCAGAGTTGCTTTCTGTTGTTTTTCCTGTTTTTCTTCTTTGTCTCTGGTGGAGAATGCTACGGTCTCTGATAGACCCCTTGCGAGGGGCGAAGGACACGGGGACAGACAGAGGCTTAGAGGCGACTCCCCCGCTGACAGTGTTTTCTGATGTTGTTTGTAGACAGAAGCACGAGTTGCTGGAAGTTGTGCGTTTGTTAAATGGAGAGGGCGAATACCGCTCGATGGGGGCCCGCCTGCCTCGAGGGGTGTTGCTAGTGGGCCCCTCTGGAACAGGCAAGACGCTCCTAGCTCGGGCAGTTGCTGGAGAATCCCGCGTTTCTTTTCTCTCAGCCGCAGCTTCTGAATTTGTTGAGGTTTTCGTTGGCCAGGGGGCCCGCAGGGTGCGTGAGTTATTTCAGGCTGCGCGGCGGAGGGCCCCCTGTGTTGTTTTTATAGACGAGCTGGACGCCCTGGGCAGCAGGGGGGGGGGCCCCCTGGGGGCCCCCGCAGGGCACGAGGAATACGTGCAGACTGTGAACCAGTTTCTCATGGAAATGGACGGGCTCTGTGGCCGCAGCGATGGGGTTGTTGTTATTGCTGCCACCAACAGAATAGAGGCAATAGACCCTGCTCTTCTGCGTTCAGGGAGGTTTGATAGACACATACATCTGCAGTTGCCTTCAGCACAAGAGAGGCACGAAATTCTTAAACTCCATGTGGGCCGCAAAAAACTTCATCTGTCCAGGGATGCTTGGGGTCACCTGCAGTTGGTGGCCGAGGCAGCGGAGGGCCTCAGCGGGGCTGACCTTGAAAATCTGCTGAATGAAAGTGTCTTTAGAGCCGTTCGAAGGGGCCGGGAGTCGATAGATCCCCAGGCCCTCGATGAGGCTCTACTAGGACTCCTCCAACGAGCAGAAAAACAAACGAGCTTTTGCAGCTGATAAACAAGATTCTTCTTTTCTATTCCACTTTCTTTAACTGGACAGAATCTGCAGCTAGTTATTTAGGCAGCACTTGGGGCCAGTGCACTTGGGTGCTCTTCTTATGCCTCTTTCTGTTTGGACCCTCGAAGCAAGAACGAGGGAAAAACACGCCAAGGGGCCACACCTATAGTAAAGAAGGCAACGGATGCTGCTGGTTGCTTTAGTCTGTCTGTGAGAGACTTATTGCACGTGTTCCCATTTAGCAATTAGTCTTATTAGCGTCCTGCCGCAGACAAACCTTCAGCCTAATCCTATATGCGTCTTTAGGTATATTTTTTCTGTGGTGGGGATAGGGCTATTTATGCGTGGGAGGGAAAAGTCCCCCACGAAAATTCGGAAACGCAGCAAAAAAGGCAAAAATTAAAACACAAATATGTCATCGGATGTACAAAAAATGCTTTTAAATTTCTCTTAGTTGTCACACTTACGCCAGCTATAAGGAAAGTTTTGTGAGAGCTTCTTGTATTTCCTGTTCAGAAAATTGGAATCAAAAGAACTGCTAGTAGTGTTAATGTTTCCACTTAAAAATCGGATGTGTGGACCGTTTCTGCCTCCGCTAAACTCTTTTGCATTCCTTCCGGTGTACGTACGTACAGTGAAGGTCACCCGTCCCAAGCCTCCAACCCGCGGCCCAGCCCACTTTCTTCATATCCAATTAAAAATTTCAAAAACCCGAATTCATCAATTTCATGCATAAAACTCCTTTTCTAAGCTGGTGAATTTCGGAGATCCAGAGCTGACCAGACCACCGACTCGCCTGAGGCCAGTGGGCTCCCAATACGAAACGAAGCATCCAAGCTTGGCACAGATCAAGAGAAAAAGATCCAAGCACCAAACACTCAACAATCCTTTGCAATAATTCCATTTATCTATTTACTAATGAACCCAAAGTTCCTCCTATCATTCTTTAACAAGGCCGAGGGTTTTTAAGGAGCATCTGAACTCCACTCGCCTCCTGCACTGGCCCTAATTCCTTTTGGGGTGTCACCTTCACCCGGGCCAACTTTTGCAAACACTCTGGGCTTTATCTAGGCATAAATGCCACACTAGTCTTCTCTACCCAAGTGGGATCTCTTTCGGTGGGGAAGTTCTTCTCCCTGCTTCAAAATCCCCTAGGAGCCAGACGAAACCCTAGCTTGTCCAACACTCCCCAGACACCGAAAGCATGAGGCTCAAAAGCCAGTTAAGGCAGACTGAGGGGCAGGGCCTCCGAAAGGCGGTAACATCCCCTTGTGTTAATAATTAGATACACACAACGCCCTTTAAGGTGCAGAGAGAGAGAGAAGAAAAAAAATAAAAATACCCCAAAGCGATGGCTTCGTCCAGCTGCGGTTTTCTCGCGTGTCAGAGGCTGAGCGAATATTATTTATTAGTCGCCCAGCAGACTGGAATTGCCATCTCATAATTAGCATTCGATTTTAAGATACTTTTAGGAAATGTGTTAAATACCCAAAACGAGCCTGAAAGGAGGAGGGGTAGGCGACCTGCGGCAGAGGGCACTGCAAAGGCCGTGGAAGCCTTTCATATTCAAACTGTTCCTCGCTGGTGGAGGCGATAAACGAGAATTTCTGACAAAATGACCAGGAGAACGCCAGGCGCAGTGGATATCTGAGAATGCTTTGTTTTGGGTTGTTAAACAACTGGGGGTAAGGAAAAACCATTTTCTCAAGTGTATTGACAGCGCGCAACAGAAGCACTAGGAGTATCAAAAACGGCGACAGAGTGGCCCATCCTTTTATACCCCCAGATGAGGAGCTGCGTCTTACGATAGAAGTCAGATGTATCATTTGAATGCGTATGTTTGCGATTGCAGTGTTTCTATCTGTGTTATCATTCATAATAGTTCTAATTAATATGCTAAGTTATCTATCAGTGGAAGAGACAAGCCCAGAAATGCAAGGAGCAGTGGCCCGAGTTATTGGATTTTTGTGTGTTCGGATGGATGCGTGCCCAAGATGTACGCTAGCTGCACCTTGGCCGCATGCTCTCAGGTTCCTTGGCTCTGTGCTGAGGCCGCAAGACCCTCAGAGAGAAAGGGGAGAAGAGGAAACTTCTTTAGAGAAATAAAAATACTTTTTACTTCCAACTGTTTGTGGTAGTAGTTATGGCCGCTAGGCAAAAGGCATAATGATGATCGCCCTTACAACATAGCAAACACTTGGGGTATTCCTTTGATCCCTTTAATCTATTTGGTTAATTTAGTTTATTTAATTTGGGTAATTTTTGTAATTTTTGTAGTTTATGCCATATATTTAATTCCTTAAATCCCTTTGATTTATTTGATCCTTTATTGCAGCAATAACATGTTTGATGGTGTGTGAGATAAGGTCAAGTTTAATAGCAACTTCAGATATACCAAAATGCAAACTCTCGTCTTCAAAGATTATTTGCTTCCTCTTCCCCTCGTACTTCGGTCTCTGTTCAAAGGCCATAATTACTAAAACAAAATATTAATTTATGAATAGTTATACCCCAAAAATCTGCCCTTCTCCAGCTTGCCGCTCTCATTCCATGCGAGCTGAGCAGACAGCAGAGAGGATGCGGCCAAGGCAGCCAAGGCAGCTGCACCTAAAACAAAATACACATTAAAAAATATAATCTGGGCTTCTTCTGCCCCTCACATAAATATGCCTAACCCCACAAATCACAGATAACGTTGGAAATTAATATAAAAACTCAGGGTGATAATCAACAAAGAAACATCAAACGTACGCATGAAGATGGTACAGATGTTCTGCGGGACACATCAAAAGATATGGGTAGAGATCACTCAGCATCTGGCACAGGGTCATTATTGTTAATACATGAACAGCGAAGAAAATCAATGGAGAGGTCTAGTGGTCACGCAAAAAAAGAGGAAACTCTGAAAGTTTGGAAGTAAAACCTCATCTAGCTACCAATTCCATGCAGCATCCAAAACGGTGCCTGCTGCTGTGCCCCTTTGAATTTGGTTGCTTTTCATTATTTGTTTTTCTTTGCTTATTTCTTCTGTGTTTTATAATTGCGTACAGAAGCACCAATACTCTTAGCCTACTTCAGTCGACAGCTGGGCCAATTATGTAAGTGCATGCATCTTCTCATTCTCTCTCGTCCGATGCATTTCCCTTTTCTTTTTTATTTTCCACTTTTGATTAACATGTCATTTTTTATGATGGTTAGCGACTTTATTCATGGAGGGGGCATTTCGCTTGCAATACAAAACAATTATTAACCATACTGCGACACTCTCTCTCTCCTCACGGTTTCCCTCGTTTTTTATTCCAATGACACCATCACTCTCAAAAGCCTTTTCAAAGTTGTCCTTTATCTGCCCTTGATTTTTCTAGCTCCTGTCTGCATGCTGCACCTGGCTGAGGTCTGTTCCCAGCAGCATACAACTTCTTCTTTTCTGCCTCTACTTCCTCCCTCACACTTTTTTCTTATGCTCTGTATCCTTGAACCCTCGTATTTTTCGTCATTTTCTCTCTGCTTCATGTCGTGGAAAAGCAGGCCGAAAGAATCCAAATGGAGGTGAAAATGAAAACACCCGAGTTTGTCGAATGAGCAAGACGCAGCGGCGTTTCGCATGGAGGGGCAATCGCTTTCTTGGCTCTGGGGAGGGCTTCTAGCCCCTCAAACGGAGAGCATATCTTTGTGGCACTTCTCTGGAGAGAGAAGAACGGCATATTATTTTCTCTGAATTTTTTCTGTACGTTTTAATCACCAAAAGACTGTTTTTGCTGCGCCCCAGCAGCCGCAGCTGCATCTCGTATCATAGGCGTATGTTCTCAAAATGAGTAATTCGTTTTCCATTGAAATTTCAGGATCTTTGAATCTCTCAACTGGAGAGATCAACGACAGCAGCAGCGTCGACCAGGATTTCGAAGTGTGTACACCTGAATCCTACGAGCCAGCCCAACGTAACCAGTGGTCACAGCGGCAGGCCAGCGATCATGGGGAGGAAGTAGAGGCTCTATCAAAATTCGTAGTCCCTGCAAGCGGCTCTGTATCGTCTAACAAAGTTACGGAATCCCAGCAGTTCAGAGTGGGGCCACCAGAGCAGCCCGCATCAACGCAGGATCTGCGACTAAGTACCTTAAATTTGGATTTCCGTCGGCTTACAGATCAGCCGCCGTCTGACAAAGAAGACGCTCTTCTTGCCACTCCCCATTCCGTGGAGGGGCCCCCATTAGCTGGCTTCGAACGGGAAGTTGCACCCCCGCTGTATTCACAGCAGCAGCAGGAACAGACGCCGCCTCGGCGGGGATGGGACCATCAGATGTTTTCTCCTCATTCTCCTCGTTCTCCTCGTCAAAGCGATTCCCCTCGTGGCGTATCCAGAGAGCGGCCGCGATCTTCCTCTCCATCAGCTGCCCGAAGCTCCTTCAGAGGGCCCCCTGCCCCTCAAGTGGCCTCCCGCAGGCGATCGTCTGCTGGCTATCCTTATGAAGGGATTCATCAGCAAAGAAGAACAGAAGGGAGATGGGCGGATCATATCACGACGAGGGAGGATGGGGCAATCGGGTCAAGGATAAGGTTGTGGGTTGCCCCTGGGTCTGTCTTTTGGCGGTTTTTATTGTCTGCGTTAATTGTGCGAATAGGGAGTGCCTTGGCTCTCTTAGTCGTGGTTTTAACGACACTAGAAAGAATGGGACGGGCCGTCACGTGTGAAGACATGTCAAATTGCTTAGAGAAAGGAGGACTACTCGCGTTTCCTCGCCTGCTGAAAACGCAGCCAAATTTCAGTACGGGGATTATGGCGTACCAGTCGATCACTGGGTCCCTTATGGCGGGTTTAGTGTTGGTCTTATTGCCCATGACGAGTAATTGCTATTACACCTATAGAGCTCTGCGGAAGGGCACTAGGGAAACTTACTTAAGGGAAGTAAAAGCGACCACATGCTGCACCGCATGGGTTGGTGCATGCATAGGTGCTTTCATTCCCCCAGCTTTCTTTACTCACCAGTTTTGCAATTTGGGAAGCTTCGACGTCAATGCGGCAGACAGAGCAGACGGGTCTGCTATAGAGGCTGTTTCGAGCAACATGTGCAGCCAGGCGGTGCTCGTATGGGCCTGCGTTGGAACGGCACTTTTGTGTGCGTTGAGCGCTGGCCTTTTGCTGTTTCAGCGCTACTCACGTCTCTGGGCAACCGTGCTAGGGTTGGGTTGCTTTAAGTTCATGTTTGCCGGTTTCATTCTCTGTTTCACCATTATGTTCAGCCTGCAGAGCAATGATATGATGTTGGAAACTGCGGAGGACGTGGCGAAACAACTCATAGGGTTGGAGGAACCCATGGTGGCACAGCTCAGCTTGTTCTTTGCCTCGCTCACTTGGGGCGGAAGCATCCTGGCGTCTACCAATCTTGCGTGCGGCGCTTTCACGATTTGGTCAGCTTATCTGCGGTCTCATCTGCTTTCCTGCACCAACATGGTGGTGAATTTCGTCTTTTTCTTCATTAATGCTGTTTCTTTCTGCGCCATGCTGTTCGAATATGCGACTCTTCGGATGGCCTGCAATTACACGTTGTATCCAATGCCTCAAAGCTATCGAGCGCGTGCAGAGGCGGCCTTGTTCTGCTCGATCAAGCCCCAATTTCTGTTCGTGTGGTTATTGGTGGCTTTACTGACGCTCATGAACTTCATAGAATTCTTCGTGAGTGCAGCGCTGTTCCAACAGCACTTTTACAGATCAAAGGGAAGAAAGCCAGGGGTCCCCCTGTCTGCACCCAGCATTGATTCTTTGCCACCTAAGTGGGGCGCTCGGCGGTGATGCAAGGCCCTCCTAACCACTTCGGCGTTTTCTGCTCATGGCAAAAACGCATGCAGGATAGACCAATTCGGGGCTGGCCCGTGACAGCGGGCTGCTTTCGCTACCATCTTGCACGCATGCTCCACCGTGCAACTGCAACGAGTGCGCGGGTGGCCAGGAGCCACTGACGGTGTGTGCCAACCAGCAATATCCTACAACAAATTTGGCTCAAACTTCTGGCCGATGAAACCGTTTCAGCACCCTAGGATACTCGATAGACCACTGTTCCCTTCTCGATAGACTACTGGTCTCCTCTCGATATACCACTGTTCTCTTCTTTGGCTACTGTGATTACGATGCTATATGGGACCACTGGTGTAGTAACTAGAAGATAAATATTGAGAACTTCGCCACGCAAGGCATATTGTCACGCTGTATATGATGAATGTGAGGGCGCTCGCGTAGGGACCCCTTTAAATACAGCGGCGCTATCCACATAAGAGGACGACAGACGCCAGTCACCTAAATCGACGCAAATAGAATAAATGTTCTGCGAGGATGCCCACGAACAAAAGTCATTTAGCTCTAGCAGACAAAGTGGCAGCTGGGGATAAATTGGAAACTGTGCAGCCAACAAAGCCAAACAAATAAATGAGAATCCACGCCCATGTAGGGAAGCACTCCCCAGGACGCTGCAATTATAGCCCTCTCTGTATTCTCATTCATCATCAGTGATTCCGCAACTCAATCATTCATCGCCTTGCATGCGCTGTTCATTTTAATCACTGTCGTCAAACGTTGTTTTCCTTCCTTGAAATTCCTGCACGTTTCCAGCGTTTGCTGCCTTGGCAGATGACGCGCCACCCCCACGGCCACCACGCATTCCGCCGCGGCCTCCTAAAGAACAAAAAAATGACAGCTATTGCACAGAATAACACAATAAAATGCGTGTATTTAATTTTAATTTTAAAAATGCACGTTAGGCCAGTATTCATTGTTCTCGAAGTGAAGACCAAAGAAATCAAATGGTCTTTATAAGTGTATTTATTTGCCACCACCGGCTTACCTCTGCCACCGCCTCTGCCGCCACCACCTCCACGGCCACCGCCGCGCCCACCACGGCCTCTGTCGCCTCCCGATCCTCTTGGCAGCGCATATGCAACCCAGATCGTGCGTCCGTCGAGTTCCGTGTTGTTGAACTCTAGCGCCTTTGACGCAGAGTCAACGGAATCAAACTCTAGGAATGCCTGGCCTCGCGGCTTGCCACTATCCTCGAAAACCGGAATGCGCACCGCATGGATTTCCCCTGAACAGCAAAAGAATAATTGAGAAAGGCGGGGATGAACGTACACTGCGGAGATTCCCCCAAAGAGCATCAGCTGTAATGTGATAATAGGCATTTCCGCATGACGGTCTTCTCTTCGCAATGCACCGACGCTAGTCTTGCTTACCACACTCGCCGAAAGACTCGCGGATGGTTTCCTCTGTCGTGTCAAAGCTGAGATTCCGGAGAACAATTTGATTCGAAGGCTCAGCCTTAGGGCGGTCATCCCTAGGAGTGAAATATTTGCCGCCTTCATTGCGGTTCCTATCTCCCTGTTGTTGCTGCTTGTCTGCCGAGAGATTAATACGAAGGGTGCGGCCCTCATATTCCGTTTGATTAAATTCCACAGCCTTGGCCGCGGCCTCTTCCGTTTCGAATGTTATGAATGCAATGCCTTTGCCCTCAAGAATCTTAATGCGCGTCGTCGGGCCGCAGTCCGCCTCAAATAATTCTTTAAGTTTATTCTGTAAAAACACAAGCAACAAAAATCTAATAAACCAGTATGTGGAAACCCAAAGAAAATTCACAATTAACGGAAAAAAGCACAAGGCAAGATCAGCAAAGTTTGCGAGCCTCCTATCCTCCAGCGCCACAGCATGAGGCGACGCAGGTCAAACAGGCGTCGATTGATTTCGCAGGTTAATAGGAGGGTTTACGCCATCTACTGCCGCCAGAGGCAGCAAGGCGTGGCCCGCTGGTGCCTGCGAAGTAAAGGGGAAATAAAGATGGTGCTGGGAGCTAACCTCGGTCACGGAATAAGGAAGACCGCCGCAGAAAATCTCGCATCGCATGCGATCTGTTGAGGACTGGACGCTCAGCTGCAGTTTTTTCTTTGGGGCTTGTTGCTTCTGCTGTTCCTGCTTGCGTTTCTTTGATCCACCATCGACGTCCATCGGGGCAAGCATGGCTCCTTTGGTAGCTTGCGGCTTCTCCTCCTCTTCATTTGAATCATCAGAATCGGCTGCAGGGGCAGCTTTCTTCGATGCAGGCGCCTTGGCAGGAACATCTTCCTCAGACGAATCATCGGAACTGGAATCATTAGACACAACCGCCTTTTTCGAATCTTGTGCCATCTTCCCCTTCGCTGCAGGCTTCTTCGCTGGAGCTTCCTCTTCTGAAGAATCATCAGAATCCGAGCTCTGCTGCACTTGCTTCTTTTGAAGAGCGGCTTTTACCTTTGCAGCAGGTTTCTTTGCTGGGGCTTCCTCTTCTGATGAATCATCAGAGTCGGAATCCTGAGGAGCTTGCTTTTTTGGAGGTGCTGTCTTCGCCTTTGGTGCAGGTTTCTTGACTGGAGCCTCGTCTTCAGACGAATCATCAGAATCGGACTTCTGGATAGCTTGTTTCTTTTTTGGAACGGCTTTCGCCTTTGCAGCAGGTTTCTTTGTCGGAGGCTCTTCTTCCGACGAATCATCAGAATCGGAATCTTGTGGAACTTGCTTCTTTTGAGGAGCCGCCTTTGCCTTTGGTGCAGGTTTCTTCGCTGGGGCTTCCTCTTCTGATGAATCAACAGAGTCGGAGTCCTGAGGGACTTGTTCTTTTGGAGGTGCTATCTTCGCTTTTGGTGCAGGTTTCTTGGCAGGAGCCTCGTCTTTTGATAAACCATCAGAATCCGAGCTCTGCTGAACTTGCTTCTTTTGAAGGGCCGCCTTTGCCTTTGGTGCAGGTTTCTTGGTTGGAGCCTCGTCTTCCGATGAATCATCAGAATCCTTGGAGACTGGCTTCTTCTGTGCAGCTGCCGCTTTCGCTTTCGGCACAGACTTTTTGGCTGGAGCTTCGTCCTCAGATGAATCGTCAGAATCGGAATCATGGGCAGCTGGCTTCTGGGCAGGCAGCTTCGCCGCTGCTTTCCCAGCAGCTTTTTTAATGGCGGCTGCAGAAAATTGTCCACAAATCCAAGGAAAGTTCAATAAGAAATTCTCGTTCAATAAGAAATTCTCGTGAGGATACTTTACTGGCGTGAGGAAAATCACCGGAACACACGAGATGAACAGTGCTGCGTAAATATCGCTGTAAAAATGCATACACAAATCGCTTCCGGAATCTCAGAGATCTTGGTGGATGAATGTCAGCCCCGAATGGGTCTAAAGTAGCAAAATGTTTGTTCATCTCCGATTCACGGAAGACCCATTAAACGAACGCTACGACCCACTGCTTGGATGACACCCAGACACCCAAGTTTGGTAAACTTGATGATTCATGGAACACCACGAAGCATCTCGGCCACCATACGCTCCGCGATCATCGTGAATGCAGCTCCGTAGTAGCGAAGGCTTGCTCATCAATGATCCGCCACAGCATAATGAAATATTGCAAACAAATAGCAAATGGATACGAGGCACCCGGCTGAGCCGCAAAAGCTGCATAAGTACCAATAATGTTCACCAACGTACGTGTTTCCTCATCAGTTGAGCTAGAGTCCGACGAGTCGGGGGCAAAGGACTTCGCCGCGGCCGTGCCCTTTGAAGCCGCACCTGCCCTTGCCGCTACTGCTTTTTTCACTGCAGCTGCGCTTGGCTGATCATCTTCAGAGCTGTCATCTGACGAACTGGGAGCAACGGGGGCAGCTTTCTTCTTATTCATCATCACCTTTGCCGAGGCCATTCCCTTTTTCCGCTGAACTTCCTCCTCGCTGGAAGACGCAGAGTCGTCGCTGGCGACTGGCTGTGCAGCCTTTGCTTTCTGCGCACAAAATTGGCACAAAGGAATATTCGTCCTTCGATGAAATTGAAAATCAGATGAAGAGGCATTTAGTTCCTCAAACACTCTAAACAGTTGCAATGTTATATTGCCATTATCTGCCCTCGCTAAATATCAGAAGGTCAAACATGCCAAAGAGGAATACTGATACTTCGAAAGTACAAAATTGGGCCTGCATCTCTGACGCCCCACAGCAACAGAGTCTTCGCCTCTATTCAAAATAAATGAAAACGTGAAGTAAAAACTGTAAAACAAAGAGGAAATGCGTGAATATAAATTAGAAATACTGACCGTCATTTTGGTTGTTTAGTGCAGAAAAGAAACGGCCAAGGAGATCGAAAGTGGGGCGCCTGCAATGTGCCCTATGAGAGAGAAAATCAGACCAAATACAAGGCGTAACATAAATTCTAAATCATGCGGGCTTTTAACAATCAAAAAGAATTACAAGTAAAATAGACCCCAGACACTTTTGATGCCAGCCTTCGTTCTTTTCAATCCTACAGGAATCTGCGCACCTGAATGCACAGAGAGGCGCCAGGTACCTTGCAGGGCCTAAGCCTCACAACCATTGATATCTCTGCCTCCCAAGCGAACGAAGAAAAGACTGCAAAACTATCTACGTAAGCAGCTTATTACCTTTTAGTTTTTATTGTATAATTACACATGCCTCATGCTTTCTCTAAAGAACAACGGCGTTCCTCAGTCGCATCCTCGATTCCTCTGGGGCTTGAGCCACTCAATATAGCAGGCTCCAGAAGTCGCTGCGTTTCAGGGCGTTTATGTTATGCTTCTCAATATTTTGAGTTAATTTAATTCTTGTTGTTGGCATCTGTTACTGCCATTCAGCAGGCGAGTGGAGGGCTGCAGCCAGCTAGTATGTTCGATTAGGCCACGAAGCCCTTGGTCTCTGTTCGCACGTCGAGCCGTTCAAGGGTGGAAAAATGGCGCCCTATATGAGGCCTGTGTCTTGGATTGCTTTATTTAGCCTTTGTCTGGTCGGGCTCAAACTTACGCAGCATGGAGGCGATGCTGCAAGATTAGCTGCTACAAAGGCCGCTCGCAAGGAAGCCGCAGCCAAACTGGATGAAGCAAAGAGTCCTGAAGAAATTAAAAAGGAAAAGGAGCTACGGGAAAGTCTTAAAGCGGATATCGAACGTCTTCTTAAGGACAGCAACGAGTACAAGAAGGTGCTAAGTGAGTTCCAATGGCATATCGGCGCCTTAGTCTAGCAACTTAGCTTTGTTGTCGTATCGTTGCTCTGAGGCATAGCTGCGTGGCCCGCTGATCTCTAGAAATTGGCTACGCATATGATCCTGTTGCCCCCTTCAATTCTGCTAGCCCACGTATTCGCTTGGCACAAGAGCCGTCCACCCGTTTGTCTTTGCGTGCGCCTCCGTTTGCGGTACAGTAAAGAAAAAACAGGAACAAGAATTGGCTGAATATACTCCTGAAGAACTGGAAAAGACCGATTTGTGTATGTCGATACCCGGATCCCCGGTGTCATCTCTTTTCTAACTCATTTTCTAACTGCTTGCAAGGAGGCGAATTTCTTGCTGTATTTAGAGGGTGATGCCTTCGTGTTTCTGCATTGGCTTGCAGGGCGTAATGAGTACGAAAAGTTCATGAAAGCTGAGAAGGGCAAGGAGTTCTGGGAGCGGGTAGGAATTGTGACCGGAATTAGTGCAGGGGTTAGCACGGGTTTGGCAGGCTTCGGGAAGGTCCACGAAAACGACGGGGGGGTTGCCAAGAACGCAGCTGCTGAGAAGCTGATGAAGGGGGCCGGTACAGTGGCTCTTATAAGTGGAGCAGCGGCCTTGTTGTCTTGGTTGATGCGGCGCCAAAACAAAAAACGTCAAAAGCTATACAATGCAAGGCTAGCACGCATGCAGTTCGAGGCGAGAACCGGGCTGAAGCCTTCGGAAGAAAACGTCCTTGGCCCAGAAGAATCCGACCTTTTTAAGAAAAAAGAAAAAAAAAATACGAAACAAAAGGACGATGATGAATAGAAGTACTGCGGACGACATGAAATAACTGCAATAGACACACTTTGGAAGCATGCTTCAGAACAGATAACCACTGAACCACGGGGTGGTATAATTCACAGCGCGCGGCACAACTGGCACAAGAAAGCTCTGCGCCATTGTGGAATATAGGAGAAATTTTGCTACTGCAGCTTGCAGTAGTTGAAGCCTCCCGATGTGTGTATTTGAGCATTCTTGCTTCATCATTCTTACCTGAGATCCACCTTGGTGAGATTTAGTAGAGTTTATGTTGCCGCGCTTGACTTTTCCATGTGCATGTTTGTCGGCGGTAATCGAGCTGGCATGGTTTATTTCAGTGACCACATGCGCCGCCGCCTTGGTGCTCACCAGCAAAGACACAAGTGCCATGGGCCCGTGCCGCCGTGGAATCTGAATCACTTGTTAATTTCTGGATATTTTGACCCACAAAATCAGTTCCGCAGTTGCTGCTGGGTGAGACGTGGACTTGAAGGCGCCTTTGGAGCCTTCTTGCTTGCAATTCAGAGCCGTGCTTAACACGAAGACGGACATGAAAGTTTGTACCTGCAACAACTCTCGAGGTGTCTTTAAAGCTACAACGAGTGTTGCTGCTCTGACGAGCATTTATTGGCCAGCTGAATTTGGCATTTCTCATCCGCACTATTTGCGCACTTTGGGGTTTAGTGGAGTTTGACTCATTGCGGTCTATAGCCTACACACAGAGGGAAATTTGGTCTTCAAGGAAGGCCACAAGAGTCGATCATGTACAACGTGAATGGAAGCATTCACAATTTAGCAAGAGGCCCAACGGCCCGGCCCCTTCTTTCACAGGACGCATTTACCCGGATGGGAGTCGATGCCCGCTGGTTGGAATTGACGGCATCGGGAGGATTTTGCATGTGTCTTGGACTTGCCAAATTCCAAAGCGCTCCGAGTGCGTAGCCCGTTTTCTTTTGGGTCTGTGCTTACTGACTGAGGCGATCATTTCTTCCGCAGCGCACCATGACGTCGACCGCTTAGCCGTGGATGCTTCGTCGTGCATCCAATAGCTCTAACGACATCATGGAGCAGGTTACGTTGTCCGAATCGAAACAAACTTGCCTACGTTGCAGGAAACCGTGCCTAGGACGAAGGCTGCCAGTTTTTGCTCACACAGCGGAAAACGGTTATTCACCACCGCATGCCACTTGAAGGGTCTTCGCCTTGTCGAGCTGCCAAAGTCCAAACGTGGCTATAATGCTTTCTACCCGTGCTGTCTTCGGCGGGAAATACATGGTGCATCTGCTCTATGGAAACAGTACAACTGTACAGCCTGACGCTAGTGTTAGCTGCGCCTTCTTTGGCATGTTGGTATGTCGACGAATTCCATTAAGCACTTTGAAACAAGCTGTAGCTGCCAGTTGATAAGCGACTGTTGCGCTCTCCGCGTGCAAACAGCACATTTGAAAGGCAGGGGACTCTGTTCACACGATGAATCACCGTTGCAGCAGCATGGAAAGAACACTCAATATAACGGCTACATGGAATAAGACGTATTTGTTGTGCTGTAGTACCTAAGATGCCACAACTAAGAGCGAAGGCCATCAAAACCTTATTTAGCTGCTCTAGGGTCGATCGTTCAGACGAGCGGATCCCCAAAACTTTAAAGAGCATCACAAGCGTTCCATTTTCTCTAGCAAGAATTCCTCTAATAACTGCTTAAAGTGTTATATGAGATAAAGAGATATGTCTTTGGATGTAATTGCTGTATGAGATGAAGAGATATGTCTTTGTATTTCAGCCGCGATAGCCCAGCTCCTCAGCTTGTGCTCAAATGCGTGTCAAAGGTGCAGGATAGCTGGACATGGATTTCACTTTCTTGTCACTTGGCTGTTTCGAGGAGTATGTGGCCTCGGGGAGTCAGGCCTTGAGGGAGAACGCTTCTTTAGCAACCGATCACTCTTCAATAGTGTAGGCATGCGTATTGCTTATCCCGTCGACTTAGAGCTCTTTCCTCAACGGAATCCTACAATACCTCGCAAGGGCCAGGTAGTGCCGGTTTATCGAGCCGTGCATAATGCGTGTGGAAAGTGTGCAAAGGAGCTTAGTTCTAAATTTGTAGCTTTACTCTGTTTAATCTAAGACAGGCAGTTGATGTACTGGGACCAGAGCGAACCGGATAGTGAAAAGACTGGCTGTACATTTAAATTTATTTCAACGGTGAACATGTCTAGAATTTTCCTAATTGAGCTAGTCTTAACATATCCTGCGTCGTTTTGTGCAGTGCATGTAACGGTAGTACAGCTGGCCCAGCCACAGTGGCTGACCATTTAAACCGTTTTTTGTGTGTTTTTATTGGTATTACTTCCCTAGAAATTGCCTTGTTGAAGAAAACACGGACCGGCAAGAAGGGATTGGTGGTGGCGGGCAGTATGAGCTATGGATCCCTTTGGTGAGCTCCGATGAAAAAGTCTTGGCATAGAGCAGCGAGACGACAATACAATTCAGTCGAATAAAGCAAATCGAAATGGATTTATCTTGTTAATTGCAGGGAGCTCTGGAAACGCCCAAAAGGCCCCTTCAGGGTCCCATGTCGATAATGAAACAGGCGCGATAATTCCTGCCCTCCCTTCCCCTCAGAAGGGAAAGGAGGGGCAGCATCAGCCATCTGATGACTCCTCAGAAGATGAAGAAAGCAGACATGTTCATGAGCAAAGATTGGGGATTGATCTCCCCTTAGATCCAGAGGAAGAAGAAGTCGTTTTCCAGTCAGCTCGCATCTTCAAGATAGAAAATTTAGGGGCATTAAAGAAGCTAAGGGTGCGCCGCCCTTACAAGACACCCGTCTTTTTATGGGGTTTTTGTGGTGTGTAGCTGCGAGCAGAAAGGGCTTCGCTTGTGTGCGGATGATGATGGGAGATAAATTATTTTTACCTAGGGATTGTTCTCGTGGGTTGCCTACAGAAATTGGCTCTGATTTCCAATGAGGTAACGGTCATTGAAGGCCTTGAGATGCAAGCGCAAACTCTGCAGCAACTTGAACTCTACCAAAACCATATCACTCGCATCGACAATATCCAGCACCTTACCAACCTCAGGTAACCGTGTCTTTCTCCCCGCCACACCAAACGCTTTCCTGTTTCGTCTTCGCGCCTTTACAGATATTTTATTGGACTTTTGCTTTATTTCTTGTTTCAGATTTTCTATGCGTTGTGGCAGTAGAAACACGGTGTAGAAGTGAAGGGCATTGAATGTGTATTGTATATGGTGCATGTCCAGAGTTTTGGATCTTTCTTTTAACAAGATAAAACGCATCGAAAGCCTCGGGCCATTAATACATCTGCAGGAGCTCTTCCTTTCCAGTAACAGAATCTCAAAGGCACGTGTTCCTCCATGGGACCCCTGCACCAGCAGCAGCAGCAACAGTTTTTCTGCTTTCTTCCGAGTTGACCTTTCTGTTAGGTTTTGGGTTGTGGGCGTAGCAAGGGAGTTTCTTGGCTGTGATGTTTCTTATGCAGATGGAGGGGCTCAGCACGCTGACGGAGTTGCGTCTGCTCGAGTTGGGCTACAATCGAATCCGAGAGATTGAGGGCATTGAGAATCTCACCAAACTCACAGATTTGTGGCTGGGGAAAAACAAAATCACGCGGATGGTGGGCCCCTTGACAGCGCTTTTTTTTATCTCTTTGGATATTTTCTGCCACCTCTGTTTTTTTGTGAGGATGCCTCGTCTACCTATTCTTTTGTCATTCTCATTCTGCCTTGCCTCAGTCCTATTATGATTTCCCTGCTCCCCACTGCGCATTTTTGTTCCTCTCACGCTTTGCCTATGTCGGTTTTTATTTGCATGTTGTTTTGTCTTTTCCCCTCTCTATGCCTTTGTGCTGCTAACCCACGCCCTAAACGTTTATTGATCTGTTTTCTGTAGAGTTATGGTATTGTGGTATTGCTGCTGTTTTGTCGCATAGGAATTGCCCTCTCTGCCGTTGCTTGAACGCGTCAGCCTTCAGTCCAATCGTCTTGAAGAATGGAACCCTCAGTTTTTCGAGCGTTGTCCGAAAGTTTGCGAGCTCTATCTGTCGCACAACAATTTACCTTCTCCTCCTGAAGAGATCCGCCAGCAGGTAGAAATTAACACTGCCTTTGCTGTCCTCGCGTCTCCCTTCCTGCTGCTGTTCGCGTGTCTAATGTCTTTCTACCCTCTCTTTTCCTGTCCCTGCCTTCTGTCGTATCTCCTTCTGAGGTGTACGGCTAGCCGTGGGCGTAGATTTGCGTCGCCTTCTGCAAGGCCAAGCGGCTTGGCGCATGCGCCGATGTGTCTGAGCCTCAGACAGAGCTGACCATTCTTGACTTGGGATGCAACAGAATAGGAGACGTAGAGGCTACTGCGGCCCTGACAAAACTGCAGGATCTGTGGGTGAGAAAATTACCGGCCTTCATCTGCAGCTCACCTTTCGTCTTTGGAACTTCCTTTTTCAACAAGCTGCCGCTGCAAACGTTTGTTTTTTAGTTCTCGTCTTTGCTATTATTGCTGCTACTGCGACTGACTGCAGTTGAATGACAACAAGCTGGCCAGCCTCGACAAGTGCCGTTGCCTGCAGCAGCTCCCCGCCCTCGAGACGCTTTATCTCGAGCGTAATCCTCTACAGGCCAATCTAGGGCCGAGTTATAGACAGGCAGTGACGGATCTGCTGCCCCGTAAGTCCATCCCGAGCTGCCAAACGGCCAATAGCAGTAACAGTATTCTACCTGAAATCCATGGGCTGAAGAAGGGTAGTGATTGGCTCACTGGATAACACGTACAGACACCCGAACATTAACACTCCTTTGAAACCACGTTTCTGAACAGGTCTTTCGCAGCTTGATGCGTTGGTCCTTCATTCGTCCGTCAAGGTCGTGCAAAACCCTGAAAACGATGGTAAGGCACTGAAGGATTTATCGGTAATAAGTGACCGTCAGCTGGCAGCATCTGCCGTATTATTAACATGCGGACTCGAACCCCACCGATCTAGCCACGAGGGATGTGGGGGCTTCCTAGCCGGCACTGGCCTTGACAGCAAGAAACCTGAATAATTGCTTCTAGCACATCCCGTGTTAGGGTGTATGCGGTTGACTGTTTCGCAGTGTCATCTGTCAAATCCATAATGAAGCACTGAGTGCCCTTTCCCTAGGCAGTTCCATTTCTTGTGTGGAGGCCAAAATGCTTGGGACTACCAAAGCTTTTTAGGGGGAGCATCCAGGAATGCAGCTGAAGCACTCCCGTCAACCACTGCTTCTCGGCTGCCCGTTGTGGTAGCCAACTGCTTATTTTAGAGTTTCAAGCGGCTTACGCCAGCAAGAAAAAAGCTTTCGATTGCAACCCCTTGTTGCCTATAGCGCGCGAGTGGCTTGTCAGCTGGGGAAATGGGGAAATTCGAAAAACGAAGCGATTAAGCCTGTCCTATCATTTGCAGAGCGAGTGAAAGGACAGCACGGAAGGCCATCTGTTGAAGTGCTGAGAGACAATTTCTACAGCACGATCTTTTGTTAACATGGAGAAACTGAGGCCAGGGAAGCTTGCGTGAAGGCGTAGCTCTTGCGGCTCTACAAACGGGTAGCGCAAGAAGAATCGAAGGCGACATGCTGCTTGTGGGGCTACGCTTGCTGGATGTGGGCATCTTTATCTGTTGTGCTCAAGCACCGCCTTCAGGGCTTGCCTATAGCCACTACAGATCCTAAAGTATGTTAATGAAATCATCATCGCGGCTGGCCACGAGATGCTTGAATGCCCCGTTCTGCATCCCCTGCCAAGGATAATGTTTAATTGAAACTTACACAAAATTCCATTTCCAGAACTGTCGAGCCCTGCTTGTTATTAGGCATTTTAAAGGGTAAGCTTGACGAATTGTTGTGTCCACATTGTCGAGGTGCTGTTGGCGAACAGGGAGACGGAGAGGGTTTCCTCAAATAAAAATCTAGTGTCAATCGGTGTTCACGTGAGGGGTAAGCGCATTTAAGTGTGGGGATGTGACGCAACACTTGGCTGTGTTTACGGGCTCTACCCTCTGGTCATCCAGCGCCTAACACAACTGCGATACTACACAGTAGTCCTGATGCCGCCCGACAGGCCGCCAGGAGCGTCTGTGTTCTTTAGAAAGCCAGCTCTAAGGGTCTTTGTATTTGAACATGCAGCACAGCTTATCCCCACACTTGCAGCCGAGAAACATGCAACAGTGCGGGGCGAGAAACATGCAACAGTGTGGGGGATCACACGCAAAACAACAGCTCGACAGTATTCCAGAGGAGCAGCTTTTCTGCAACCAGTACTACGCAACTGGTATGAGGAAGCAATACAATCTTCCGCTTTAGCAATCAGGTTGAACGGCCGTCCACATTGGTTCCTAGTGCCTTCAAAACGCTGGAGTGGAACAGGTTTCACGTAGAGAAAGAGGCACAGCCAACAAAGCCACAAAGTTCCTACTGGGATTTGAACCCAGGTCGGCGGATTCAGCGGAGTCCGGAGTACTAACCACTAGAACATACAACCGAGGCCGGTCCGGACAATATTTAGGCCAGCGACTTCAAGCCAGAAAACACTTTTGGAAATAAAGGCCACCACGGCCGATGCGATCAAAAAGGAGATAATATTATTTTCCATGATTTATACGTGAGGACACTGAAGCAAATGCTGGCGAAGGGCCGCCTTTGCACACTGTAAATGAACCCGTGCCAGAAGCTGTTTCAGACACCGTCTTGGATAAAAGCACGTAAGGAACGACGTCGCATAAAAGCACAGGAACAGGTCCTACTGGGACTTGAACCCAGGTCGGCGGATTCAGAGTCCGCAGTGCTAACCACTACACCATAGAACCGCAAGCCGGCCCGCCTTACTTTTACGGGGGAAAATTCAAATTGAGAAATACTTTTAAAGGTGCCTAAATACTCGTTCATCAGATACCATAAAAGGTGTTGGTTCATTTTGACAGCAGGACGGTGGTCATGGAAGTCGAAATCCGCTAAGAAGTGTGTAACAACTTACCTGCCGAATGAACCAGCCCTGAAAATGGGTGGCGCTGCAGCGAGTTACCGATACCATAAAAAAACCACGACGACTGACAAGCTCAAACTGCAGATAATAATGTTTTTGATGACTCGCGCATAAGGAAATAAAGGTAGCAGGGTTGTTTGTGAGGAGCCGAATATGTCGATTGCACTAGGAATGGTGACTGCGTGATAACTTCAGATACCATCTTCAGTAGTAGCATCTAAAGAAAACCTTAGAAAAATACACGTAGGTCCTACCGGGATTTGAACCCAGGTGGGCGGATTCAGAGTCCGCAGTGCTAACCACTACACCATAGAACCGCAGGTGACCTCGCCCAACATATACGCCGGCAAATTCAAGCTGAGAAATACTTTGAGATTAAGGCCACTGCAATAACTCGCTTAAACTGCAGATAACCATGCATTTGGTGGCATATGCGTAAGGAGACAGAGACAGCAGGGTTGTCTGTGAAGGGCCCCTTATCTTATGTAGATTGGAGTAGGACTGGTAACTGTTCTAGCTTCAGACGGCAGATTGAAAAATAGCTTGTAAGGAAAGCTGTAAAAAGAATGCAAACAGGTCCTACTGGGACTTGAACCCAGGTCGGCGGATTCAGAGTCCG
>NPHX01000718.1:38166-67703 GCA_002271815.1 Eimeria falciformis
CTGACCAAGATTTCATGCAGGCAAATTCAAAAATTCAGAAATACTTTGAAATCAAGACCACTGCAACTGACGCGCTCAACTTATAAATAACCATGCTTTTGCTGAGAGATGCATAAGGAAATAGAAGCAACAGGGTTGTTCGTAAAGGGCCGAATATCTAGATTGCATTAGGACTGGCGACCGCGTGCTAGCTTCAGAAAGCATGTTGGGTACTAACATGTAAAGAAAAAAGTTAAAAATTGCAAACAGGTCCTACTGGGACTTGGACCCAGGTCGGCGGATTCAGAGTCCGCAGTGCTAACCACTACACCATAGAACCGCGAGTGACCCTAACCAATTTTTACACAGGCAAATTCTGAAATTGAGAAATACTTTGAGATCAAGACCACTGCAACTGACGCGCTCCAACCGCAAATAATCATGTTTGCGCTGACATGTGCACAAGGAAATAGAAGCAGCAGGAGTGTTTGTGAACGGCCGCCTATATAGATCGCATTAGGACTGGTGACTGCGCGCTAGCTGTTGGCTGCTCCAGACAGCATCTTAGAGTCTCGCAGCTCTGTGGGGACTGGCATTCAAAGAAGGTCGATAGATCCCGACTCCGAAGTACTAACCACCACACCATAGAACCCGAAATGATTTCGCCCAACATTTAGGCCAGCGAAATCAAAGCTGAGAAATACTTTGAAATGAGACCACTGCGACGGAGGTGCTCAAACCACAGATAACCACCTTGGCCGCATCCCCTTGCCGCTTGGCTGTGCTGAGGCCGGTATGGCCTCAGACAGGCAATTCAGAGAAGGGCAGACTCCTTTGCGGCCTACCTATTCTTAAGCTATTTTGGGTTAATGCTTATGGCCTTCAAGCAGAGGCCTAAGTACAAGCGTTATATGGTGCGTCTCGTCTACAACAGCAGCCTGAGGATAACTATAGCTACCTAGTGCTTGTCTTTCCAATCATGCATAATGTGTGTATCTAAGTACAGATGAATTAATCTTGAAGGTATGAACTGCATAGCGCTAACACACAGTTTAGCATGTTACACCTGCATTAGGCCTGCCAACTCAAGCTAAGAAAAACTTTGAGGTGGAAACCGAAACCACCCCAACTGACGCGCTCAAACCATAAGCAGCCATATTTCCCATGATACCTGTGTAAAGAAATGGAAGCAGAGGCGGACGTTGTGAAAAACAGGCCTTATGCTTCCGCGAGTGGACAAACAAGCACTAAGAATGCGCCCTTCGGCAATGAAACTGTGTGCTACTCAAGACAAGTCCCCTCTTCTAGTTCGGTGACACTCCAGCTTCTACTTTAGAAAAAGTATCCAGCCTTTATACATCCGCACCGCAATGGAATACATGGTATTTTAGGCCTCACCCTTCCAGCATTACCTGTTCCAGTTCCACCCAAATATCCACGTGTATCTGTTTTAGTCATGCACGGATAACGGCCTTGATTAACGAGCACAAAGCGTGCGTTTTGCCCCTTAGCAACACAACGCCACTTGGACAAGAAAGCACGTGATAAGTCCTAATGAACGCATGGAATTTGCGGCCTACTGGCAACAAATGACAAGCGGCAATTCTGACACTCTTAGGGGCAGTTCTTCTGCACACCGTTATGTTACCCGTGTGGAATGCAGATACCACACCGCTAGGGACAGCAAAGGTGACCCCAAATCAACAGGGCGATACGCAACATGAACTATGCCTAAACAAAAGGCAGGCATTCATCATCTCTTTCAGTGTCGGTCTTAGGACAGTTAGCAAGCAACGGAGGACTGCGGCAACCGTCATTAGCAGTGCTTATCTTGGCCAGCAGCGTACAGTTGAACAAACTACAACTCCGTGGTACTCCCTGAAACACAAGCAGGGGGATGCTAAAAGCAGATAGCGTTATTGCGGACAGTTGCGCGGCTGTTGTTTTGTGATGAGGCTCGGAGATGTCCACCAAGCCTCTTGTGTGTGACTGCTTTCTCCCCCAGTACGTGAAAAGTATTCGCTTCTGCCACGTATGCATGAGCATTTGAAAGGCACCATAGTGCGTGCAGAGTTAAGAGAAATGTTGGGGCAGGAATCGTGATATCAACCAGTTACCTCGTTGGCCAGCACCGGGGCATACGAGAAAGAAAGAAAATCAATCGTACCCTTTTGCGCAAGTCCCTCACCAAAATGGTCAAGCAACTCTGTAAATGTACTAAAATGCGTATGGGTCGTTTTTTGACGCCGCAGCTTTTTCCCAGGTCCTGCAGATCACCGAGGCATGAAGACACCGCTGAAATACGAGGATTCCATGCACATATATATCTGTAGGTATCGGTAGCAAGAGCCACATTCAAGAATAGATAGCCTTCAGCGGCTTGTAAGCCAAGCAGTGCAGCTTTTTCCTACCCAAGTCCCCAACCGGAGCATGTAAACTCCCTCAATTGCTTGTTTTTACGCTCATAATAGCGACTCAGAAAATACAACGTGCAACGCACTCTTGGACGCGCTCGTCATAAGTAAATCCGACAAAAAGTCCCTCTTCCTCATCCTCCCCGGGGGACTGGGAATCCGTGGGAGAGAGCGAAGCCCCGTTTTGCTCGTGAGGCTCCTGTTGGCCTGGCGCTTCCGTTGGCTGTGCTACAGGAACTGCGCTGTCTAAGGCAGCGATGGTGGTAGAGACACCGACTCCATCAGCTGGATGATTCGCCCCTTTGTCGCGACTGCTGCTGTTGCAGGGGTTGGGTGTTCTAGGGCCTTCGGAGGTTGCAGTGCCGCCTGTCCGCGTGGCAATTCCGAAGGCAGAATCGGGCCCTACCTCGTCCCCTGAGATGACCGGCTCTTCCTTAAACTCCGGGAAATACTTGGAGTCGTCGTCAGAGTCCAGGCGGGGACGAAAAGGAGGCCTCACCTTTCTGGCAAGCAGAAGCTCCCAGTTCACCGATCGGAAGAAAGGGTGGCTCTATACAACGCAGACAAGAGGGAAAAGCACAAACACACTAGTTCTTTTCGTGCTCGCTCGAGATCTTCCCCTATTTTTAAAAGGATAAAATCCGCACCTTTATCTCTTCTGCATCTGATGGCCCTGCGCCTAGACGTTTGTTGGCGTCGCGGTGCAGCAAACCTCTGAGAAGCTCCACCGCCAGCGGCGAGACATGCAGAGGAAACTCTAACCCACCCCTTCGGGCCCATATCCGCAAACACACAGACAAACGCACACACACCCTACAAGTGATGCTGCAATAATGTGCTTTAGCAGTACACCACTGGCAGTAATACGGAGAGTAAGGGTTTTTTGGCGTTCCCAGAGACACAATGCCATGGAGTATGTGTCTGCCTGTGGAAAAGGACAGCGACTCAGATATTAGAGCCCCTATACACGGGGAAAGAGATGCAATTTTGAAACAATCTTTAAATGTGCCTGTGGCTGCTAGCAGGGGGTGAAAGTAGAGACGTAGAATTATGAGCCTACCAGAGAATGTTGCTAAAAAGTGTCTCCTGATCCACCGTATAGAAGGGAGGCAGACCCGTCAGCATCTCATAAAGCACGGCTCCGAAGCTCCACCAATCCGCTGCCTTCCCGTGGCCCACCTGGCACAATATCTCGGGGGCGATATACTCGGGGGTCCCGCAGATGGACTGCAGCAAGAAAGCCCTCAAAGTAATAAACGGCTCTAAGCGCAGAGAGCAACAATCGTTTGAGGAGGCAAGCACCACATGCACACAAAAAGAAGAACAAAAGTTGCCACAAGGTGTCTCCACCGACGCCCCTTGCATGAATTTCAGCAGAATAAACAAGACAGACGGCTTTTGCATCGCTGCATGCCGCCCACTTGGCTTTCACCCTCTCGCCCACCTGGCCTCGTAATACAGCAGCCAAACACAAGCAGAAACGATAGCAACAGGAGAAACACAGTAGCACGGTGGGCTTCTTACTCGGGCACTGTTGTTGTCCGCAATTCCGCTTTTGGAGAGGCCAAAGTCCGTCAAGCGGATGTGGCCTTCCGCATCCAGAAGAATGTTTTCAGGTTTGAGACTGCAGAGCGGAGAACCAAACCGAAGGGTCAACAAAAATAAACCAGAGGTATCCTAAAGACGAGTAGGAGACAAGAGGCACCAAGGAAATACCTTCAGACTCCCACAGAAGATTTAGGGGTTAGCAGAACGCGGCTTCTTCACACCTCACTGCATCTATACCACAAGGGTTCAAAAAGAAATCAAACGCATGCAGCGGTGGTGGGTTTGTGGTAAAGTTGCTGTACTCTCTGTAGATGACGTTGTGCTTGTGGAGATGCTGTAAGGCCAGCAGCAGCTCTGCGGCATAGAAGCGTGCGCGCGGCTCTGTGAACCTTCTCCATCTCTGCAGATGCAAGAAGAGCTCGCCTCCTGGACAGTACCTGTGGAAACACCACAAATCCAAGCATGCCTCTGCCCTCCTATGAATATTAAAATATAAAGCAAGTGAAAGAAAACTTTTTAGCAACCCTAACAAAGCCAGCAGCGGCAGCAGCAACAGCAAAAAATACAAAAATATATAAAAGTATAAATGTACTATTCATTCTGGGAGAGTTCAGAAAAGCTTGGAATGGGAGGCAAACAGGCGCGAGATATGCAGAGATGGAACAAGAAATGCGACCGACTCTAAAACGAAGTAGAGCTTCTTGGGGGTCTGGAAGGCAAAGTGCATCTGGACTATAAAGGGGTGGGAGATAACCTCGAGCACCGCTCGTTCCGTTCTGGTGTGCTGCACCTAATTCGACATCAGCAACGGGGCCACGGAAAAAAGATATTATAAACCAAACGACAAAAAAGCTGGGAGTCTCTTGGAGACAGAGAAATACGTTTTGATTTGTTATGCGGCAGTTCAATGCACGCCTTCTCCTCACCTGGCTGCGACGCAGCAAGGAGTCTTTCTGAAGGACCTTAAGTGCGTACAGCTGCCCGTCTTGCTTGAATTTAACAAGCAGGACCTTCCCTGAAAACCCGTAGAAGGTAACCACAACCCCATCCACCAAAACACCGATACAGAGAAAAGACGGGTTTAGCGTCTCTTCAGCATAGCAAACAAACCCTATGCTTCTCTCTAGAAAATGCATATTGCTGTTTTTGATATTTTGTTTCGTCTCCGTTACTCGCTGCCTTATTTCTTTTCATCGTTTGCTCATTTTCTTCCAGTTTCTAATTGGACGGACTTAAAGAATTTTCGCTTATGCCATAGGGGCGTCCAACGGGCTAGGGTTAAGGCTTTGAAGTACCGTATGAGCCTTTGCCAAGAACCTGCATAAGCACGAAGTCCTGGGGGCCGACCTTTTTCCTCTCTACAGGAGGGGTCAAGTAAGCCAAGTTTTTAGTATAGCAATAACCCTCTTTAGGAAGCACGTGGCTGTTGGGACACCTGGCACTGTCACTGCTGGTGGAGTTGCGGCTCTTGGTAGTCCTGCTAGAGCTGCTCTCGCTGTGGGGGCTGGCGCTCTTGTATTGGCCGCAACTGCTGTCGTCTGCAGAGTTAGCAGTGGCAGCAGGAGCAGTATCTTCAGCTCCCTCTCTGCTGCAAGGAGGCTCCGCACCAGCAGGAATGCTGCTGCCTGCCCATTTGCTTCCTGTGGTCCCAGGTGGGGGTCCCTCCACCAGCTGCTGGCTGCTGGCTATGAGCTTTTGCTTCTCATGAAGAGACCGATGACGGCCGCAATAAAATTTCTCCTTGTTTTTACTAGGCTTGCTTGTCGTGGAAGGAGGATGCCGTAAATTCTGCCGGGGGCTGCTGCATGGAGCTCCGTGCACAGCCGTGGCCTTCACACAAACAGACCGGACGGTTCGCCATGCGGGAGTACACGCTGCTACGGTATCTTGAGGGGAGATAGGAGTGGCTTCAAAGGCTGAGGTTGCTTCTGATAAAGGCAGCTCTGGACTAGCCGACTCGGACACAGATGTTTCTGCTGCATGGGGAACTGTGGCAGGAGTAGTAGCAGCAATATCTGCTGCTGCCACTACGTCCTGCTGCTGCTGCTGCTGCTGCAGCTGCCGCTGTGGTCCCCTGCGGAGTCGTCCAGTCCAGCTTATCTCTTGCTGCTCTCGTGACTGCTGCGGCTGCAGCTGGGAGCTGCGCTTGGGGTCCCTCTGGTAGTGCTTGTTGGGGCGTGTTGCCCTCTGCTTCCCGAATATATTAGATTGTTGCTGCACAACGCAAGAACACTGATGGTGGTAGTTTTGGTGGTGGTGGTTGTGTTCCCCGTAAGGATTTATCTCTACGGGGGTGGACACAGAGTGCTGCATTTGCTGCCACTGCGACCAATCCTGGTGCCAGTGGTACATCTGATACCAGCGCTGCCAGTTCTGCCAGTGCGAGTACTGTTGCTGCTGGCTGTCTGGCGGCTGTTGCTGCTGCCATTCTTGTAGCCTGTCGACCCTCAAGAAAGCATAAGGATTGGCGGCAAGATGAGCAGTACAAAAGCTAGCGGTGCTGCCATGAGCCGCCGCTGCTGCATAGGCCGGCCCTTCTCTGCTCAGCTGAGTGCTGCTGCTTTCCGTCGCATGTGCTGATCCAGCAGTGTACCCTGCACTGACGTTAGCAGTAGCAGAAGTAGAAGAGGCGACGGGACTTGACAATTCGTCAGAATCGCGTGGCTGCTGCATGACTACAGGGGTGGTATTATTGCTATCGACTCTTTCAGAACCATTGGGGCCCACAGGGGGCCCCGGACGCCCTAAGTGCCGCACTTGCATCATATAACCTTGCGCTGGGTGTTGAAGGATGCTCGCGATGGTCATATTGGGATATTCCAGAGTGTGCTGTATGCGGTGAGGGAGCACAGGAGGCAATGATGTGTGGTGCAGCAGCAGCTGCGGTTGCTGTACTTGTTGCTGCTCCCTCTGCTGCAGCACTTCCTGCTGCCGCCCGTCTGAAAGTCCATAATAAAATTGCTGCACTGGCAGCACTGTTGCTCCTGCTACAGCAAACTGGCTCTGCGGGCCCCAGGCCAGGTAGTGCCAGCCTGGGGGTGCAAAATGGGAATAACCCAAGGGAGAAAACTGCAGCTTGAAAGGCGGCTTAGAGTTACTAGAGGGACCCCCCGAATGCCAATGGCGGCACAACCTTCCTGATGTGGCAAGTGAAAAAACCGCTCGGGATGAACTTTTGGGCCATCTATTGAAGCCGGGATGCCTCCTTGACTCATTCTGTTTCCTATCGTGAGATCTTTCATCGCCTGGTGCTGCATGGGAGCGCCACACCTTGAAAGCTACATTGCCAGGAGTATCAGCAGCTGCTAATTCTGCCACGCATGCTCTTGCATCTCCACGACCAACGGGGGGGAGCCGCTTTCCGTGGGTTCCTGCAGCGTGGAAAGGTGACCCTGCACCAAAGTGCGTTACATCAACGATTTGTTGTTGCCGCTGCTTATACCGCTGTCCACGGGCTTGCTGATGCCGTGCGCTTGGCAGTTGCTGATACTGCTGCCGATAATACTGCTGGTCTTGGGCTTGCTGCTGTTGCTGCTCTGGGCAGTTGCACTGTCCACCACGCCAAGAAATGCGCTGCTGCTGCTGCTGATGCTGCTGGTTCTGCGGCTGCTGCAACTGCCGCGGCGTTTTTTGACTGTCGTCCATCATCGCTAGTTAGTGCGCGGCTTTCCGCTGCAGCCTGGCGGGTCCTCACAGACGCTTTTCCAGCGCATACGTAAGGCTAACTCCGGCTCAAAAGTACTACTGCTGCTGCTGTTGCTGCTGATAAATTTGCTTAATTAAACACGTTTGCTGTTCCGTGCAACTTCTTGGGGTTGAGGCATTGGTCTGGTCTTTCTCGGGGTAGGAGCCAGCTCTGGCTGTCTGGGGCAGGTACAAAGATATATCTAGTCATTCAGAGCTCCTAGTTGCTATTTTCAATTGCAAGCTATACAAAAAACAATTAAGATGTTTATATATAGAGTAAAAAGACAAAAAGTCAATATCTGGGGGCAGACAGTTCGGACGGCTGCTCGTCCAACCGTGCGCTGTGCTGCAATGTTGCTTTGCCTTTTGCTTAGAGCTAACAGGAAGAGTCGGGTTTAAGCAAAAGAATGTAAAGAAAAAAAATGAAACGAAATATGGGCACTAAAGACAGTTCTTGCAAGCCTGCTGCTCGCAAGTACAACCTTACACAAGTCTGTGAAACCTTTCAGGAATCTGAGCGTGTGGAAATTACATTCCACTAGCGTTTTATAGTTATGCAAACTAGCTCTTAACCTGCTAGAAGCATCTTTCCTTATAGGAGCCTTTAGAGGCCATGTCGTGCTGCACAGCCTAGTGGCTCAAAATCTGTAGCAAGAGCCGCTGAAGACCAACGTCTCGCGCCTTCCACATGCACAAGTTTCCCATAAAAACGCTGCTCTTTTCTCTCATTTATTCTATCAATACTACTTGCACGAATTGATAACTTGTAATGCCCTCTCAGATACTCGGACAAACACCAGGTCGGTAGCCAAAGAATGATTGTTTCCCAAGGCCCAAACCCCCTGGGATCCCGCAGTAAGCCGCAGGGAACACAGAATCAAATATTCTATAGACAGAGTGCAACAGCTGTTTTCATGAGACAGCAAAACACAAGGTAGAAAAGACGTTCTTACTTGCCTCTAATTGCATTACATCTATGGCCGTTGTCAACCTTCATGCGTGTGTTATAAAGGATAAGACCACAATAAAGGCATTCATATAAAATGTGTTTAAGCGTGCACTGCCATTCATGCTAAAAACAGGCGTACACTTACTATCATGCATAAATAAAGATAAGGCTTGTCATCCCTTCCACCGTCCAAATGAGCATTTACTATACGAAAGCCCCCTGCGTTTAACACTACCATTATTAATGCATTACTGCTTATTACCATAATCTCAGCGGTGTATTTCCCTTCCCAAAAGCGTGAATAAACCTGAACCCTCCAGTTATTCTCCAAACGCCTCAAAATACTTTTGGAAATACCCGAATAATGGTTTCCCTACAAGTATGCATATACCAAGCTGCTCGGTCCACAACAGGAATGCGTGGAATGCCGCAGGTTTCCAATACACAATGTCAAAAGTACGGAAGAAAAACAGCTTCATGTGGAGTCTTGCTAGGATGCCTGATATCTACCGATGCGGTTATTCGCTTATACCCAGCAGTATAACGGCAGAAAGCACGGCAGTGCTGTGGCCGTCTCTTGCCAATTTACAAGCATTAGGACTCCGAATACGCGCTGAGATTCCGAAGCCAGGGCCAGAATACAGCGGACTTCAGTGTTAAATTGCGCGAGACTCATCCAGAATGCTGCTCTTCATGAATCTTGGTATACATCTCACGGATTTCTTTAGCGAACACCTGAAGTCACACAAGACAAGGAACCAAACCTCGATGAGGTAATTACAGCAGGGGACGTGAAGGCGTCGGGGTGTAGTGCTGCGGTGTAGTGCTGCAATTGATACACTTCGGTCGGAACAGACCTCCTGGGCATAATGACGCTTGAGTTTAAAGGTTGGAGTTAGCAACCCGTTCTCCACCGTGAAGGGTTCTGCTTGCAAGTGTATTTTCCGTGCCAGCTCAAACCCCTTCAGACCTTGTTTCTTCCCGACTTGCTGCATGTCATCGAAAATTGCCTGCTGCAGCTCCGGGAGTTTAAGCAGGTCGGCAAATGGCTGCGAACCGCCAGCCGGTAGGGTATGGTTTTCTTTTAGCCAATACAATGTATGCTCCTCGTTCGGCACGACAATAACAACAAGGGCATTCTGAAGACAGGAGTGCGCATGCTTCAAACACTTACAAATTCGCCCCTGGCTGTCCCCGCGTTAACATCCCCGACCTTCGAGGAATTTTCTTGCATGCATCATCCTGACACTAGAATAATCGTCTGGTGGCTGAAGTAAAAGCCAATACTAAAATAAACGCAAAACCAGACCACTACTTCATAAGACATTGCGGGTAAAAAAGAGGACAGGCCGTTCTAATGGGACTTCACCTCAGAAGAAAATCCGAAAACAAAACACTGGGCGACAAATGGGCTTTGCGTGTAAACAGCCTCTATTTTCTCCGGAGCCACATACTCTCCCTAAAAACATGCATAAGGAGCTACAATAAAGCGATAATTATTGCAGTTGTCCGCTGACCACACGTCTAATCGCGTAGAATGCTGGCGAAAAGGCCATCGAGTAAATTCTAGAGAACCTGAGCGAGTTTGAAGATGTTTTTCTTCCGATCGACGATTTGAATGCCTCCGGTTGGCAGCAGAGCAACAATATCTCCTGTGTGCAGCCAACCCTCCTTGTCGATTGTCGAAGAGGTCTCGGTAGGATTGAGGAAATATCCCATTGAAACGGTGGAGCCCCGAATACACAGCTCCCCTTTAGGGATAGGATCCTTGATAGAGTACTTTCCCATTGACTCGCTCACGTCCAAGAGGAAAAACTCAAGTGAGGGCAGGACTCCTCCGACATGTCCTGCCTGGGTATCGTACACGTTCCAAGTAATGAAGGACGAGCCCATACTCTCGGTCATGCCGTACCCCTAAATCAGATACATCAAAAACCAAGGAAAACCCTAACTCTAATGAGCAAAATTCTAAAAGTATATCCCAGAGAAAATTCCAAAATTATATCCCAGTGTCTATCTGAAAAGGCCTGGAAAACAAAGTGTCTGGACTGGCTTATCACCTCGAGGATCGTGCAGCAAAAGTAGGCTCGCATCCTCTCGAGCATATGGGGGTCTAGAGGAGCAGATCCCGTCAGCATAAGACGCACACGCCCCCCCATAAGCTTGCGAAACTTATCAAACACGATCTGCACAAGTGAAGAAGAAAGTCACGCCCTATAGCACGCAATCTGTCGACGCCAAAAACAACGCATACCTCTCAGCTGTTGCAGCAATCCAACTACAGCGCTCAGTAGTACAAAGCAAAATCCTAAATGATATTTACGTTTGTTTGGTGTTGTGGCCCTATGCCCGATGAGCGCCGCACCTTATCCCAGAAAGGGTGTTGCGGAACTCCTGTGGTGCGAAGCCTCCGTATTTTAGCGGCCAATGCTGCAGCATTCGAAACATTCAACAAATCGCTCAAGACGGCGTTGTAGCACAGTCTAGCGCGAGGAAGTGCCAAAACAGTCATTTGCTGCACAACAAGAAGGCACCAAAAGCGGTAGCCCGTTGCATCCAGGGGTTCATGACATTGCGTTTTTCCTTGCTACCTGAACTTAAAAGGAAGGTGAAACAGGAGACTTACCTTGTTGGAAGAGAGACCTCGCTACAAACGATTTGCCGTGTAGGCTGCTGGTGACTCGTTCCTCAATTCGCTGGAAGAGGCGCGGGACACTGTGCGAAAACAAAGAGGCAAAATATAATATTTATACAGTTGCATACAATTGCATACATACTTAGATACGTATGGCCTGAGCAAGGCCAACTAGACATACTCATAACGCAGCGTACTCACGTAATCTTAAACGTAAAAACAGTATATCAGCAGCGCTACCCTAATGAAAGAAGGCAGCACTCCATTCAACAATCAACAAACACTCAGAAGGCACAACCCGCTTGTGCAAGGTAACCAGTTCTAGAGTTCACCTGCAGAAAACTGTCGGCTTCAGCTTTTGCACGTCATCAAGTAGCTTGTGCGTGTCCTGAGGGAACCACCCAGCTAAGCGCAGCGAACCAAATGGTGGCAATGAGCGCCATCAATTGCAATGCATATATCCGATCAAGGGAGGCAAAGTGTGGCAGTAAATAGCCTTAATTCAACTCTTGAAATGAGGGGAGTCTTTTCAACATGGACGAGCTACTAAACACCAGCTGAAGGTATAGGATTATTTTCCATGAACATTAGTTGATACAGGTGAGTCAACGCACCCCAGAATAGAAGCCAACGCCGCCGCCTATGGTGAAGAATAGGTTCTCACAGAAGCGCTCGTAGACATGTGCCAGCGGCAAGTACGAGATCAGGAAGTCACTCGAATCCAAGTACAGGTCGGGCTCACTAAGTGCTACAACACATCACGAACACGAGTTAGATCTTCCGCTGTAACAACAAACCGCTGCTTCGTCAACATAAATAGAGTAAACAGTTTCTATTAAATGCAAAGCAACCAACTCTGAACAAACTTACGCCCTTCCATGGCGGATGCGATGGCGGCGACGAAATTCCCATGTGTCATAATCACGCCCTTAGGATTGCCAGTAGTCCCTGCACGGCAAAGAGTTACAAGATACAAATAATGCCGATACACCACAACAACAGGGTTGTAGCCGCTCGGAAGCCTCTTTGGACAAAAACACCGCGAGGTACTGAGTGAACGGTTCCGGGAAACAGGCGTAAAACTTGTAAGTGGTACGCAAGATTGCACTAAGAGGAGGAAGCTAGCTAGCCGGAATAAAAACCCGAATATTTTGATCTCTGCATGCCTGATGTGTAACAAATTGTGCTTAGGGTCTCCAATGTAGGCTGAAGGTCGTCACTGAGTGGCACCATGCTCTTCCTGCCCTGCACAGAGCACCAAATCCAGAGGGAAAGCACGAGGAACTTTCTTTCATTCCGCCGCGCGAATAAGCTGCACATGCAGGTTTACATGCAGTGGCATGTAATGCAGCGAAATGACAAAGAAACGCGAAGTTTGTGGTTGGTATAAAAGGGACATATCCTACTATCTGCAGCAGTTCCTCCCACGCCATCAGTTTCAGCTCAAGCTTGGTCGCCCGTTCCTTCTCGGACTCCATAATGCTGTCAAGAGTGATAATGCACTTCAACGGAAAGGGCTCCCTCTTTTGCTCCTTTTCATGTTCTGTGCCGTGGTGCTGCAGTGCGTCCAGGAGCTTCACAAGGCAATCACCATCACACACCACAGACTTCATCTGTGTTTCCCTTAGGATAAACAAAGTGCTTTGAGACCCCAATGTGTCGTATAGAGGCACTATAGTAATGCCATAAGCGTTGCCTGCATCCAGTCAAACAGTACACAGATAGCAGTATTTACAAAATTCATGTCCTATAATTCAAGTCCATACATAGTGCAAAGTACTACAATTCCTTCTCTCTTCCCCAACGTGGAAATTGGGAGGTAGAAGAGGCAGGAAAAAACTCGCAAGTGCTTTTCTCCCACAGGCAAGGAAGTGTGATAGCGGGCATCTTTGCTGCTGCTTCTAATGGTGCCTCTAAAGACGTGAAGCGCCCTTCACGGGTTCGGTACTAAGTCGACAGCCCTGTACATTTGTATGGCTGGCAAGAGTTTGACGGTGGCTTACAGGCCTGTTCTGTAATAATCCACTCTTCCCTGTTCTTCGAAAAGATGCCGATGCAGCGAAGAGTGGTAGAACTGCCACTGCCACTGTCAAATGTACGCTGGGGTACCAAGTCCCCGTTCAACAACCCACTTCCCGCTTCTAGCGCCAGCCGTTCCACCTGTGTAAGCAACCCAAGAGTAGCAAAGCCCTAAAATATAGGCCATAAACCTAAATGTGATAAAAGCTTATTCCCTGTACGCAACCGTTTGCGGGGAAACGGAATAAAAGCAGCTACGCGTCAAAGCTTGCCTCTCGGTAGGTCTTCCAAATGTAATCGCCTTTCTTTCCGTCTGGCAGCTTCTGCCTTGTGCCAAGGCAAGGCGCCTCCGCGGATTTTCCCACCCCCATCTGAAACAATTCCCACCTATATATATATATAAAACGCATACATAACAAACGTATAGTTTCAAGCACGCTTTCTATACACTGCATAGCCCAAGTGCTGCTGAAGAAGATATATTGCCAAAAAGTCTGTCAGTTGTGTTGAGTTGCTGCGAAAACGGTTTCCTTCTCTCACGCATTCTTCACTGGGTTCGAAGAAAAGTTGTCGACAAAACGATCCAAGGCAGAATAATGACGCCGCACTGCAGTCCGATCAGCTGCAAGAACAGCAAACAAACAAATTGCGTGAGCCTGTTTGGACCTATTGATGCGAGCTAGATAAACACATATACCTTCTGTATAACTGGTATCTATTGAATGGGATATCATAGCGTGAGATACTGCAACGGTGCAGTTAAGGCGGTCCGGAAGTGAAAAACCTTTTATGTTTTCTAGGGCGAGAATCAAAAGTGGGATTAACAGTGGCTGAGTAGGTAGTTGGGGCAGCTAAGTTAATCCATTCTCTAAAGGCTGCGTGGGGAGCACAGCCGTTAGCTTACCTGTTGCCTCCGATCCTGGAACAACGACAGAGTACTGCACGTCCTTGGCAGTAGAAAGACCGCCCCCCATCCTCTTGTCTTATTTGTGTTGCTGTGGGCTGGGCGCCCGTGTTTGAGCAATAGACAGCAGCAGCTGCAGTTTCAGAAAAAAGATCACCTCTTCGAAACTGCCACTTGCTGTCACTATGTAGGGTACGGAACAAAGGAACAAGAAGCAGATGGATTGCTGTTCCTGCGGGGCACAAGAAAGAGCAGCGATAGTCTACCCAGCTCTAACCCAGTACAAAGGCGCCTCTTCAAAGTTATGTTTAGATTAGAGATGACATAAACAGAAACAGAAATTAAAGTATAACAAGGTTAGGAAAGCCAAGGAGAATGGAACAAGAGCTGAGGGGGCAGCAGCAGGCAATCCGTTTCCGCTTAATTTTCCAAAAAGAGAAGTGTGTATCTAGCTCTAGCTAAAACCAAAATAAAAACCGTGTGGAAATGTCCTTATTTTTAATGTGGAGACAGAGATATCTACTGGTTATTGGGGCTGCTCTTTTTGTCTGGCTTTGTAGCAGATGTAGGGTCCATTATCACCAGACAATACTACATAGGGAACCTGCTTGCTTCAGCAGACAATTTTTTCCGTTTATTTTGTTAATTATAATATTTAGTCGCTTGGGAAACTGTCTAATCCCAGGGAAACTATAACACAGTTTGTGAGGGCAGGGTGTGTAACATGCTAAACTGAGGGTTGTTGAAATCCAGCTAACACCTTAGCTGAGCCCATCTGCGCTTATATACACATATTTTACACACTTAGTTAAAACGAACGAGCTATCCTTAGCTAGTTGTAGGTTGCCGAAGTGAAAGATGTTCACCCCAGCATTTCCACACAGATCAACTGCCATAAGCCTGGGGCTACAAGCCTCAGGCTGAGCTGTGGCAAAGAGACAGATCAATGGGGAAATCCATGGACCGAAAATTACTTTTGTTATGATGTCATCAAATGGATTATTCTAAGATATTGTGTGCTCAGGCCATGCGAAGCTTTTTCTGCATAAGGTAGTAGTTGGGGTATCCCACGAAGAGTTTTCGAACAAACAATTTTTTCGGTCAAGCCGTGTGTTTGCTGCTCATAAATACCTCCCAAGCAGCTTTGCACTGTGATGAAGCACAATTCCAGTTCGCCCATAGCCCAAGGGCACTAGGTAACACACATTGGAAAACTGCGTTCCTGTACGTATGGCACAGGAGATCTACTCGGAAAGAGGGAGAGCCTTTACGTTGGTACTGACTTGCTCCATTCCAACAAAGATAACATTGTGGGAACAAGTAGTGGGGGGAGCATCGCTTCTCCACCTTCACGGAATATTACGGTCTTCTGTTGTGCCCTTCCACCTTCCGCAAGTCGCTCTTAACGCGTTGCTGTGAGTTCATGATATGTCTTATAAGGGCTCACCGAACTAATTATATGATCAACGCCGCTTATCTTAATGAAAATAAGATCTCCTGTTACTAATGGAAAGTTCTAATTGAGTGGTAGGATAAGATACTTCTCACTATTGTTGTCGGCATTCTACTACAGCTCTCTGTATCAGCTCACCGCAGAGCAAAGACTGCTCAAAAAGTAAAAATTCTTTACGCCAAGTCAGCTGTGCTACGAGCTTTCCCATAATAGCGCGTAGCCGCGACCTTACGACGGGAAGCGATGACGTTGCTCTGCTAGCCTCACTGCTGATGCTTTGGCATCAAGGAACAAGGCATCGACATCGGATACGTCACTTGGTTCTACCATTTCGGATCCCCTGGAGTCAGCTGCAAGACGGCACGGCTCCAGCAGCTGCAAGGCAAACCGCAAGGACGTTTGTGCACCGATCTCTCCAAGGGCCTCGAGGGCTGCAGGGGCGAGCCTCACGCCTTCCACAACGGCACGCAGCTGGATCACTTGAACCACCTAAACGAAGCACAGGAAAATGCAGGTAAACCGAAACACGATATTTGTTGCATTCGGCGATTAGTGATGTTGCCGCGTCAGTTAAAAGTACAGCGAAGCAATAACGAAGGACACGACAACGTCGAAAGGTAGTGGCATCAACTGGAACGTACTTCCGAAACGGTGTATGGCTGCGTCTTGATGATAAGTAAACGGTCCAAAAGGTCTACGGGCATGCCGTGAGGTTCTACAGAATCCGTGCCGCGTACCGTGCTCACCTGCAATAAAAAAAAGTTCACTTGAAAGTTTAGCAACCACAACGAATCGGCCTACCTATGCTAAGACACCCTCTCGAAAACGTGGAAACAACCTGTACACGTGATTGAGCTGCAATAGTGCTTGAAAAGAGCGCGTGAAAATAAATAAGGAGCGTAGATCGAGTTGGAACCTTTCGCAGTGCCGCCATACCACAGAACGGAGACCAGTTCATCACGACAAGCATCATATGCTTACCCCTCGGTTAGTCGCGAACACAATAATGGGACTCATTGGTGATTCCAGCACGCGGTTAAGGAACGAGAAGCATTCGACGTCCAGCATGTGAACCTGAATAATAAAAGATACCCAAACAGGCTTAAAGATGTCGTCGGATGGCCGTGCTGGCAGGGGAATGCCCGCAGAAGGCTGTAACTCTGGTGCTAATGTTCTGACAACTGACTTCGTCAATAAAGAGAACTCCTGGAATCAGCTGAGCCACGCCCTGTTCAATATACTTGTTTACAGTCTTGTTGATTTCCTCCCGAAGACGCTCAGTAATTTCCGTCTTGCGCGGTTTCATATAAGCTCCCATCATGGAGATAACATCTGTCCCACCCTGAGCAGCGCCCGGCGACGGCATGCCACCAAACGTCACAAGAAGAATGCATACACCTCCCCCGATTACTCAGGCAAGAAAAGTATATGACCCCCTTTATCAGCCAATGGGTGGGCAAGTTAAAGTCAAGTTTCATATGCTCCACCTGACGGGATAATACGGCCACCACAGCAGTGAGAAATGCGCACCTGCGGCTTCGCGTTAGCCACATCCAAATCATGAAGGGAGACAGTCTGGACAACTTCCTTCTTCTTTTCTACGTGGCCTTTCGGCACAGGAACAAAATCCTCAGCCTCAAGATCGAATTCCGTCGCATACGCATCACTACGACCAACGCGCTTGACAATCCCTGGCGAATCACAAGTGAAACCAGCGAAATGAAGTACGAATTCAGTAGGCTTGATTACCGTCAGTTTTTGGAAAACCTGAATCGGTTATTAGGGATGGAGGGATGGTGAGGCATGACTGACCTGTGTTTGCTTCAACGAAAACAACGTCGCCGACACGCACTTTTTCCTTCTGGAGAGCATCGTGGAGCTGCGGAGCGAGACGGAGAGTTTTCATCCCTTTCGCCGTCTTGAGAGTCAGCATAACTGCGCTGATACATTTACCTGCAAACTCAGATGGCAGCATGCAGCCCCGCAATTCCTCTCGAAACCACACAAAAAGAAAACACGTCGCTTGGAGAAATCAAAGCAATCTCATGGACAAACGCAGAAGATCATGCGGCTGAGGCTAAGTTTGCAGGACGCTGCCGGTCTTGCGTAAGAATACCACAAACTTCTTTGTGGGCTGACGTACCGAAGCCTCCATGAGGATTCTCCGCCTCTTCAGCGGCAAGCTGCACAACTTCGCCTTCAAAGACTTCTTTAACTTCGCGAATGCGGAGGCCCAGAGCTCTTCTGCAATGCTCGAGCAACACCTCCGTCTTCTTCACTTCGCTGCTGTACACTGCAGAGGCAGACAGAGGGACGAACGGCACACCAGTTCCAAGCTGTCCGCATATGCCCATCGCTAAAGCCGTCTTCCCAGAACTGACAGGCCCAGCAAGAAGCAGCGCTTGGCCTGCAGCAACAATGCCACAAAAAAAATTCCTTTAACGTTTACAAGCGCAGTATGTTTTTACTCAATTAACACAAGAGCAGCCAAAGCAGCAGATTACACCCAAAATGACAAACAATTGCTGACCTGCCAGCTTGCGCGCTTTAATAAGATCAACGATGATTCCTGCGGCCTCCCGGGCCTCCAGTTGCCCCACCATGCCCCCACCCTGGGGAAGAGCCGTGCCATCTGCCGCTAGTCCTAGCGAGCGGATGTGGCTATGCGCCGCCACCCGTTGTTGCTGCTGCCGAGCTACGCTAGAGGCGGTTACCTTGACACCATCGCTGCAAAACACAAATTCCGTATACCCAGATAGTTAATCCACTCCTATTCAACGTCCTGGACGCTGGACGCTTTTGTGAGCAGAATTCCCTTCAAGAAAACCAAAAAAGAAACTTTGAGCACAGTTCAAGTTCCGGACGATAAACGCCAGTTAGAGGATACCGATATTCCTAGTAACGAATTGAAGCCTAAAATTAGAACATCTTCATTCGTGCACTCAGAAATCTAACTGTGAGGATGATTCCCCACCTGGCTAATGCCTCTGCATGAGCAGGTGGTCGGGGGTCGGCTTCCATTTTGCGTAGCGACCCCTTTCGCCACAGGGTTGAGCAAGATACTTGTGGGTTCCACGTGAATTATGCATGCGCTCCAGGTAAAGCTCTCTTAGCAATGGACTTGCTTGGCAATAAGTTGCTAAGCGAGCTGTTGTGCTCTCCAGGAAGACTGGTAACTAGTGCACAGTGGAGTGAATACCTCGGCAAGGCAGCCTTGAATTATGTGGAAGCGCTACCATGGAGTATTGGCCTACTGAAGAAAGCTTCTTTGCCTGGCAAAAATTGGCTTGGTGATAAGTTGAATCGAAAGCCCTGCATGCAGGGAGCTTCGATACCATGATTCCCTGTAACATTCGAAGGTACAAACGCTTTATTGCACTTTGATATTATCTACGCTGATAATTGTCCGTAATTTTACTTTTCACCGCCGGTTAAATTCTATCAGCCGAAACATAGGAAATGATCCTCCCGCCGAAGCCTCAATTCCTCCAACCCAACCCATCAGTGTAGGATGCTAGTGCGTTTGTTCGGTATTGAAGTGTCTGTCTGTTTGCTATAACTCAACTTTTCCATAGTTAATGTTATATGTTATTTATGAGTGGAGTGGTTATACCTGTGTACGTGAGAAGGAGTGTCCCAACTCCTCGAATTATTTGCTGAGGTGGGTGTCTCGTAGCATGTGAATATATGTATTCGGTATTGCAATGTTTGTACGTTTCCTAAAACACAAAATTGCTCTAGTTAATGCCCAAAGTTGTATTTGATTAGAATGGGTAAACCTATGTATAGGAGGAGCAGTTGCAGCCGTGTTTTACCTCCTGCTGTAACGCCTTAACTCTTGCCTTATGCAAGAACGGTTTCGCAAGGCCGGTGGCCAGAGTACACTAAAACACGCCATTTCACAGCACTTTAAGCAGAGTAGTTACCGGTCCATGGATCTCTCCACTCATCTGTCCCTTTGACATAGATTGGCCTGAGGCTACAAGCCTCAGGCCAATGGCTGCTGGTGTGTGGAGGTGCTGGTGTAACATGCGAAACTGTGTTTTGTTGATATGCAGCTAAAACCCGAGTCAGTATTTTACATGATGCATGATTGGATAGTGCGGTACTAGCTAGCCATAACTAGCTGCAGTTCGCCAGAGTGAGGTAGGCAAACCCCAGAATCGCCACACACCAACGGCCATAGGCTTGAGGCTACACCTCAAGCTGACTCAGGCTAAGCTATGCCAAGTAGAGAAACGGACAGAACCACAGACCGGAAACCATTCTCTTTAAGATGACTTCAAATGGCATATTCCAATATTTATGGACTTCCGGCCATACGAAACTGCTCCTGCATAAGGCAGAAGTTGGGGCGTTACAACTGGGGAGCGCCGCCACCATTCTGCAGCTTGCAGCTAGCTATGGCTTGCTAGCGCTACTCTATTGAGTCGTCTACAATGTCCGTATATAGGTGCATATGAACTAATCTCCAAGGTGTTACCTGTGTACCACTGACACTTCGTTTAGCATGCTACACTCTGCTTTTGCTGCTGTATTTGCTGCCGCTTCTGGTGTTGTTGCTGCTGTTGTTGGTGCTGCTGCTGTTTGTCAGTTTGTCTTTTTGCTTTCGAGTTGGCTGGGGACAGGTTCTTCGCTGTAAATAAAAAGAAGTGCAAATACAACTGTACCTGCGAAAAACACGAAAACCCCTAAACCCTTAACATTTAACCCTAAACTCTAAACCCTTAACACTTAACTCTAAACCCTAAGCCCTAAACCCTACCGATAAGAACAAGGATAGCCACGAAATAGTAAAGAGCGCCGCTAGGGTGGAGCCTCTCAGACTCGTCAGTGCGGGGCGTCCTCAGGGGAGCTAAGGAATCTGCAGGAAAGCATACAAACAACACAAGCGGGGAATTAATTAACCAGTTTGTCGATAAATTAAGTAATTGAGTTGTTTAATACTAGCAACTAGGGATCCTGTTTACGTCCGCGTGCACAAAGAAACAGCAAAGCACTTTCTCAACAAGCGGCATGCAGTTGGGCGAGGAGCCTTTGATTTCTTTGAAGCGCATTGTTTAGCAAAAAGACTTTTATATTCATTAAAGCCAATGATGCTAAATAATTCATTTTATTTATCTATTAAAGTGAGTTGCTCGTGCGTTGACGCGAAACGTTGGTTTATTTTGAAGGGGCCTTTAGAGGGTCAGGAAGTCAAACTTACGAAAGAAGAGAGAAGTGTAGCCAAGGCGGGAATAGCGCAGAACAAACTTAAACACACCGTGCCTGTCGGGGGCCTGCAGGCACCAATTATCCTCTCTTGTGCTTTCATAAGTTTAAAGCTATTTAGTTGTTTATTATTTATTGATTTATTCTGTTTTATCCAGCTGTAACTGCATTTGTTTAAACACCTTAAAAGATGCAAAAAACGTCGGAGAATCCGTCTGCCTTGAAAGGAAAAGCCGGAAAAAAGGATCCACTAACGAATATTCAATCTGTACATCGTTCGCTTCAAACGGCTGCCACACAGCTGAACAAGCACACAAACCCTAAACCCTAAACCCGAAATACCCAGACAAGGGGAAAAATCGCAGACAAGGAGGAAACAGACCAGAATGGGAAAGAAAGAGACAAAGACCACAAAAACAGAGACAGGCTGGATCTTGCGGCGTCTGCTGCAGAGGTGACCCTCGACGAGGACCCTGCCGTGTCACAGGCAGCCTCAGGTGCAGGGAGCCCACAAGAGACACCTGACGGGGAGGCCCTGAATGAGAAAGCCTCCTGGATGGGGAAATGGGCCTCTTACCATTCTTCTACTGACAACTCCGACAGAATAAATAAATAGAGTAATTCACTAACTTACGTAATCGAACCAGAATTCTTTTCCTTACCATCCTTAAGTTCGTGTATATCCACGGAGAAATGCAGATCCTCACCCAGGGTGTACAGAAGGCTATTCTCCACAGCTCCCACCTTTGCAACACCAAAACCAGCAAACACAAAGTAAAATCAAATGGCAGCAGCTGAGAGACTAAGCAATCAAGTAAATGCAGCACAGAAAGCAACGTCAACACCAGCGGCAAATAGACTAGAAAAAGCAGCACCAGTACAGTAGGAGCAACAGCTGCTGCTGCTGCTCCTTCAGCTGCTGCAGCGGCAGCAGCACGGCTAACCTTGTGGTGTCTAACGTTTGACCATCGGAGAGCTCCCCGTCTGTTCAAAGCCCAGGCGGCGGCTTCGAGGCAAAACCTCTTGTTCACCACGCGCTGCAAGCACAACGCAAACCAACGCCCATCCCTCTACAGGAGCAGCAGCTGTAGCAGCAACATGAGGAACAGCAGCAGCAGAATAACTGCAGAAACCTCGCAATCCCAAATAGTGCACGAGAGTCTCTCCCCTTTGCTTTTCATCCGAGTGACATCTGTTTGCGGTTATCTGTGCACCTTTCAGACAGCAGCAGCAACAGCAGCAGCAGCAACAGCAGCAGCAACAGCATCAGAAGAGGAAATCTGACGTATTCATATCCAGCAAAAGACACGAAAGGAACAGAAGTAAATGGAGTGCTGCAGGTTGCAGGGCCACTGAGAAGGACAACGCGGCTGTTGTTTCTCGTCTGCAGCGCCGATGCAAGTGCCATTCGGGTGTTGTTGCCGTTGCTGCTGCTGCTACTGCTGCTGCTGCGGTTGACGCCGCTGCCGAGGGCAAAAGCAGTAGGAGGTGCTAGCAGCAAAGGAAAAGCTTGGATGGGCTGCGGTTCCCTCAGACAACCCCGTAAGCCGCAACCAACCAGGAAACCTCCTTCGTGATATCCGCCTTTATACACCAAAATCTCATCTGTACAGCGGCAGCAACAGCAACGGCAGCAGTAGGAGTGGTAACCGAAGCATAGCAGAAGCGACAACAAAGCTCTATGAGTTAGCAGCAGAAGCAGCAACAGCAACAACAGCAGCGGCAGCAAGAACAGCATTTGAAGGGGTGTACGGCAAACCCTCAGCGAGTTGCGTGACGACATGCGGATGGCCCTCGAGTATATCTTTGGCAACAAAGACGCTTCCCTCCTCTTCCTGTTGCTGCTGCTGTTCCTGCTGCTGCTCCTGGTGCATGTTAAGAGAGACAGCCTGAAAAAAGTCTGCTGCTGGCTGCTGCAGAAACGAAGGGGTGAGGGCAGCCTTGCCAAAAACAGCACCAGCTAGCTTCAGTAGGGAAGGCGAGGCTGCAGGCCCGATCAACAGCAGAAAGGAGCGGCTTTTCTCTAAGGGAGAATAGTACTGCTGTTGCTGCCGCTCCTGCTGCTCCTGTTCCTCTTGCTGTTCCGCATCCTCTCCGTTCTCCTCTACCTGCTGCTGCTGCTGCTGCTGCTGCTGGTTATAGGAGTGATGTGTATAGCCCTGAGACTCTTCTCCCGCCGAGTCGAGCCACTCAAGAATCGCCGCTTCGCTCTCAGCAGGCAAATCTGCAGGGCGCAACAAGGAGCAAGGAGACAACAGAATTAAGGAGGAGACAGCAACAGCCACAGAGGCAGAGAGAGAGGGACAAAAAGACAGAGACTGAGAGAGAGAGTGAGAAAGGGAGGGACAAAGAGAGACAGACGGAAACAGATACACACACATAAAGACAGACAGCGGCAGCAAGATACGGAGAAAAACAGTTATAGGGAGACAGAAAGAGACAGATATAGACACGCAAAGACACTGGAGAAAGAGATGGATAGAGATAGAGCGAGAAACAGAGACAAGGAAAAGATACACACAGAGACAGACAGGGACGTAAAGAGACAGTGATCGACACGCATTGGCAAATAGAGAAGTAGACAGTTCACCTTGTTGAGTGCTGCCTTGGGCGATGATTACAATCGCGTCGAAAATGTTTTCTCCAAAAGCAAAGAGATTAAAAGGGGAAGAAAGAGACAGAGGGACAACAGAGAACTTCTCTGTCTCTAAACGCAAAGAAAAGCGCAGCAAGCGGCACAACCAGCAAGCAATGCTGAACAGAATGAATCCGACAGAGGCACACAGAGATAGACAGACAGACAAACAAACAGCAGCAGCAGCAGTAGCAGCAGCAGGGCGGCATGAAGAGATGCCGAATAGCCAAAAGAGAAGCACACACTATGCATGTGCGTTTCCTCCTTTTTAATATAGCAAAAGGCAGGCAGAAAGAAATACACAGACACAGTTGGAGGGAGACAAAGAGAAAGACAGAGACTGCGAGAGGCAGAGATGTGCTCACGCTCGAAGTAGGTAAATATATCTGCATAATTCTTTCTGGCTTTGTTTAGTGCCTCGTTGTGCGATTCTATTCCTTCCAGGTTATCCAAAGGGAAATCATGAAGCAGCAAAAGGCGGGGCACATCAAGTTCGTTCCTCTCGAAGTTAAAACGAGTAACTGATGGGGTTTGTGGGTGTGCAGGAGGGACGGAAATGGGTGCTGCCGCTGATAAAATGTACGTACACCCTAGAAAAAGACAATGAACAAAGTTAGCAATTGAAAAGGACGACAGTGTGAATTTACGGCTGACGGGAGGCCCTCTGAGGAAGGGGCATTCTGCCCCGGACACCTCCGGGTTCATGGCCTTTGCCAAATTGTAAATTAATTCAAAAATAAAAATAAAAAATAAAGAGAAACAATTAAAAACGATTAAAGTCACGCAAGAACGCAAGAGACGTCAGGGATCGCTAGAGGGTCCCTCCAGAAACTATACATACACCCCAGAAGTTACAGCGGAGGTTTAGGACATGCACTTTGCAATTGTTTTCCCTTTAAATCTATTTCCTGTAACGCCGAAATAAAGCAAAATACCAAGCACGTCGCAGATACACCATCTCAGATATTGTACACTCTAGCGGGGCCCCTCTTTTTAGAGGGGGCCCCGCTCGCAACAACAACAGTTACCGTTACAGCAGCCGCACAAAAGCATTCGTCTCAATTTGCTATTAAAACCCAAAAGGCATTTAATTGAAGTCTTGCATTCTACATCTCTTGCCGTTGGAGACCCTTCATGCCACATAGGTTTAGTGTTTAGGTTTTAGAGTTTTTTGAAAGAAAAGAAAGAAAACAAGGAGCTGAGTCAAAGCAGGACTCGTCTGCAGCCTCAGGGCTGTCTCTCTGTCTCTCCCTTTTTCCCTCTATTTTTTTGTCTCTCTCTCTGTCTCCCTTTCTGTCCATCTTCCTCTCTCTTTGTTTGGTTGTTGCTTTGGAGTTTTGACGGCGATGGCTCGTCACAGCAAAAACGCAACTTCTGCGCCATTCTATTCGTACCATGAACGCAAGAAGATCCGCGGTAAGGGTGTAGAGTTGAGGGTGTTGGTTTGTGGGTGTAGGGTGTAGGGTTTAGGTTTTTCGCTTCCTAGGCACCTATTTTTTTGCTGTTCAAACAAAAAAATAGTATGCAAACAGCTCAACACATAAATAGACAAATTTCCTTTTTGATGCTTGGTTGTTTGCTTGTTTGTGCAGCTCTGGGGGTGGGAACTCTAAAAGAGAGGCTCGACACAAGGGCATGCCGGAGGTTTGAGTCTTGTTGGCTTTGCCTCCGAGCTGCCAGAAACCCCGTCGCCACTCCCCAGGTATTTGTTTACGCATTTATATACTTATTGTGTTTTTACTTTTGTGTTTATTTACTTGTTTAGATATCTAGTTTACTTCATATTGTGCCTTTGTATGGCTCTATTTGGGGTTAGGGGTTTGGGGTTTAGGGTTTAGGGTTTTTGCGTATTTAGGGCTTGTTGTTCTGTAAGGAGTGTCTTTTCTTGAATTTCGAGTCTCAAAAGAAAAAGATGGAGAAGGAGCAGAGAGACTGGGACAGGCTCGAGGCAGAGAAGCAACAGGCAAACCCGAAACCCTAGATGCAGAGATGCGCACAATGTTGTCTCTAGACGTCCGACAGTGTATGGACAGGCAGTTCAACTCTCGGTGGGTTAGCGACTTATATTAATTTGTTTATTTGTGCTATTTATTTATTTGGTTGTTGATCTATCAGAAAACAGCAGCAGCTGCTACTGCTGCAGCAACAGCATCAGAGAGGATATTTTTGGAGGGAGAGGCTTCGCTAACGCTGGAGACCAGCGCCCCTATTAAAACTGCCAAAACGCCGCAGACGGCAGAAGAGTTTGTACGCAAACCCTAAACCCTACGCCCTAAACCCTAAACCCTTGTGGTTTACTCCTTACTAGGAAACTTGTCACAAGAAGAGCGCTTAGGGTTTAGGGTTTAGGGTTTAATGTTTAGGATTACGGATTTATGCGCAGAGACAAACCATCGAGCAGCCAACCATCACTTCAAAGGAAGAAGCCAGGGCCAAGAACTTCTGGGTAAGATGCACTGCTAGCGTTTAGGGTTCAGGGTTTAGGGTATGCCCTCTCAGCAACAGTTGAATTAGCAGCAGCAACATTTGCTGGAGTGATGTGTGGCTGCGTTACCTTTTCCTATTTAGGGTTTAGGGTTTAGGGCTTAGGATGGAAGCTTTCGGGTTTCTGGTTTTGCTTGTTTAGGTGCCTGAAAACATGCCTGATGATCCTGAAACAAAACTGAAAGAACCGCAACGGTGAGTGCTTTGCTGAATTGTCCCATTTAATCACTTTAATTATTTTAAATGCTTTAATTGTTTTGTTTTTGTTTCTTTTTAAAAGCTTTTTCCCTTACTTCTTAGCTCCTTTTAGTTTCCCTCTCTGCAGCGTTTCTGCACCTTATTTTCTTTAGCTACCTGCTTTCGATCACCCCGCGGTTGCTGCTGCAGTTGTTGCTGCAGTGGCTATTGCTGCCGCAGCTGTTGCATTAAGAAGATGGTGTTATTTGCATTGCATTGTCTTTAGGAGCCTTTGCTGTCCGATTTCGGGCGCTCCTTTGCGTCTCAAGCAGTTGGTGACAGTAAAGCCTGAGTATTCTTCTGATAAAGACACAGAAACGACGCGGTAAGGGTTTAGCGTTTAGGGTTTAGGGTTTAGGGTTTAGGGTTTAGGGTTTGTGTTTGGGGGTGGTACAGGTGGCTTTGCTCTCTAAGCCGCAGGGAAATATCGCATCAGAAAGCGGCTGTCATCAAAAAAACCGGACAAATTGTTTTGTTGGTGCGCTCGGCGAAAAGTAGCTCACGCTTGTAAAAGTATACAGTTTGTAGATATGAATTAAAGAAATGTTTTATCTATTGAACGTATTAGTATACTTTTAAAGACCTAAGATGTACAGCAGTGTCTTTTTATTTATTTTTTATTTATTTAATACCTTAATATAATACTAAAGACTCAGGATAAAGACGTGTAATTGCTTATATATTTACTTATGTTTTTTCTACAACTCAAAGAAACGGTCTTGCTTCGAGCAAATGTGAATGCCGAGGTAAAAAAAGCAGAAGGCCTTTGGCGTGTCTGTGCAAAGCATTACGTCTTTATACAAACCAAATGTATTTATTTATATGTTTATATGTTTTGTTGTATTGTTTATTGACACATCTCTCTATATTGTAGAATGCCAGTGCTTGGCGTGATTTATGCCCACAGGAATATCTCGAGAAGCTCGTTTTTGGCAAGAAGGGAGCTCTCACTCCCGGCGTCATCGAAAGGAAAGATACCATCGCGTTGATCCCAGGGGGAACAGGTGCTTAAACAGCAGCAGCAGCAACTGCAGCAGCAGGCAGTAATAACAGCAGCAGTAGTGTGTATGTCCGCGCCGTGTATGCTATTGCGTTTTCCTCTTCAGGCTTCAGCGCCCACAATAATGTTGAGGTTTCTGTCGACAGGCCAAATGTTCAGTGATAGTAGCCATCCCGCTTTCTGCTGCCTCCTTTGAGGAGAGCCGCTCTCTTCCTCCTGCATTTTTTTCTGACCGTTTAGATATAACTCATGCTCGCACAGGCGCAGTGCCGATTGCCGCCGCTCTTTCTGTCCCTCATTGCCTCTTTCCGCTGCATACACCTCCTTCCTACGTAAAACCAGTTAACCAACAAACAAAGAAACGATGAGGGTAAAAGAAACCTTCAAAAATGGCTTTGTTATTCTCTTGCTGTGTACGTACACCCCACAGGCTGCTGCTCTCTTTGGGCCGCGCACCAAAACCTTCGGCAAGAGAAAGGAGTAGCTATTTATTTAGCTAGCCGCATAGAACTTCCGCACGCTTAGCTAGGTAGCTTGCTAGGTCCGAATATTGAAGCCGCAGCTAGCTCGTCAGCAATAGCAGCAAACTCATGCAAGGAGCTAGCTCTCTCGCTAGTCAGCTAGCTAGTTAAGGTATCCATCCCCATTTAAAGGAAAAGATGCACACGTTACGGCCCCGTAGTCGGGACGGAGAATCGCGTCACCGAGGGGCCCGCAGGATGTTTGCCCGAGCCCTGATTGCCAAAGAGGCTTACAGTAGCGGCAGACACCCTGCCGCTGCTGCTGCTGCTGTTGCTGAAAGAGGAGTGTTTTATCAGCTTGGTGCTGCTGGTTGATGCTATTGGTGCTGCTCCTGTAATAACAGCAGCATTCGTAGCTGCGGTTTTGCTGTTGCTACTGCTGCTGCTATTCTGGGGGTTGCTGCGGAAAAATGCCTTAAGGTGGTTGATGGGCACCAAGCGCTTCACTGGGCTGCCCTTCAAGCCGCGGTCTCTCTCCGGCCGGAGGGAAGCCTGCGACTGCAGAGCACACCAGAGATAGCAGCAGCAAGTAGATGCATATAGGCGTAAACAGATACGTAGATGTGCGTATCCATATATCGGTATGCATGCACGCATGCACAGATACAAATGGATATGACATGTGCATGTACAGATAAATACATGCATGCATAGATACAGATGGATAGGTATACGCGTAGATATTTGCATGTAGATAGATCGAATAGCACATGCACACATCTGTATGGATGTATCTGTGGAGAGATATGGATACGTACATGCACAAATATATTTATATTTGTATCAAGATATGCATGTGCTGTTAAAAGAAAACAGTGATGAACACATTTGCATCTCTGCCTGTACATACAGCTGTGCACCTGCATGCATGCATTGCCAGATATGCGCGTGAATGTACATGTACTGTTACGAGAGATAGATGCTGTGAAGTAAAATTTTTTAATGGGGCAGGAGAGTTGGGGTGTCTGTACACCTGAAGGTTGCTGTTGCTCGAGGCCGCAGCGTAGGCGAGCACTGAATGTTTGACTTGCTGCAGCTTTTTCTTAAAGGCATCGATGTCTTCATGTCTCCTCTGCTCGGCAGCAGCCAGCTCCACCTTTGCAAACACAAGCTCCTGAGAACACACCCTAAGCCCACACAAATTCCAAACCCTAAACCCACAAAAACCCTAAATCCTAAAGTATAGAGAACACACACGCGGACCCCAGAGCGGTCTCGCGCCAGGGAGCTGCACCTGAAGCAATAGATGATAACCATCAGGAGCAGCAACAATGTCTGCTAAGCAACACAAGCAGCACCCATCAGCAGCAGCAGCGGCAGCAGCAGCGACCTTTTCAAGTTCTTCTATCCTCCTTCCTTTCTCGGCTAGCTCAATCTCCTGCTGCCGCTGATGCTGCTGCTGCCACTCTCGCTGTTGTTGCAGTAGTAATTGGTGCTGCTGCTGCGCGCAGGACCAGGCAGCCTGCGTAGGGAGGCGCTGCAGTGCCTCCTCCTGGCAGCGAACCTTCTCCCTGCAGCAGCAGCAGGAGGAGAAGCAGCAGTAGACAGCAGCAAATGGGCTGGCAAGCCGCTGGTGCAGCAACAGAGACTGTAGTTGCTGCTGCTGTTGCTGCTTCTGTTGCTCCTGTTGATGCTGCTGTGGGTGCGTTTTGCTGCTGGTGCTGCTGTTGGTGTTGCTGTTACTGCTGCTGCTGTTGGTGTCTTACCTGAGCGATTCCGTCTGTTCTGTTGCCGTGGCAAGTCTTTTCAGGGTTTGCTGCTGCAACGCCTGCGTCTCTCCCTGGGCAAAGACACACGCAGACCACTCCCTCTACGGCTGTGTTCCTGTTGATGGTGCTGCTGCGTGTGCTAGTCCTGCTGC
>NPHX01000719.1:19547-30789 GCA_002271815.1 Eimeria falciformis
CGACGCTGCTGCGCTTTCCATGCAGCAAACGCCGCCAGCAGCCGCCGCTGGCCTCGCCTGCAGCGGCCAGGCCTTTGAGGCTGCTGGAGGCCATCGAGTGTCTCCTTTTGTGCGGCTCCTTCTCTGTCCCCTTCTCTGTCTCCTTCTCTCCTCCGCAGCACCACCGGCAGAAAGCCAATTGCTACGGCTTCAAACTGTTAGGAAGGAGACAGGCTCTGCAGCTGCCGCTGCTGCAGCAGCGGGGAGAAGGTGGGCCTTATGTGAGACCCTGGGGGGGCCCCAGGGGTTTGCTAGGCCTGTTTGCATGTGCTCTCTAGTGTCTCCTTGTTAACATTTGTTAATATTTGGTATTTAATTGATTTATAGAGACACTCAAGAGTCCTCAAAAGCTCAGCTGTTTTTAACTCTCCGCGTTTTCAGGTGTATGGCCATACAGCTCGCCTGGAGACCCTCGAGCAGCAGCAGCAGCAGCAGCAACTGCTGCTGCTGCTGCGGAAAGAGCAGCAAACGATTTTTTTTAAACAAGAGAAAGTAGTTGGACACGAAGGGCCAAGGAAGGCTTAGGGCCCTCGTGCCTGGAGGGGCCCCTCCTCTCATTCTCCTCTTTCTCGTTATTAAGGACATATTTTTGAGGCATTTTCCTGTCTCTCTTTCGTCTTTTGTCTCTCCTCCTTCTGTCTCTCTTTGTTCTTCTAGCTCATCTCTTTCTTCTGTCTGTCTTTTGGTACTCTCAAGAGACACACGAGCTTTTTGAGGCAGCAAAATTCCTTTGAGGCCCTGCGGGAGACGGGCGGGAAAGAAGCCTCACGGAGACACTCAGGAAAATGGCGAAGATTCTAAGGGAGACGATCCCACGCCTTTGGGAGCGAAACGAAACGATCCCACAAGGCCTTGCCACCCGCACTCTGCCTGCTACTGCATTACAAACCCTTCGCCTTCCTGCTGCTGCAGGGCTGCTGGGGAGGCATGCCGCCGCAGCACCTCATTTCTGCTGTATTGAGACCATTTGCCACTACCACAGCAGCAGCAGCAGCAGCAGCAGCAGTGGGAGGAGGAAACAACGAATGCGTGTTTATAATCCTCCCCTCTCTGCTGAATTTGCACGCGAGGAACGGTGACGCATTTTAGGTTTTTTGCTGCTGCATGTGCCTTGTGCTGCTGCTGTTGTGCTGCTGCTGTCTCCTCACCTGCTGCTGCTGTGCTGCGGCTGTCTCTTCACGTGCTGCTGCTGTGCTGCTGCTGTCTTCTCATCTCATGCTGGTGTGCTGCTGTTGTCTCCTCATCTGCTGCTGTTGTGCTGCTGCTGTCTCCGTTTTCCAGACACGAACGCATGCGTCGTTCGCCGTCGACCACAGGCGGTTGGGCTCCTTCGTGGACTCCTTTCAAACCCTCCAGCCCCACAGGAAGAGCAGCAGCAGCAGCAGCAGCAGCAGCAGCAGGGGGGCCAGGCAGCAGCAGGCCAGCTGGAGGGCGGGATTCCGCTGCTGCCTCTCTGGCGGCTCCCTCTGTGGGCTATACAATTCCCTACAGATTCCGTGTTGAGGACAACTGCATTAGTGAGGAAAAGAAGGCCCAGCGGTGAGAGAAGGCCCCTGAGTTTAGGGTTTAGGGTTTAGGGTTTAGGGTTTAGGGTTTAGGGTTTTGTTTTTGTGGAGTTTGCAGGCTGGATCCCCTGAATCGTTCCTCCACCTCCTTTTTAACATATACGGACTTCACCGGAAATCGTCTGCCGATTTTGGACACCGTTGAGAATGTCCGCTATTGGAAGGTGAGGAAACTTTGAGCTATGCAATCTCTTTGTCTCTTTCTTTCTGTCTCCTTCTGTTAGTCCCTTCGTCTTTGTCTCCTTCTGTCTATCTCTCTGACTCTGTCTCTCTTTCTGTCTATCTTTTTGTCCCTTACTGTCCATGTCTCCCTCTCTCTGTCTCTTTGTCTCCTTTTGTCTGCTTCTGTGTCTCCTTTTTGTGTGTCTCTCTGTCTCTTTCTGTCTGTCGGTTGTCTCTGTCTTCTATTGTCTACCTCTCTGTCTCCTTTTGTCTGCCTCTATGTTTGTCTGTCTGCAAGTGGCCCTTGTGCCTGTCTCTCTTTCTGTTTCTTTCTGAAAGGATGTTGGGTGGGTATCGAACCCGCGCGTCTCTCAGCTGTGCGGCTGCGATCCTTTTTCTGTGCGTCTTGCTGTGCTGCTTTGCCTGAAGGATGAGGGCCTTGACCGACTTTTGCCGCGTGTCTTTCCTCTCCGTCTCCCCGCCCACCGCCGCCTCGATCCTCTTTTTCGGGAGTTGATATATACGCTGGCTCAAATGGATCCCAGGCGGTTTGGAGTGCCTGACCTTGCGATACGTTACGGGTAGGCCTTGTGTCTCTTTCTTCGTCTCCGCTGCAGCTGCACTACTGCTGCTGCATGCGCAGGGGGCCCCATGGGGTCTGGCGCCTTGAAGTCTTCTTTGAGCTGCCTCGGCCTCTCCGCTGGATTCGTGTGCAGGCTGCGGGAGACGACTGTCCAGAAGATCATCCGGGATTTTAGCCTTGCAGAATTCCTACGGCGAAATCAGTGAGGCCTCTTGGCTGGCCTCCTTAAGCCTCAAAGGAGGCTCGCAGCAGGCCACCAGCTGAGTGTCTCGCGCTGGAGACGGGAGGAGACAAAGACGATCCCACTTTGTGTGTCTTGCGATCCCAGGCTTGCCACGCCTTCAACGCGAAGAGTCAGCCGGGCTGATGCTGTGATGCAGATGAAGGAGATTGTCTTCAGTCAGAAGTTAGGTGCGGTGGAGACAACCAACTGCACAGAGAGACCTGCTGGTGTCTCCTCCTGCTGCAGCCGAAGCCCAAGGCCATAAGGCCTTAACCGCCAAAGGGCAGGCGGCCTTGTGTCTCCTTGCTGCTGTCTCTTATCTGCGGAGACACTCCAGTTTCTTAGAACTTCTCGCTTGTCCTGCATGTGCCCTGAGCAGGCTACGAGCAAATGGGGACTGAGGAGATTGACAAGCAAGAGGAGACAAAGTTCGAAGGTAGGCCTTGTTTTAAGGCCCGCTACTTTGCGCAGCATGCTGCAGCAGCAGCAGCAGCAGCAGCAGCAGCGGCAACAGCAGCAAAGTGGAGACACCTGCGTGGCTGTGCATGCAGGGTGGAAAAGCACGTTTGATTGGGTGATGCGGCAGCACATAGAAGTGGAGACGATGTCTGCCTTTCCGCTCCCAGCTAAGCGGTAGGCTTCAACCCTGAGGCCTCCCGAGAGAAAAGGAGACAGCCGCTGCTGCTGGCTCTATATAACAGAGGGGAGGAGGAGACAGCGTAAAGTCTGCTTTTTGTGGTTTGTGCTGAGCGGTAGCATGCATTTTGGCTGTCTCTCGTCTCTCTTTGAAACGCAAACCACCACCTCGGCAGGCATTCCAGCTAGCTAGCTATGTGGAAACGCCTTCTCCGCAGACGCAACAAAACAAGGTTTCTGCCTGTCTTTTTTTATTTGACTTGCAGGGACCCCGTGCCCAAAAGGGTTGATGTCGACTTGACTGTGAAAAACACAGAAAACCTCAAAGTGATCAGCTGGATCGACCCCAACGAGAAGGTGGTGTTTTAGCTGTCTGTACACCGGAGGCGTGTGTTTTCAAGGCTAGCAGCGCAGCAAAGAGCACCGGGTGTATCTGCGCCTACCAGCTTTTACTGCCTGCGTCTCCTTCGGCCTGCCAAGTGCAGCGTTTTCCTTTTGGGGCTTGGAAGAGTGCTGTCCACCCCTGCATGCGAATTTGTCGAGCTGGCTATTCCTGTACAAACTTTGTCTTCTCTGTGGCCCTGGCTGTCTCCGTTGGCAGGGGAAAAGTTGCAAGGAGGAGGAGGAGACCTCTTTAAGTGTCTCCTTTTGTTTTTAAAGACAATTTTACTTGTCTCTGACTGCTGAGGCCAGAACTTTCCACTCAGCAAGGCCTCAGCGTGAGGCCCTGGCGAGTTGCTGCCCTACGCCGTTCAATTTGGTTTCTGGGGTTGCTGCCACTGGCCTGTCCTAACGCATGCATTCTGCCAAGCCCCAAAAGCTCGAGGTTCTTTCTCATTCCGCCTTCGAAGGCATCGCCTTTTTCAGCGGAGACAGACAGTCTCTAAACGCGAATATCAAATTATAACGTTGAGACAGACGGCAGATCGCTGCTGTGAGCAGCAGCAATGAGGGAGCGGAGAAGCCACCTCTCAACTCCTACTTCCCAACCCAGCAGGCCTACGGCTCGCATGCTGCCCTAAGAGGCCGCCGGGCCGACAGGTAAAGCAGTTAGAAAGCAAGAAACTATCTTTGAAACAAAAGTTAACAACTACCGACATTCGCCTACTCTGTGGCTCATGCTACAGAGAAGAAAGGGGGAGGAATCTGTGCAGAAACACACATGCCCAGAGGGGTTGTTCTTTGGCTCCTACAGCCCGAATGCGTACACCCGGGATAGAATGGCCTCTTGCCTGCTAAAGCCAAAGCCTGTGAGCTTTTTCTGCCTTTCTCTCACAATCCTTTTTGCTTTGCCCCCAGCCTCATCTCTAGAAATTGCTGGCTTGCTGAAATGCTATGAGGGACGTAGGGCGACCCGTTTCAGGCCAGGCCGGCAGTAAGAACAAAGAGACTGCAAGGGAACACTTTTAGAAAAGAAATTCATTACTTCCTACATTCCCCTTCTCTCTGGCTCAGTGCCAGAAGCAATAGGACAGGCAAAGTGTAGAGGAAATCTGTCTCCTTATCAAGATAATAAAATAAAATAAAATAATGGAGACGGCAACAAACGAAACCCGAGGGTACAGCTGCGCTCAATTGCCGGTTTTAGTAGGAGAGATTAGAGATAATAGAGACGAACAAATTCTATTACACTGCAGCTGAGATAAGCAACTAATACATAGAAAGAGTGGCTGCGTGTAATAAATAGCCTGTTAATATCCTTATTCGTGTTTGTCTGTTTGATAAAACACATAATCGGCCAAATTAATCTGTAAGGTATTTATGAGCAGCAGGCTAAGGGGTTATTTGTGAGAAATAGTTATGCCTCTCCTCGGATTGTGTTGGGATACATATTGGTGTCCGCCTTAACTGTGCTGAGGCATGCAAGGTCTTGGAAAGACTAGCCTTAAATGGCTGACTTATTTAAAACGAATTGTTTTTCATTAGTTATTTTCTGTTTTAAATTTAAACAAATTTGTGGTTCAGCACATGCAGGGGAGCAGAAGTTATGGTGTAGCGGCAGCTGAACGGCGCGTGTAAGATGCATGTTTCAAAATTAAAATGCTTTTATGCTTACGGGAATGTCCAATTAAAGCAAAATAATATACTTTATGATCAATCGAATATTTAAAGCCACCAGGCCCACAGCAGCCAGCCAGAGCAGCAGAGAGCAGCGCAGGCAGCAGCAGCCCCATATGAGGGGAGCATGAAAGTTGCCTCTGTTTATTTCTTGCCTGTGCACCACTCGTGGTTAAAGTAGGATTGTCAGGCATTATTGCACTGGCTTTCTCCACGTCCTAACAATTAAAAATAGTCTCTTTCTTTCTCCTGTCTTGCGAAGATGGCGATGAAATACGTTGCAGCTTACCTTATGAACGTCTTGAGTGGCAAGGAGGCTCCCAGTGCCAACGATGTTACTCAAACCCTCCAGGCTGTGGGGGCTGACGTTGATCAGGAAATTCTTAAGACTCTCCTTTCTGCAATGGAGGGAAAGAGTGCTCATGAGGTCAGCGGAGAGAAACAGACATAAGAACCCACACAAGTCCTCCTCAGCTCCCCACAGCCCTCAGCCTAAAGCCTTCTCTCAGCTGCATGCACTGGCATTTTCGGGTGTATTTATTCTTTTTTAATTAAATTGAACAAGGAGGACGCGGGAGGAATTGCCGTTTTGTGCCTTGTGTACAACACCATGTGCTGTTTTCTCTGTTGAGTGGCACGTACTTCTTCTTTTGTTATTTCACGTGTTTTTCTGGTTTGTTTGCTTTCTCTCCGCTTCAGGTGATTGCTGCTGGCATGGAAAAGCTGCAGAAGGTTCCTACCGGCGCACCGGCAGGGGCGGCCCCTGCTGCTGCTGCTGGCGGTGCCCCTGCAGCGGAAAGCAAGAAGGAGGAGAAGAAGGAGGAGCCTGAGGAGGAGGAAGATGCCGATATGGGTTTCTCTCTATTTGATTAGAGATTTAGAAAGCATTATTATTATTTATAGTTGCTTTCTTTGTCCTTTCTGTTACAAACAAGAGGCCGCCCTCCCGCTAAGGGCTCAAATAACTTGCGCGTTTTTAGGTGTATCTCCACCACCCTTTCTCTCATGTAATGAACAGCAGCAAGTAATGGAGAAACACACATCTCCTAGTCACGCGCCTCTTCAGGTGGCAACGCATGCACTGCTCCCATGATCCTTCATTCTTACAAACCACCAGACATTTCAATAGTCACTAGCTAGCGGTTCTAGCATCTAGAGAGATAATAAACAAATACGAATGGAGGTCTATGTCATGCAGCTTGCTGCGGTGATGCCTGTTTGCTTTGGATAGTTGCATGCGGCTACCTACTGCCTTTTGTTTGGGCGGTGACACTTTGCATTCGAGCCTCACACTTGAGCTTCTCTGTTTGTGTTCTTTCCGTCTTCCTGCCGTCTGTCTTTCTCTCTTTTTGTGGATTTATTATTTATTGACTGTTAAGGTTTAATTACCCATTTTGTCTGTTCTCTGTTGTGTTATTTGGGCTGCCCTTGACACTGGCGGCCTCGAGAGACGCGGAGCAACAAGCGACCTCTGGGCCTGTGTTGCATGAGCCATCCCTCAGCAAGAAAATGCTTTTATGAACTTTGCTGCGTTTAGTTGTACTTGTCTGTTTCCATTATCATTTTTATGTATTTAATATTATTTATATTTGTTTGTATTAATATTATCGATGTTCGTACTTAATATTATTGGTGTTTGTTTGTTTGTATTTAATATTATTTATATTTGTTTGGAGCCGTGTGCAGTGCGTGTCGGGGAGCCTTGAGAAATCGTTTTGCTGCTTTTTCTCCTTTGCCTTCTGCCAAATCAAATTTCAACTGAAATGCGTCAAAAGCTTAAAGGCAGCAAGAAAAGAGCCTCTTTCATAGTAACACTAGAAGGACAGATGCCTCGAAGACAGGCCAGCTAAGAGGTGCATGCACTTCTCCTCGACTCAGAACTCACGTGGATTGTCTTCCAGACAGACAAAGGCAGCAATCAACACAGACAGAGACACACAACACCATCCCCTTGGGAGGAGACACAGAGAGGCAGAGAGAGACAAACATAGAGACAGAGACAGACAGACTCAGACAGAAACAGCAACCACAAAGAGACAAAGGCGGAGACAGCAAACAGACAGCATTCATTAAGGGCACTGCAGGCGAGCGTCTTCGCTGCATGCGACACAAATTGTGTGCCTTCTCACTAGAGAAAGAAAAATTCTAGCAGAAATAAAATTTTTACTTTCACCGGATACACTGAAGCTGCCTGGTTTGGAGTGTATGTGCAGTCTGCAGGCAGGGCTGCCTGGCGGCTCTCTCACAACAAACCCAAAAACCCCGCGCTAGTCGAGTGCTGCCACCGGCTCTGTGGCCGTTAAACAGCCCAGCTAGCTAGCTACCTATCTATCTGGCTAGCTAGCTGCCTATCTATCTGGCTAGCTAGCTAGCTGGCGAGCTAGTGTCTCTCTAACGCTCCAACTGAGCACAGCGCCCTGGCAGTGTTGCTCAAGTACATATCCCCTAGCAGTTAAGCATCTTTTCAATCCAGAGCTCCACCATTGAGTCTTTGAATTAAATTGAATACTAAACAAACAAAACAAACACAGCCAAATTGCATTTCCTAGTAGAAACAGTCTTCAGGTGTCTAGGGGCAACCCCACAGACGCATGCAGACAATCCCAGGGCCCCAGGGGGCCCCAAGGCTGCTAGACAGGAAGCAAGAATGTTTGTTATTAAATGTTAAACTATTAATGTTTTCGTTTTTGTTCAATTTTTTGTGAAGAGAAGAAAAAAGCTTTTTTAGTTTTGTCTGTTTTTGGTTGCTCTAATGACAGATGAGGTGTCGGTTTTTAGGGCGTGCCGCCGCGGCTGAGAGACATGTTATCTCCTTGGCTGTGCGATGCCCTGAGGTGCCCACGAGACCCTCTGCTCTCAGCGCTACCCTGCCAGCAGTGCATGCGGCTGTGCTGTCTCCACCACTAGCAGCAGGAGCACCAGCAGCAGGAGCAGCAGTATTTCGATTGTGTGGCCTCTCTGTGAATGTTTTAGAGCTTGAAAAAAAATTTGCTTTGCGGGCATGTATGGAGCATGGGGAGCCTTTCCGGCTTGTCTCCTCCGTCCCTCCAGCAGCTTTTTCTTCTTTTGGGGCTTTGTCTCCTCCTCTGCATGCAGCGGCAGGCCCGCTGCGCTGCAGCCGCGTGGTGCCGCCTTTGCCAGCCTCCCCTCCGAGCTGCAGCGGAGACAGGAGACACTTTAGTGGCAGAGCCGGAGGTTTAAAGAGACAAAAGAGGAGACGAGATCCCGGGGTGTTGCAGCAGACAGGGCGAGGGCGGCGCCTTGAATTTTTTTGGCCTCGCAGGCAGCGCCTTTTGCGCGTGCCCTTGCATCAAAATGCGCGTCCGTGTCTTGTTTATGATCTTCGATTGAAACGTTTTCTCTGCCGCTGGGTCTCCAACGGCCAGCATGTCTTCAGGCCCTTCAGTTGCCGCAGCAGAGCTAGCGGCAGAGACGGCGGGAGAGGAGTGGCAGCAGCAGGAGCCTTTTTTGGGCATGCAAGGGCTGGGGGCCCCGAGGCCGCGCGGGCCAAGGCGCTGCTGCTGCTGCGGCAGCTGCAGAGACAGCGCAAAATAACAAAAGGGTTTGAGGCTTGTAAAGATACAAAGCCAGAGATAAATCGCAGCGGCGTGCGAGGTGTGTACTTTGAACCTGAGGAGAGGCTGTGGGTAGCTGTATGGAAAGAGGCTGGCCTCAGACGCTTTCGCAGCTTCTCTGTTATTGATTTGGGGTTTGCTGCTGCCTATCAAGCTGCTGTGGCTGTTAGGAGACAGCAGCTTGCTAACAACTACGAATTCTGCTTCCAGAGACACCGGAGACGATCCGGGAGGCAGCCCCTTAAATGACCTCAAAAGCCTCAAATTGAGGCCATTGAGGCCAACAAGGCCTCAATTTAATCCCGCATGCATTGACCTCAAAAGCCCCAAATTGAGACCAACAAGGCCTCACCCAGAACCCGCATGCTTGCACTGTCTCTGTCTCCTCCACGGCGGCAAGGCACACAATTGTATCTCTCCTTTTCTCTCCTTAAAAGAGACAATTAGCGTCTCTTCAAGTTGCTGGCAGAGAGAGATAAGCCTATTTTATCAAGGCCTCATTTTTGCGTGCTGAGGCCCAGCTGGCCTCAACGGTGCAAGGGGAGACGGGAGGGCTGGGATCGCTTTCGGCTTTAGGGTTACCTGGGAAAGGAGACAACTGTCTCCTCGTCGCACCTGGCTTTGCCTCGCGGCGAGGTGCATGTACACCCGGCGAGGTGTATGTACACCCGGCAACTGCCAGCCAGAGACAACGTCTGGTTTAAGAGACAAGGGGCTGTAAGCAGCAGCGAATAAAAAGCTTTCTGTGGCCTCTAAGGAGACTGAGGAGACACAAGTTTTAATTTAGAGACAAACAAATTTCTTTATTTTTGTCTCCCCTTGCACTCGTTTGCTCTCCTCGCATGCAGCTCCAGGTTGCTGCACTTTGTCTCCTTTTTTCAAGTGTCTCTGCAGCTCATTGCCAGCGGCAAACTGCGCTTAGTAGAGACAGGCCTTTAGGACAGGAGGAGAGACCCCTCTTGCTGCAGCAGGGAGACAAACACAGCGAATTAGAGACAGAGACAGAGGACACACTTACTCAGAGAGGCACTTGCTGCCCTTAGGCCGATGCTGCGAGGGGGCAGCCACAGAATGCATGCGCCTTTGGCCACGTCTGGTGTACAGACACCCGACGCCTAGCAAGCCAACGGCTCTCAGACAAACATAGAGGTGTCCTCTGCTGCTCCTCTGTCTGCCTGTCTCCTTTGTTTGTCTCCCTGTCTGTCTCCTCTGTCTGTCTCCTCTGTCTGTCTGTCTCCTCTTTTTGTCTCCTTAACAATTTTTTTAAAAAACATGTATCGTTTTCTGGCTTGAAGGCCGGCCAATCTCAGCCAAGCTGGAACAGCTTCTTGCTGGCCTGCTTGCTGCTGCTGCAGCTGCTACTGCTGCAGCTGCTACTGCTGCTGCTGCTGCAGCTGATGCTGCTGCTGCTGCTGTACTGCTGGCAGAAAGTGCAAGGGAGACAGGTGAATCCCTTCTGCTCTGCATTTGCCAAGAGAGGCAATGACAAGAGAGTTGCCTTGGAGACACTTGGGAAGGCAAAGGGCCTCATTTGTCTCCTGGCCTCTGCAGCAGCAAGAGGCCGAAGTGTCTCCTCACCCTCCTGCTGCTGAAAACACCACTCCCAAAGCTCCTGCTGCCGCTGCTGCTGCTGCATGCATGCAATGAGCAACGGCAGCCTGTAGAAGGCTGGCTTCCCTGGCTGTTGCTGGGGTGTCTCTCCACCTTAGCAGCAGCCAGGTAGCAGTAGCGGCCTCGCCGTCTCTCTCTAAAATCCCCAGAGGGCCAAAACGAAGCGAATTCAGGCGTACATACACCTCAGAAATGTGCATGTATCTCAGAGATGTACATACACCTGACAAAGTGCTAAGCGCGTTCAGGCTCCGTCCGCCAGAGCAAAGCAATACAGTTCGTGTTTAAATGCGCCGCAAATGTCCTCTTCTGCTGCTGTTGCTGCTGTGTACTGCTGCTGCTGCTGCTTCTGCTGCTGTTGCTGCTGCTGTCACAAATGATAGGCCAGCAGCAGCAGCAAGAGTGGCAGCAAGATGAGGCCACTGGTAGGGACAAGAAGAAGATCAGCGCCTCCTCTGAAGAGAATGACACGTGGCACAGCAACAGCTAAGGCAAGTGCCGTTGCTGCTGCAGCCCCACTCAGCAGCAGCATGAGCTGCATGCGCTGCAGCAGCTTCGTTGCATGCAGCAAAAGGCCATGGGCTGCCGGGTGAAGTGCCACCTCAACGGGGAAGGAGAAGACAGCATAAGCAGAGGATTTCTCAGGCAGGAGACGAAAGCCTCGTTCCGATCTGCTGCTGCTCTCTATGTCTCCTTTTTTGGCCTTGTAAGGCCCGCAGCAACTACTCCATAGAGACACCTTTCCCTGCTGCTGTTGCTGCTGCTGCTGCTGCTGCCGCTGCTGCTGCTG
>NPHX01000719.1:33918-60049 GCA_002271815.1 Eimeria falciformis
GCAGCAACAACAGCAGGAAAGCAGCTGCAAAGTCAGGAGCCCTTAGCAGCAGCAGCAGCAGCAGATTAGCCCCAGCACACAGCAGAAGTTCGCGGGCACAGGGGCCCCAGGGAGCCCCTAAGCCGGCTGACGCAGACGAGCAGCAGCAGCAGGCTGCAAAGCTGGCCCGAGGATCGGGCAGCGAGGCAGCAGCAGCAGCAGGCAGCAGCCCAGCTGGCAAGACGCCAGGGGCTCGCGGTGACAGCAGCAGCAGCAGCAGCAGCAGCAGCAGCAGCAGCAAGTTGTTTAAGGGCGGTGGAGGAGGACGCGGGGGGCCTGCGGCCTCAGGGGCTTCCGAGAGGCCCCGCTTTGTGGCAGAAGGAAGCAGCAACACTGTCTCTTCTGGCGAAGGGACAAGGTCTCCCTTAGAGACCAGCAGCAGCAGCAGCAGCAGCAGCAGTAGGGGAGACAGGAAGGCGGAGCGGCGTGGCGCTGCAGTGTCTTATAAGGTTAATTGTATTCAGGCTTCAGATGGGGGTGCTAGCAGCAAGCATGCCACTAAGGTTTCATTAGGAGAATGTGTCTCCTCAGCTCTACTTGCAGATGGTCTCAGCCGACGCAGCAGCAACGACTCCCGTGTCGTCTCTCCATCCTCAAGGACATCCGCAGCATCTTCTGACCAGCAGCAGCAGCAGCAGCAGCAGCAGCAGCATTCGTCGCGTCAGCTGCGTAGCGAAGCGCCTCGGACCACCCGGTCTGCTGCTGCTGCTGCAGCAGGGGGCTCTGCAGCAGCAGCAGCAGCAGCAGCAGATGCGGCAGCAGCAGATGGAGACGATTCGACAGACACTGCAGCATCAGGCCCGCCTCCCCCTGCTGCGCCTCGGCGTGTCCGCGCTTCTCCCCGTGCCCCTGCTGCTGCCGCTGCTGCTGCTGCTGATTGGGGTACTGCAGCACAAGAATACACCACAGAGCGGCGCAGCAGCAGAAGAGACCCTGCACATTCTCGCAATCATGCAGCAGCAGCAGCAGCAGCAGATGGTAGAGACAGCAGCACCCGCTCGCTATCGCTTCTCTCGAATTCAGCAGCAGCAGCAGCAGATGCTCCTCCTGCTGCTGCAGCAGCACAGGCGTCTCCGCAGCACCCTATTGGCAGCTCATTTAGCCCGCAGGAGCAGCGATTTGCAGGAGCTGGAGACAGTTTAGTGCTGCAGCATCAACGGCAGCTGCTGCTGCAGCAGCAGCAAAAGCTGCAGCAGCAACAACCCGATGGGCTTTTGCAGGGTGCTGCTGCTGCTGCTGCGAGGCAGGCGGCATTTCTGCTGGCAGCAAAAGGCTCGTATGACACCCCGGAGGGGACAATAAATGGTGTCTCCGCTGCTGGGTTGCAGCTGTGGGCCTCATTGCAGCAGCAGCAACTGCAGCAGCAAGCGTCCTGTCTCTCGTCTCCGCGTGGGAGCAACGGCTGCAGCACTGCAAGCTCCTTGGGGGGCAGGAGACGGCCTGTCGTCGTAGGCCCGAATTCTCCTGCTGCTGCAGCAGGAGGATTCGCTTCAGCAGCAGCTGCTGCAGCAAGCGCATCTGCTGAGGAGACAAATGAGGCCATGCAGCTGGCCAGGGGCGTGCGGCTCCTAGCAGCACAAGACAAGGCAGCAGAGACTGCTGCTGTCCCCGCTACTGCCCCTCGATCCCCCTCCCACCACCGCCACCACCAGCAGCAGCAACAGCAACAGCAGCAACAGCACCAGCACCAGCACCAGCAGCTTGAGCCGGAAAGGGCCCATCGGCTGGCCTCATGCGCGGATGTCTTGGCAGCACGCAACTGGCGTTTGCTGCTGCTGGGAGAGACACAGCAATTTCAGCAGAAGCAGCAGCAGCAGCAAGAGGATCCAGTGGCAGGCGGCATAAATGGGAGTATAAGAGCAGCAGCAGCAGAGACAGCAGCAGAGACAGCAGCCGCTATTGCCCCTCACCCCCCATGCTTAGCAAAGCCCTCCTTAGGGTCTCTGAGGCACCAGATGAATTGGAAGGGGCGACTTTTGCGGCGAGCGTGTCTCTTTCCTGCCTGACTCTGACAGCAGCAGCTGCTGCTGCTGCTGCTGCTGTTGCTGCAGCAGCCACTGCTAAAGATGAGGAGAGCACCGTGGGCAGCGCATGCCGCTCTACTTTGTATTGTGCTAGCACTTAGGCCTGGTGATCACTGGGGCCCCTGGGCATCCGTCGGGTGTCTTTTTCTGTGCTTGCTGCAGCTACAGTAGCAGCAGCAGCAGCACAAGAGACGCTCTCGTTGAAATTTAATATTGGGAAGCTTTGGCTTAGGCGGCGGGAGTCGTGTCTCTCTGCATGCGTTGGACTGTCTGTACACGCCATCGCTGCAGGTGTCTGTTCCTCTTCCTTTAAACGTTTTCCGCTTTGTTTATGAGGAGTATTCAAATAGTTCCATTTAGTTCGATTTTGGCAGCTAGCTAGCAACCCTCCCTGTTTAATTTTCTCTTAATTAGGTACTAGCGAGTATCCGGTAGCCACGGAGTGCCGACGTAGTGGCCTGAAGGGCTTATCCTACGCGTTGGGTGTACAGACAGATCTAACCAAAGTAGATTTGTGTATTGAGACACTTTCTTCTGCACGTTAGGCTCCCAATGCCGCTAGAGGTACGGGTTGGGGTGTTGCAGATCTAAATGCACTTTTTTTTATGTAAAGCTGCTTTATTTCAATGCTAATTTAGGCTGCACGTTGGGGTAGAGGGAAACAAACATGTTTTTAGCTTGTGGTGTATAGGCACGTAGTCTGAGGTCTGAGTATGAGGACAAAAGGAAGAAATAAATTTTTGTTGGTATAAACACCCGTTTGCGTAAACAAATCTTTACATAATTTCATTTAAATATAATTTTTTTATTTTTAGTGGACAGACAGTTTAAGTTATCTCTTTGAGTTGGGTGCTTGGAGGTGACCCTGCAAGAACGAGCATCAGCGCGTGCAACTGGCAGCTTACGGCAGAAATTATATTAATAAGTTTATAGTTAATTCAGTTTGAATTTTTATAAATAAAATATAATATAATATAAATAAAAAGGAATAGCGGGAAAAAATAAATCAAGAACTAACCTCAGAAGTGCAGAGTGACCTTCCACAAGGTCTCTCTTGTGGCTGTGAAACCCAGTGGCTGCAGGCCTTGTTGTTTTTTTGTTTACTTTAAATTTTTTCAAAACAAATTTTAAAAGTTAGAAGACAGACAAAGCAGAAGGCTGGGCCTCTCAGGCCCCAGAGGAGCCCTGGGCAGCTTCTACAAAAACTTCTGTCCACATGGCTCTAAAGAGAGAAAAGCTCCCATCGCCTGTTTTCGCCTGTTTTTCTGCTTTTTAATTTTAATTTGTTATTTAAATTGACAAGAAGCCTCACGGAGTGGGGGAGGCGGGGAGACGAAATTCGAGGAGCGAGCTGGAGGGCCTTGTGGCCTCGAGGGGCCTCAAGGGCTCCTCCGTCTTTTCTTTTTTTGGCAGTTTTCTGAGCCAAGTCAAAGTACCCCAGAGAGGAATGAAATGCATGCAAGCGGGAGGAGAGGCAAAAAAAGAAGAGAAAAAAGATATGGAGTCAGACATTGCGTGTGACGAGTAGAGAAAAATTCAGAAAGAGACGTGCGCACCAATGGAGACGATAGCTACCCCAGTAGAAGTAATGCGGCAATTTCGGGCTCTTCAGCTGGCCAACAGCAAAGCCCGCAAGCAGCGCCTGCGTCTCTCTGAGCGCCGCTTTCCTATCACAGAGACCTCACCAACGCCAGGGGGGAAGCCCGAAATTGCTGCAGGGAGCATCTTAGCCCACAAGTCTTTAGGGGCACTCAGATATTCAGCTGCTGCAGCAAGACAGCCGCATGAGCTCTTCATCAACAGCCTCAAGAAGCAGCGGGCAAGGGCTGCTGCAGCTGCTAGCCAGAAAGAAGCAGCACCTGCTGCTTCTGCTACTGCCACCAACGACCAGGCGGAGCCAACCCTCAACGCAGCAGCAACAGCAGCAGCAGACTGGAAAGGCGCATCGCGGCGCTTTGCTGCTGAGCAGCAGCAGCAGCAGCAACAACAGCAGCAGCAGCAGCAGGCTGCATGCAGCCCTGGCTCATCAATCCTTATAAGGGTGCTGCCCTCAGAGCCTCCCCCAGAGGCCCCGCCTGTGAAAGTTGGCCAGCGGCCTCTGCACGGGCCAACCGGCAAAAGCCAACAGACAGAAGCGGCTGAGGTGGAGGCGCTGCTGCAGCTGCTGCCTTGGGTGGTGGCAGCGCAGCAGCAGGCTGCAGCAGCTCCCAAGGAAGAGGCCCCTGAAGCGGGCCTTGCTCCCGGCCCTAGTGGGGGCCCCGCCGAGCTCGCTGGAGACGCAGGGGCCCCCACTGCAGCAGCAGAAGGAGACGCGCATGCAGAGGCCAGCCCCACAAACTCACCAGACGCCGAGGCGGCAGACAAGGCGGGGAGGCTGCCACTAGAACTTTTGCTGCTGCTGGAGGAGCACTATGAGCAAGCAACAATCGCTGCATGCGACGAAGACAAACAAGCCCTAGCAGAGATGAGGCCCCTCTGGCTGCAGCGCCAGCTGAAGACCCTGAGGGAGAAAGCAGCAGCTACAGGAGGGGCCCAAAGAGGCATGTCGCCAGCAGCAGCAGCAGCACCCGCGTGGCAAGACGAAATGAATTCTATTGGCTGCCCTCTCAACGCCAATTCGACCTACGCAGCGCCCCTCCAACGTACAGACACCCCAGACTTGCCTGGGCCAAGCAGCAAGGCGGAACGCCGCCAGAAAAGCTTCCAGCAGCAGCAGCAGCGAAAGGACGGCAAGCGGAGTGCACGCCCCTCGCAGCAACGCAAACGGCAGCAGCAGCCCATCCGATCGACGCCCGACTGCTGGCTCACCTGCCTCGGCACTGAGGAACCGCGGCAGCCCCACCATAATAACAACCCAATTATAACAACTCCACCCGTTGCTAGTGACCCCGAAAGACGCGCGGTGGAGCGCCTGCTTATCAGCTTGTTTAGCAGAGACGTGCCCCAGCAGCAGCAAATAAACAAAAACATCCTAACTCGAAACCAAACCAACTGAACTCAAAAACTATTCGTTCCTCTGGTGTATCGACACCTCAAAGAAAAGGGAAAAAACTTAAAAACTGGAGACAAGCGTCCTCTTTCTCCAGAGGCCTTGCGGCCTGGCAGCCCCAAACGGGAAAAAAAGAAAAACGCATGCATGCACAAGAGCAAGAAAGCAAATATAAGAGTTGGTGGCGCGCAGTGGGAGTAGTCTGAATCGAAAGGTCGCTGTTTCCAATATAAGAAAAGCGTCCCGGGTATTGAACTCATGTGCGGCCCTCCCCAATCTCCCCTCTTCGCCTTAAGCTGGGGGAGAAAGCAGGAATGCCGCCACCTTGCCAGCCCCCCATTTCAAGCGGCTGCCCGCGTGGGACAAGCGGCGACTTTCTGGTAAAGGGCCAACGCCTAGCGGCGCTGCCGCGCTTGCGGCTCGTCGGCATCTCAGACCCTCCCCTCTGCCTGCTGCTTCTTTGGGAAAACATTCCTCAAAAAAACCAAGTTCGTATGCAGAGATGCCCGGGTTCCACCACGCGCCAAACTCCAATTGCATCTCCTTCTCTGCATGCGGCCGGGACAAAACTATCATTAAGAGGCCCTGAAAAAACTGAAAAACACTGAGCCAAATCTGCTTATGGGGGAGGAGGGGCGGCGCGGACGTAAGCCCCATTCTGTTAGCTTCCGAGGAAACCAAACACATCAACTCGATCCTAAGAGGCGGAGAGCACTTCATGTTCTCCAATGGCAATAAATCTAAGGCCGCTGCATCCCCTTCTCCTCGAAAGTCGCAGGGGCATGACGGACAAGCCGCCAAAAGCAGCAAAAGCCCTTAGATCGGCAGAGGTCGCCTCTTAACCCTCGCGGCCTGCTGGCCCGGGGACTTTCCCCATAGCTTTGAAAGCGCAAAAAATGCGCTCTGTACGTGCGCTATGACGTGTTTCGCCGGCCGCCCCCGACCCACGTGCAAATTACGGCAAGAGGAAGCAGACAGACACCTGAGGACCAGCAGACAAAACCAAAAGGCAAAAGGATTTACAATCCGATTTCAAAAAATTGTAAAAATAAATAAGCAATCTAAAACAAATAAAGCACGTTGCGAACAAGAGCAGACAGAACCATAAAACAGAAGAATAATCCATCATCAGAGGCCAGAATGAAACCTAGTAGAGAATTAAGTTAAAAAAGCAGTAGCGCATGTCGCGAGCACATATTGACAAGGACAGCCACCAAGTGAGGAGAGCGCCTCGCCACCCGTGGACGCCTTGTGTTCCTCTGCGGTGGCTAATGAACTTCCATCCCCACAAAGTACGGGAGGGAGCCTTCGATTCACCGGAGATCTATGGAACAAAAACCAAAAACAATTTCCATGGCAAAACCAGGCAGGAAAAACATTTGGGCGGCAAGCAAAATCAGACTACATGGGAATAAAGTTGCATCAGTGTGCAGACGATTGACAGATAAAATTGATTCATCAGCGACGCCGTCGAAATAAACAAAATGAAAAAAAGAGAAAGAAAGTAAAAGGCTGTCAGCACTTCTTAGAGGATGAAAAGAAGCAGCGCCATTGCCTTTGCTACGCGCCTGCAAATAAAGGAGTCATCAACCGCCATAAAGTAGGGAAAGTAAGAAAAGCTGCTGCTCAGGGTTAAAAAGCTCGTTGTGTTTTTAATACTCCCCAGCAAAAAAACGTCGGGGTTGGATTTCTAATGCTGCATCAGAGCGGCCAGCAGACTAGAGAAGACACGAGAAAGAGAATGAGAGAAGAAATAGACTCCGCTCTTGCCCACATTATTGCCAGGATCGTCAGAAGGAAGGCAGCATTGATGGATAATTCTTCACGATTCCGAAACACGGCAGGCAGCCGCATCCATCGTTATCATCCCCAACCCCGCATAATAGCAAAAAAGAGTGGCAATCTTCACACAGACCACAATGAGCTGTATGCCCTTAAAAATGGCAAAATGCACTGAAAGGCGCCAGAAAGATTCACGGAACAACCGCATGCAATATGCAACTTAAACAAAAGATAAAACCAACTCCAAGCAAAACACAAACAAAAACACTCAAGGCACATGTTACACACCAAGTCTGGGTTCTCTATGGGACGCACCTCAGCAGCTCCTTCCTCTAGGCATTGCGCCTTCTTGCCTCGTTGCTGCCTCCGCCATTTGCAACCCAAATAAATAAAAAAAAAGCCAAAAAGTAAAAACGCTGAGCTACCTGCCCCATTGCAGACTTCAGAAAAGACACAATGAGAGTCCACTAAGGTATGTGGGGAAGCTTCGAGAATTACGGTTTCCCCTCTGGCGTGTTTCTCGATCACATTCCTCCAATTTAAATAAAAAAACCGTTATTACCTGCCGCCTAAAAGGCGGCAGAATACAACAGATGAGGGTGTGTGAAGAGTAAAACCTCGGGGGTTCACTAAGCGATGGCCAGCGAGGAGGAGGGGATGCGCTGGCTGCTATTGCGGTGTGGGGGTGGTGTGTCGATGTTGGTTCTGTATCAAAAGCGTCTCGTCTTGTCAGCCTAATTTAAAAAAACTTAGTAATCACTGAGGAAAATATTATTATTTTGAATAACAAAAGGAATTTTTGTGGGCTTCTAGTGAGATGTCGCTTCCTGCTGGCTCTTTGTAGCCCTTGGGTAGAAGCAAATGTAATTCTGATTAGCTGCATGTCCTCAAAGTCAACAAATACCAGAGAATGGAAGAAAAGATCAAATACACAATTTCAACATTTTAAAAATGTAAAAAACAATGCGTGCGAGAGGGCAACGAGAAGCCCAGATGGCAAAATAGAGAAAATATACCACACTGATACCGAAAAGGATGCAGACACCCTAAAGTCTCTCCTCAACTGAAATACATCAGAATTTCTTAATGGAGAAACAAAGACTTTTAGAGAGTTATTGCTTAGGTTTTTATTTGAAACTTAAAGTCCCGTTGAAAGCTCTGAAATATGCTACAACAGTTATACGAACTCTTTCACACTTGTATTGGGCCATGCAGCATGTTATTGCACACGTTTGATATTCCAGTATTTGTCTGTCGTTAGCACGCAAAATAGTTTTAATCCGTGTTTTAATTTATCCATATATATGGAAGGATTAAGCCTAAAGCAGTAGCTTCCCTCCTCTTCCTGTGTAAGAAACTTTCAAATACCCAGCGGTATCAGCGAATGGGAACAAATAGAGATTTCTGTAAAGACGGAATAAAAGTGCGTATCTCTTTGTGGCTGAGCATAAAGACATGCACAACGCGCCCCCCCAGCTGAGGACAGTGAGAAAATTCGTGCCTCTTCCTCCTCCCTTACCCACTAACACAGTTGATGGTGAAAAGGTTGCTATATTCTTTTCAACGGAATGACGGCGAAGTCCCTTCCAGCATGTTGCGGACGCTGCATGGGGGAGGAGAAACGTCCTTTCTGCGCCAAAAAAAACCTAATGAAGGAGCGCCATTTGGGCATTCGGTTTTACTTCTCCTCCACGAACAGCAGAAATGAAAATTTATTGAGAGGGAGCTCTGATGTACCCAATAGTAAACAGCTTCCAGTAAATTGGCCATCTGCTGGGCGCCAGATGCATTTTACGGAACTTGTCTCTGGTTCTGCCCTAAGGCATACTATAAATTTTCGGAAATATTTGCAGCATGAAGAGCAAATGGTATGCGAAGTGGTGAATTTTGTGAGAAAAGACAACCACCAGGAATCAACCCGCGCGGTTTTTGCACATAGTCCTGTGCTGAAGGACAATCAACGGCACAAATGCATTAATTTTAAGTCCCTGAATATTCCTTATCATTGAGAAGCAAAAGTTTCTAATGCCTATGACCGGCGAGCTACTCAACAGATTGAACGCTTCAACAATCTTTTCAACTTTTGCCTTCACGAAAGCGTTTCTAAACTTTGTCATCCACTCAGAAAGAAGCAAAATAATGCGTATGGCACGCACAACCGAAAGCGGTTTCCAGCAAAGGCGTCTTTGTATTCCCCAGAAATATTCAGCAGCATTTGCACCAATTCACAGGGAGCAGCCGCAGATAAAGGCACGAAAGTGTTTCTTTTTTATGAAAAATATTTGCTTTTGAGGTTTTCGTGTTTATTCATGATGGGTTCAAATGGTTTGATGGAAGATCAAGTCTACTCAGCCATAGCAGATGCCTCTCCAACTGGATATCCTTGCTCGGTTTGAGTGAAGTGGGAAGAAATGAGCGATGATGATAAAATGCATGTTTCTTGGAGTCATCCGCTTTTCTGATAACATCGAACCCACTGGACCATCACTAGCGTCCTCCGTAAGAAATAAATACTTCTCTAAATCTGGCAGTGCATGCACAATAGAGGAGATAAGGAGATAAATCAATTGGAATTTAGCGGCATTCTGTTTAATCTCCGTTCGCATAAATTGCTTTTCTTTAAATTAATCGGTCAAAGGAGGGGTACTAAATGAGCAAAACAGCGAATGAATTTCCGGTGTATGGAGATAAGGTGTACGCAGTGATTCAGTGGAGACACTATTTTTAAGGGCGGCATTTTATGGTTCAGACTGACCAACAATCGTTGATATGCATTTTCCAAATGGTTTTCAATACTTTCGCAAAATAAAAGGGACGTCGGTTGCATGGAACGACTCTTACTGTCCGATTTCAGTCAGGCAAGTAAAGTGTGTAGGCAAATAAAGTGTGTCACAACCACGATCACGGACGCTTTCTCTCGTCGCACAATTGCAATGGTTCGACCAGATGCAGTGCAGCCTCTCTAATTATTTGTGCTGACTCGCATTCTCTATCAAAATTGCGTTCATCTCACACTCTGGATGCACATGCAGCAGGCAACAGTGCTGAACAACCTAGATAACGGGCGAAAAATGGAGCGATAGAAAGCCGACTAAAAGCTGTTTGCTCTCTGGTTCAGACACTTCTCTGCATGCGGCTTTCGGTTGCGCCTGGTGGCGTCGCTCCCCATTCAACTGTTACCCAAGCCGCATGTACACAACGACCTAGTGGGTAATGAGGGACCAGTGCTACTGTGCAACAAGATTCCAAGTATTTCTCATGGCCCCGCATGCTTCGCGAAGACGATGTGTCTTCTTTCTGGGGCTTTAAATGGTGACAGCCGAAATCTCAGCCCCTAGAGGCGAGGTGAAGGGAGCTTGAGGCCACAAAGTTGAACGGGGGCGAAATTTTTATCACGGGGCAAATTCGGCATTAAAGAAAATATATTATATAATGTGATTTAGAAATTAAAATATTAACTTTGCATTTTTGGACATCAGTAGCCCCACTCGGTGTCAAGATAGGCGCAGCTATCGACGCACTCACTCCAAGATCCAACAAGCACAGGTTCTCCCGTTTGCTCTCTTCTCCAGCTCTTAGGCATTCAATAATGCCATTTTATTTTTTGATGAGGGTTATTTAATTCATATAGTGGCATAGATATTCTCTTACTTTAAGAAACAAGTCCCCACTGCTGTAGCTTGTGTGTGAACTGAGTACAGCGAGCAGCGGCCGGCACACCTCCGCCTTCTTTTTATGCTCCTCCATTGAGTTTGGGAAGCAGAGAAGGCGCAACAGAAGTAAGAGAAAAACGATTTAAGTGAAGACGCGCTAAAGAGGAGAGAATTGCTAACACTTGCACACATTGATGCCTGCATGTTCTCAACTGTTCAACTTTTACGGCCCTCCCTGAAAGAGAAGAAGCAGCGGGAGAAACGACTCAGCCGCACGCATAGCAACTGCGGCAGGAACACCCCCTAGATACGCTGCAGATAGGCTGGGGCGCGCAGCAACTGCAGCAGCAGCAGCAACAATAGAAGCAGCACAGAGACCAGTCAGCTGTTAGCACGAGACACTTCAGCCCACGCAGCAGCAGCCGGTGTTTTTTTTCAGTTGGCTCTGCCCAGCTCGTCGCCTCTGCTTGCTCTCTTCTCCCTAGTGAGAAGGCGCCCAAAAGCAGCAGCCACAGCTGCAGTCGCAGGTGAAAACCGCATGGGGCTAGGGGCATCCTAACGTTATTACAATAGACTGTCCTGCTGCAGCAGCAACTGCAGCAGGAACAGCAGCAGCAGCAGCAGCAGACTTAGCAGAGTGCCCTAGGAAGAAGAATGAACGGGAAAAAGAGCCCTGAGGGCAGCAGCGCCTCTGGCGCTGCAGCAGCAGACTCGCCAAAGGCACCTCAAAAGAAGAGCACAGACGGGCCTGGCCGTGGCCTTCCCCATCTCAGCAACGGCACCTCCATTTCCGGCAACAGCAGCAGCAACAGCAGCGACGTTAACAGCACCAGCAACCGTAGCGACGTTAACAGCAGCAACAGCAGCAGCAACAACTGTGGCCTTCCCGCATGCACAGATGTAGTGATAGTGGGTGCAGGCCCCACGGGCCTCACCCTTGCCCTTTGCCTGGCGCTTCACGGGGTCCCTTTTGTCGTAGTTGATGCTGCTTCGCGAGTGCACTCAGAGAGCCGCGCCTTGGCAGTCCAAGCGAGAAGTTTGGAGATTTTTGAGGTGAGATTTTGTGCCTTTATTCATTTGTTTTCAGCTAGGGAGTCTCTCCTTTCTCCCGCTCCTCTGGTGTCTGTACAGGTGCCTTTATCTCTCTTTTCCTCGTTGAAATGTCATTTCCCATATTTAACATTGTGTCTCAGGATCTTGGGGTGGCCAGCAGCTTCTTGCTGCTGGGCCTGCCCTTACGTACTGTGGAGATGTGGCTTAATGGGCAGCGCATTGCGAGCATCCCAATCAAGTCTGCCGATGCGGAGACAACTTCCATGCGTCTCCCTCAGCTGAAGTCTCTTGCTGCTTATGCCCGGGGGTTTGGGGGGGCTGCTGCTGCTGCAGCAGAGGAGCAAGAAGGCACAGCTGCATGCAGCAGCAGCACGCCGTTCCCCTTCTCCCTCATTGTCCCTGAGGCAACCACTTGCCGGATTTTGGAGCACAGACTCAACAGCCTTGGCCACAAGGTGCGTCTTTGCTGCTGCTGCTGCTGCTGTTGCTGCTGCTGCATGCTGTTTGCTTCGCTGCGAGCTGCTGCTGCAGGTCCACAGATCAGTCGCCGTCTGGCAAGTGCAGGGATTTGCAACTGACGAGCCCACCGCATTTCCCCCCATTCACCAGCAGCAGCAACAACAACAAGAGAGCGGGCCTGAAGTGTCTTCGCAAGAAGTGTCCAATGGAAGCTCCTTTTTTTCCCCCCACGAGATCCCTAAGGATGGGAGCCCTGCACCAGAACAGCAGCAGCAACAGCAGCAGAAGCAACAGCAGCAGAAGCAGCGGCAGCAGAAGCAGCAGCAGCAGCAGCAGCAGCCCATGTCTCGGGCCTTCGTAACTGGAGGAGAGACACCGCGTCAGAATGACCTCAACAATCTGCTGGGCTATCCTGTCGCTGTGCACTTTGGGTGGTATTTGCCTTCCGGTGCAGGAGCAGTAGCAGCAGCAGCAGCAGATGCAACAGCGGCAGCAGCAGATAGTCCCCCCGTAAGGTTTGGGGTAATCCGGTGTAAATACATCGTGGGCTGTGACGGCGCGCGTTCAGTCGTGAGGAAGGCAGCGGCTATCTCCTTTGAGGGCCACACAAGCCCCAGCACATTTATGGTGGCAGATGTGCAGCTGACGCCAAGTCTCTCCTTAAGCAGCAGAAGCTCTGATGGATCTTTTTCTCCTGCAAACCTTGCATGCCTAGCAGATGCTGCTGCTACTCCTGCTGGTGCTGCGGGCCTTGAGGAAGGCCCTCCTCTATCGCCCAGCGCACGCGGAACTGCAGCAGCAGACCAGCTGTCTTTGCAGCAGCAGCAGCAGTTTCTGCAGCGGCACCGGCAGGAAGAAGATTACTGCAGTTTTATGGGGTGCAACGGGTCGGGGCTGCCGAGCAATGGGACATGCGTTGAGGGTTTTTTGTCGGGCTTAAGCAGCAGACTGCATGCAGCAGCAGCAGCAGCATTTGAGCCTGGGGAGGCGGAGAGAGGAAGACGCATGGCAGCCATCAGGACAGCAGCATCAGGAAATGCATTGGAGATACACCTGACCCCCAAGGGGTTTGCTGCATGCATTCCCCTGCTGCCTCCGTGCACAGAAGAAGACATTGCAGCAGCAGCACTTAGCAGCAGCAGAGGCACTAACAACGCTACAGTACAGGCGATGCTGCTGAGGCGCAGCAGCCGCCCTGCTGATTCTGCTTCATTCCGTTGGCGAGTTGTCCTTGAGAGAAACGCGGAGGTTGCTGCTGCTGCTGTCCGTGCGGCGCATCTTCCTGCAAACCCTGCTGCTGCTGTTGCTGTTGCTGTTGCTGCTGATGCTGATGCTACAGACGACAAAAGCCAGACCCCCTTGCCTCCTGTTAGTGGACACGATTCCCACGCAGGCCTACGAGAAGAGCTCCTTCAGCAAATTGAACGGGTAGGCAGCAGAGAACAGCAGCAGCAGTATTGTCTTCGTTTCGGCAAGCGGGAGGTCGCAGAGAGGATTGCCAGCAGCAGCAGCAGGAGCGGCGTTGTCTCCGTTCTCTCAAGAGAGCTGAGCTGATGTGTCTGGCTTATGAGGTGTATGTGTCTTTGTGGTTGGTGTCTTTGTTTTGTTTTGTCTCAGGTGTTTACGGGGTGTCGCATTAGTGAGGTTTTTTGGTTTTCTGTCTTCCACGTTGCAGCGCGCATGGCCTCTGCTGTCCGCCGGAAACGGCTGCTGCTGGCAGGGGACGCAGCGCACGTACACCCGCCTGCTTTTGGCCAGGGAATGAACTTGGGCATCCAAGTGAGAAGGAGACACGGCAGACACTTTCCCGCTTGGGTGTCTTTGTTGCTGATATCTCTCTGTCTCCATCTGTCTCCTCACAGTGTGTTTGTTGTTGGCCTCTCTTTGTTTTCTGCTGTCTCCTCACAGTGTCTTTGTTGCTGGTTTCTCCCTGTTTCCTTCTGTCTCCTCACAGTGTCTTTGTTGGTGCTTCTGTTTGGCGCTGTCCTTGCTGCGGCTGAGCGCATTGTCTCTGGCCATTCTGTCTCCAACTGAATAGGCCGTCGTTTTCTCTGGTGGTTTCCCTAAGCGTCTTTTTTCGTCTTCGTGGTGTTTCTCCACTGGGCTGCCAGTCTCGTTCTGTCTCTGGCCCTTGTGCCATGCGCTGCAGGATGCCTACAATTTGAGTTGGAAGTTGGCGCGTGTTCTCCGGGGAGAAGCCGCTCCCCAATTGCTGGATACGTATGCAGAGGAATCAGCAAGTGCAGCCCGTGCGTGTTTGCCCTAAACTTGTCCGCTGCCTGTGCCTCGCTATTTGTGGGCAGAGAAGGCCAGACAGAGACAGAGCGACATAAATTCCTCTTTTTTGCAGCAGCACAAACTTACACTGAGGGAAAACAACTAAAAAACAATCTTTCGGGTGTGGGAATTGAAAAGAGACACACCGACAGCCGCAATAGCAGCATGTGTTTCCGCAGTGCTAGGGTGTATGTACAGCTGTTTGTGCATGGGTCTTTCTCTCTCTCTCTCTCTGCATGGCAGGCCAAGTTGTTCGTCTGACGGACAATACGTTTAAAATGGTTCTCTCTGCTAGCAGCAGCTCAAGCGGTGAGACGAGTTTTTCCTCCATGCAGGAGAAGGCAGTTTGTTACCTCTCCTCATGCATCTGTTTTTTTCTCTTGTCTCTCTCCTCCTTTTCCTCACTTCTGCTGCCAGTGTTGTTACTGGTTTTCTGCGTGTTTATGCCGCGGCGAGTCTCTTGCCGGGTGTCTCTAGTTTCCTTTGGCCAGCCGCTAGCTCCCTCTCCGTCTCCGTCCGTTCTTACTGTAGCAAGGAGGTGTCTCTAATATTCTTTTTTCCTGTTTGTGGCTTTTTTTGCTGCTGCTACAGGGGTGATGGCGCGTTTGCTGCTGCGTATTGCTGCCCCTCTGGCCGTTCAACTCCCCGGGGTTACGAAGCAAATTGCCCAGACCGTCTTGATGACCCACCTCGCTTACCCCTACCCCAGGCAAGAGAAACCAAACTGACCCGTCTCCCTGCTGCATGCAGCCCCGAAAGCTGCTGCTACTGCTGTTTCTAGATATACATTAGCTAGCTGATGTTATGCACAGCCGGCTGTTCAGCTGGAAGATAGGTAACTAACTAGCTAGCGAGCTAGCTGCCGGTGTGTGCGGGAAGTCAGCGCGTTCGACTTTGCGATGTGCGTGTTGCTATTTCGTGTGTCTGCAGCGTGGCCTTAGGGCATGCAGATGCTTCCTTTATGAGCAAACTGAAGCCTGGATGCCGCGCCCCAGACTGCTTGGTGAAAGTCGCGAGGGTCAGCAGCAGCAGCAGCACCTTTTAATTCTTCCTTTTTTTCCTGCGGCAGTCTCTTTTTGTCTCCTCACACAACTCTTGCTGTCTCTGTAGCCTGTATTTGCTGCTGTCTCCCGCCGCGTTCCCTGCTTCTGCTCTGCTGCTCCCCCATTCGCCGTGCGGTTTACAGGGTGCAGCTGCAGCAGTTGCTGCTGCTGTTGCGAAAAATCGCGCGCGGTTTGTGCATGTGCTTCAGATTCCGCGGGTGAGCGCGGGGGAAATGGCAGACCCAGGGGCCGGGTATCTTTTTGAGTTGCTTGGCAAGGGGCGCCACTTGCTGCTGCTGCACGTCATGCTGCTGCCTCCCGGCTCAAGAAAGAAAAATGTATTTGGATGCGAAATCGCAGGCGCCCCTCTCGTTTGTAAGAAACAAAACTGCTGCTGTTGCTGCTGCTGCTGCTGCTGCTGTTGCTGCTGCTTCTGCTGTTGATGCTGCTCCTTCACTGGCAGAGAGTAGCATGGGGTGGTGTCTGTTGTGTTGGTGGTGGTGCGTTTGCCGGTTGTTTCTGCCGGTCTATTTGTTGATGGTGCCTCCTTTTCTTTTTTGTCTCCTTTTTTTGTTTTGTCTCCTTTCTTGATGTCTTCTTTTCTTGTTTTGTCTCGTTTTTCTGTTTTATCTCCTTTGTGTCTCAGTGCGGTACAACATTGAGGCCGTGAGCACGTTGGCGCGTCTCTGTCAGTTAGCCGTGTTGGCAGCAAGCAAGTCGGGTGTGGATGCCTCTGGCGTTGGTCGGTCTGCTTCCTCCCCTGCATTTGTTTTAGCAGACGCGAGAGGAGCATCAGCTGCCGCTGTCCCTGCTGTAGCGCATGCAAACCTGGCTGCTCCTTTCTCAGCAGCAGACTTTGCAGATGCCCCCCCGGTCCACGCCACCAGCAGCGGGGGCGGCCCTGCTGCTTCAGCAAAGGGACAGACTGACGCAGAGACAGCAGAAGACAGTGCGGGCGAAGGAGATGTCTCTGACAGCAGTGAGGCCTCAGAGAGAGGGCAAGAGGAAGAGGGCTGTGAAGACGCCGTGGGGCCCTTAACCCCAGCAGCAGCGGCGGGCCGCATGCGCCGTTGGCATACAAGCGCTCAAGGCTCAGATGCAGCTGCAGCAGCAGCAGGAGCACTGCGCCAGCTCTGGGCTACAGACCTTAGGGTCGTCTGGTGTATCCACGGACAGCCAGCGGCTGTCCATACCACCTCTACTTCAACGAGCATTACGTCAGAAATCGTGCGAGGCAACTCGCGTTTTGTCCCTCCCTCTGCCAAGCCCCGAGCCTTCTTTCTTTCCCAGCAACATGACATGAAGGGAAGGCCCCATGCAGCAGCAGCAGCAGCACCAAACAGCAGCAGCAAGTGGGACGCCGACGAGTGCCATTTCGTGCAGCGCCCGCTGCTGCAGCTCGTCCCTCCCGCTCTGCTGCAGCAGATGCAGCAGGCCAGTAGCAGCAGCAGCAAAGGGACAGGAGGGTTTGTGCTGCTGGATTTCCTTGGCGATCTTCAAAGCAAATTTGGTCTCATCTTCGCAGACCCGCATGCATCTAACGGTGCAGAGGCCAGCGGCGGCTTCTCCCTCATTCGCCCCGATGGGGTGCTCGCCCAGTGCGGCAGAGCCGGAGACAGCAAAGCAGCAAGGGGCCTGCTGGATTATCTCATTCGCTTTTAACCAGAGACACTGCAAATGATACGGCAGCTGCTAATCCAATGCCTTCTTGCTGCGGCTGCAACTCATGCTTTAGGTCGACACACGCTAACCCTTTCTTTAGCTTAGCCTGCTCTATTCCCTCCCCTTTACAGGCACCTGCTGAGGGCTGCGCTGCAGTTGCTGCAGCAGCAGCAGCGCACGCAGAGCTGCAGTTGCTGCAGCAGCAGAGTATGCAACGCTGCAGCTGTTGCTGCAGCAGCGCATGCAGCGGTGCTGCAGCGCATGCAGCGCTGCTGCTACCAGTTTCTTTGTGACAGACTGGAGCAGCGAGTACTGGCCAAGGCACGAAAGCAGCTGCTTGTCTCATCAAACGTCTTTTGTCTCTTCTTTGTTCTACCCGCTATCTCTAGCGTTGCTACAGTTGCAGCTTCCCGTATCTATTGCTCCTGGGCAGCAACAGCAGCAGCATCATACGACGTCTCCCCGTCCCTTTTGTGGCTGCGAGCAGTGCTAGCCGTCTTTGTCTCCATAGAAGCAGATACAGGCGTCATCAGTCAGAGACACAGCCAGAGACAGACACAGGCACAGAAACAGACACAGGCACAGACAGAGACAGACACAGAAACAGAGGCAGACACAGACACAGAAACAGAGGCAGACACAGACGCAAAGATAAAGACAGATACAGAGACACAGACACAGAAACAGAAACAGACGTTGGGTCTCAGCGGCTTTGCTACTACGCATGTGCGAAAGTTGTTGGTGTCTCCCTACAGCAGAGCTATCGGAACTACGTAGCTCTCTTGGTCTCCTCAAAGATTCTCAATGAGGAGACAGTTTCATCTAGCTGTGGGAATCTCTGCACAGCAGCAGCAGCAACTGTCTCCTTCTCAGGGAGCAGACTGACACTTCTCCTTTCTGTCTCCTGCCAGGGCCCTTCCCTCTTCGCTACTCTCTTTCTGTATCCTTCCGTTGCTAGCCATCAATAGTTGCCTCTTCTTAGCAGCAGGCTTTTGCAGCCTTGTTGCTGTCTCCAGGTGTCTCTCCACTGCATGCGTGCCAGGCACCTCTGCAGAGACAGGAGGAGACATTTCGCTGTCTCCTCGCTCGCTGTAGTTGTGTCTCCTGCTAACGCGTGGCCGCTAGCTCTCAGAGCCGCTGGGGGAGGCAGAAGCAGTTCGGTCGATCATCTCCCTTATTGCTGCCTGTGCGGCAGGCCAAACGGAAACATAAGGAGACATCAACCACTGAAGCGCCCCAAGAGAAAAACTAATGAGACAAACCTAGGCGCCACTTGTAACAACAAGTACCCAATAGCTAGCTAGATAGCTAGCTAGCCAGGGCTAGCTAATGCTAGTTGTTGCGGATGTCTCTTTACACGCACTTGGATGAGTGGCAGCTCCACCATCTGGCGCACCGTGGGCCTCCTTGAAGGATCTTTTTGCATCATGTCCGTTACCAACTGCCTCAGCTCTGGAGAGTAAACTGAAGGGACAGCCGGCACCTGCAGCAAGAAAAAAATAGATCAGAGATGAAATGTGTCTCCAAATGCTGCAGCAAAACTTGTCTGTGAGCCGGCCTGGCGGGGTCGGAAGGATGTCTCTGCTGGTGCTGTTGCTGTTGCGACTACTGCGACTGCTGCTAATGCTGCTGTCTCATTTCCCCCTAGAGAAAAGCTGCAAAGCCCGAGCAAGAAAGAGAGGTGCATGCGGAATTACTGGCGTATTTGAAATAGATTTCACAAGGCTTTTGAGGTCCTGAGCTCTGAAAGGGACTGCTAAAGCGCACTGCATGCAAACACGCAAACGCAGCAACTGCTGCTGCGGCTGCTGCCATCTCTGCTACACTTCGTGCTGCTGCTGCTGCTGCTGCTGATGCCTTTAGCGCCGCTGCCTCAAAAGGAGTAGCTGCTGCATGCGTCCCTGCTGCTCTCTAGTTGAAGCTTCTGTTGGAACCTGTGCAGTTCCAGCATATGACCAGTGGTCTACGCGGAGTAGAGGCGCAGCATGACGAGTGGTCCACGCGGTATAGAGGCGGTGGATTTGCATGTGTCAGCCGCGCTCACAAGTTCGTAAACGATGCAACCCAAAGACCAAACATCCGAGGGAAAGGAATAATGGTTTTGCTGCAGACAGGAAGAAAGGGATTCTGACAGAGAAACGCTGATTCAAATGCCGAAAACAGACAGAAAGAGAGAGACAAGGTTGCAGACAAAGACTATTTGGAGACAGGGATGCACGCAAGCGAATGCAGAGAAGGCAGAGCTGCTGCAGGGGAAAGCGATGCGTAAAGTTGCTTCGTAAGGAACGGAAGCTTCAGAAGCAGCAAAAACCGCAGGCACCTCCTGTATGAATTGGGTGCTGTCAGAGGCAGTGCATGCAGCAGGAGAGATAGTGCATGCAGACGGAGAGACAGTGCATGCAGACAGAGAGATAGTGCATGCAGCAGGAGAGACAGCAGGAGAGAGAGAGACAAAGGCAGGCACCATGAGAGACAGTCCACACAGCATAAGAGACAGCATAAAAGAAAGCCGCAGCAGCATGCAGCGCCCTCCTCCACGGACTTCACACAATTCAGGACTGAAGTAATAAGGAGTGCCGATGGTCGTCTTTGCGCAGCAGTGAGTCGCATCCAACATTTTGGCAATCCCAAAGTCTCCAATAAGCAAATCTCCCCGTTTGTTCAGAAACAAATTTTGAGGTTTTAAGTCTGAAGAAGAAGCCTCAAAAGGAGGCAAAAAGAGACAAAAAGGAGACACAAAAGAGACGAAAAAGAAACAAAAATGAGACAATCGGCAGCAGCAACGAGGTGTACAGACACCTAGCTGGAGAGAGGCCGGACACAGAAAGAGACGCAAAATGAAATAGAGCAAAGGAGCAGAGACGCAAAAAGAGAAACACTGTAGACGGTCCCGCGTACCCCTGTGCAGGATATGTAGCGCATGCAGATGCTTCAGCCCTAAGAGCGCCTGGGCGAGCCACAAGATAATTTGTTCTTCTTTAAATCTCTCGTTTAGTTTCTTCTGACGCTGAATTCGCGTGTGGATGTCCCCCCCTGCACAAAATGCACCCCAGAAGCACAGCTAGCTAGCTAGCTTGCCAAGTGAGGGACAACGGAGAGAGACAGAGAACTAGGAACTCGCAGCTGGTTATCTTACTCCGCAAGCACGCCAGCCAGTGCTGCAGAGAGAGAGAAAGACATTTCAGAAAAGAGACGCAAAAACCAACAGAAAGAAAAAGAAACTTGCCTGCACAGTGTTCCATGACAATACAAAGCTGATCCTCCACGATGTAACTACGAAAATAGCGCACGATAAAGGGGTGAGGTGGGATGCTGGAAAAGACCTAAAAGCAAAAATGAGCCGCGAAAGGGAATGCATGCAATCATGAAGAAAAACTGAAAGAGACCGAGCGGCAAGGAGTGACGGAGAGAGACAGAGACGCAGAAGGGAGGGATGCTAATCAGAGCAAGAAACAAATTTAAAACAAGTTTTGCAATTCCAAAAACCCCAAAATGAGAAAATGGAGGGAACCAGAGACAGCGAGGCATACTTTTGCCTCGTTCAATGTTTCTTCTCTGGAGACTGCGTCCATCCCAGACATGTCAATCAACTTCAACACAAACCTGCAAATACACCCGAAGTAACAGACAAAGAAAACACCACCCTTGTTCATCTTTTACGTTTGAGCTTGTTCTCTTTTTCCTTTTGTCTGCCTCGCCAGCTGGGTCTCCCAGTTACCACTGCAGTTGCTGGTACACAAGGCGTTAGCTGTACGCTTTCTGCATGAGACTGCAACTGCTGCTACCACTGCCGCTTTTATATAAAGTTTGAATACCCTACTTTGTGCCATCCCCTCCTTTTTCCATAACAAGAAAAGCCTTGCCGAACGAGCCGGAACCAAGGAGAGTCACTTTCTTGTAGATCGGCATCTTCCCTCTAGCTGGGACAACCCGCCAGAGCTTTCCTCCCTGGGGCCGCCTGTTCTAGACAGACGACCCCTGGAGGCCCTCTGCGTCTGAGGCTTTGCCCTTTCCTCTATGCTGCCTGAGGCTCTAGGTGCACAGGCAGCTGCCGTTGCTGTTCCCGTGGAGTGGTCAGCTTGCCACTAAGGTGCAACTCAAAGGAATTCTCATAAAAATTCAGTTTACATATATAAATAATTCTTGGAAGAAAAATAGAAAAGGAATTCTTGCTCCGGTTTCGCCGCTCTTCGCTGCTTGGCCGACGCTGTGGGGCTGGGCGTCTTGTCTGTTTTCTCATTTGACAATAAGCATAAAACAAATATTCTTTTTAAAAAACTTTATTTTCTTTTATAATTGTGCTTTATTTCATCTATGCTTGTCCAAAGGGGGCCTCTCTGGAGCCCATCTAATGCTGGCCATTGCCCCCAGTCGGCAGTTAAGGGGAGTGGTGTTCTGTGTTTTCTTTATTAATAGCACATTAATTTAATTATAATAACATTTGTTGCAAGAGTACGCATTGGGGCATGGCATAAGTCTGTATAACACTGAAGCTGCACCTCCCACCACAGTCATTTGGAGGGTCATCTGTGCTCATAGTGCAATACCAATTCCTTTCTCCTACCGCTATAAAAGTTCATTCGTACCAGTTTTTACAATAGCTTGCATTTAGGGTTTTTGAATAGGACAGACGTATACAAAGTCTGGGACTCAATCGCTAGGCCTACCGATCTTCCTGCCGTTAATGACTTATTGGTACATTTCAGAGCTCACGAGAGGCGAGTGTGAGGACAAAAAAAGTAAAAAACAAAAATATAAATGCATGCAACCATTTTATTGCCGGTTCAGTGCTTTCTCTGCAGGAAGAAAAATTCTTTTGGTTCTCGATTGGGTTATATCAAACAACGATGCCCCTTCCTAACTGACGTATCCTCCAGGAGGCATTGTGGAGATAGGGCTGGTGGCTGGCTTTCAGCATAAACTATCTTTCCTTGCCTTGATTATAGGAGGAGAAAGACGAGCGTGTCTACGGGCCCTACTGGCTTAAATGGCCTAACTGTCGGCCATGCCTCTAATCACGTCCAGCGTCTACTGTTCATGTTATTGCATACAATCAATAATTTGTTTTTAAAAGTACCTTGAAAAAAAAAGTAGAAAGCACGTATGCGTCGTAAACCTCATGGCTCTCCTTTTGTTCTTCCTTAGTAATAAAAAAACGTGTCTCCTTGTTTTCATGTTTCATCTGCTCATCTGCTCATGTAAGAAGTCCGGAGTTCTTGTTGAAGTGAAAGCGCAAGCTCCATGGCCACATGATATGCACGAAGTTTGTCTTCAACAATTTTTGCGGAACCCAACTCAAAAGCGCTCTTGAGAAAGCAGGTCACCTGTTACCTCTTTGAATGAAAATACAAGGCTGACAGGTCACAAGACTTCTCCACTCCTTGCTGCCAACTCAAAAACGTAGACGGGCTGGGCGCATGCAAAAACACCTCCTCAGCCCCACTTTGCACGGTGGAGCAGGAGAGAGTGCCGTGCAAGCCCGACGAACAGCCAATTTCACTGGTTAGCCACGCAGCTTAGATAAAATAGCAGGAAAGAACAGCGGCAGTGAGGCCCAGTGCCTGCAGCGTTTTCGCGCTGGTGGTGTCCCCAAAGGGACCTAGTTAAAATCCCCACTTTAAAATGCAACAAATTTGTGCAACTGTGCATGCACAGACAATTCGCTTGGTAAATTATTTTGGGAGGTGTCCATACACCCCAGTTTGTTAATGCACAGTTTCCTGCACTTGCTTTCCTCCGGTTAGTCGCCGCTTTATCTCTTTAAGTAGATATCTGACCTCCATTCTCGCCCCCGCTAGCATCCCTCCATTTTCTTTAACTCTTCTCACTAAGTAGGGGATCGTCTCCTTCACGGGTCCAAAAGGAAGATATTTAAAGACAGAAAAACCTGCAGCAGTCAGTCCGTGAGAAACGGCGTCGCCCATGCCGTACAGCTGGCCAAAAGTGACCTTTCGCGATGCAAGCAAACCCCATTGGTGCTCTCCTTGACGCAGCAGCCTCGCCGCCTTCTCCAGCGAGCGGGCGTTGTGAGATGCTGCAGCAGTAGCAGCGGCAGCAGCAGCAGCAGCAGAAACAAACATCAAAAAGAAATTCTAGGAAACACATTCGCGCCGAGAGGAAGCAAACCAAGAAACAAAGCGCAACAGCAGGCTGACTGCCAGGCAGTGCAGCATGCGCAGGTATATTCAGGTGCAAATACAGACGAACTGCCAACTAAAGAGCCCGGTAGAAACCTCAAGTTTGCGTAAACAGGAATTTTTCTTACCTAGCAGAAGATCGACGTGTTGAAGATTATGAAACAGAAGCTGAGTGCATGCATCGTAGCTCGCGTGGGTGTCCTCAATGGAGTCGTGGACTAGCAAAGGCTCTCCCGTCTCTTGTGCAATTTGCTTCTCCAGTGCCACGTAGGCCCCGCGCACTAATTTGACACCAAGGGGAAAGTGAAAGCGGCGGGCTAACTCCAAGTCCCGCGTCAAGCGTGCCAGAGTGTCTCTGCAAGGACAAAAGCACGGGCTTGTTTTTTGTCTTTCTGGCTCTTTTTACTGCCTTCGCTCGCTAGCCGCTGCTGTGCCTCTGCTGGCTTGCCACTGACTGGTCGCATGCCGATAGCAGCCAGCAGCAGCAGCAGCAGCGGCAGCAAGAGCAGCACCAGCAGCAGCAAGTGCAGCAGCAGCAGCAGCAGCAGTTCACTTGAGGTAAGCCTGGTAGGTGTTAGAGACAATTACGACCTCGTGAGTGTTGAATTGTTTTTGAGCCTCCACCGCCAAAAGGTGAACAAGTTCTTGCAGGCTGCTTTGCTCTGCGTCTACTAGGAGCACCGGGGGAGACTTGTTTTCAGCCGCATGCTGGAAAACTGTGAAAAACCTTTTCTTAATATCCTTATAGAGAGACAGGTCGGAGGCACTCAAGACAGGAAGCACCTGAGCACGACAAAACACAATCCACAAACTCTAAATCCACAGTCTTCAGCAAAAAAGATAAACAAAAAGACAGAAACAACAAAGAAACGTAAGAGAGCAGCAAAAGACAGAAAAGGAACGCACAAGAGGCTCAGTGCGGTTGCGAGGAGACAGCGCAAAGAGACACCAAAGAGTCTCCATGCCGCACCTTCGCAAGACACCGCAGCTGCTGCTCTTGTCCGGCAGTTTCTGGCGTGACCTTGTGTCTCCATTGAAAATAAGAGACACTTTTGCTGTTGCTACTGTCTCCTCCGGGCTGCTGCAGCAGCTCATCGAAGAGTGCCTCTGTCTCACTCGTCTCTAAACCACTCTCGGTCAAGGAAGAAACAAACTTCTGCTCAGAGACCACGGCGGCGGAGAGACGCTTGGGGCAAGGCCTACCAATCGCCTCTACTTTTTCTATACCTGCAGGAGCAGCAGCAGCAGCAGCAGCAGCTGAAGTATGCAAGGGCAGACAGAGGTGCAGCAGCAACAGCAGAGGAGACCCACGCCAAGCGCAACACACGGAGAAAATGGCGGCAGCAGGAGATAGCAACAAAGACAAGAAAGAAAACACTAGTTATTCTGTCTGCAGTGCTCTTACCAGCAATGTGGGCAAAGAGCCTGTCTATAGCGAGGATAAGCGAGTTAGACCTGACCATTGGTTCAGTCTCTCCAAAGGCAGTGACCTTGGTGGCAACAAATCTGTTTCCCTTTGCTGCTGCCAAATCAATTGTTTCTTTTGTTATCCGAAGAGTTTCTTCGTACTTATCCCCTCCTGCAAGGCCTTGTCCTTCTGACGATCCCAACTTCACCACCTTCTGCTCAGCTGCGTAGTCCAAGATAGCGCCTTGATCTGCGAAGATAATGCTACGAAATGCAATGCATTAAAAGCATGCAAAAACTAGAGATAAAAAATATCTAAATACAATGAGAAAGGAAATAGAGAGAGCAGACAAGGGGGGACAGAGAGGTAGCTAGAGGCAAAAGGAGAAAAGAGTTATCATGGATATACAAACGGAGCCGAACGAATGAAAAACATACAAAAAAGAGAAAAGACTCTCTGCCGTCTCAAAGGCACATGTGTACAAATGCCCTAACACCAATGCCCTACTTCTTCGCTGCAGCTTGTTGAGTATCTGGACGACATCCTGCAGGTTCTCTCCTCCGCAGAAAACTTTGAAAAGTGTGTTTTTAATTGCAAAAAAAGTTAATCGCGGACCGAAAATTCGAGAGGATAGGGAAATTAGCATCTCGCAGTTTTTCACTAAGAGGTCAGACATGCACAGCGTGTACACCAGGAGAGAACGCAGCAACTCGCCGTTGGTGTAACATGCTAGTGCTCCTGCTCCTGCCGCATCGCTGGAAAGACACAAAAAATCTTGCTGCTTCGCGTCCGGCCGCTGCTTCTCCTCAACAGCATGTGAACGGCCTTTGCTGCTATAAGAGTCGGGTGTACAGCTGCGCTGCAGACGCGCTGCTGCAGCTGCAGCTGCAGCTGCTGCTTCTGCTGCAGAAGGCGAGGGGGCATTTGACCGGAAAGCAGTTGATGTTAGCAGGTGTCTGTACACTCCGAAACCAGTATGAGCAGCGAACAGGCACCTGCTGTTCTTGCTGCTGTAGTTAAAATCACATACCCCACCGTTACGTCCAGAAATTGTTGCAAATGCTCGCCTTGCGGCGAGTAGAAAACAAAAAGACACCATTTTCCTTAAGAGTTTGACCGGATATCGACACGAGCCGCAAACTCAAATGCCTCGCGGTTTCGGGCTTGAGGTTCTAAAGAGAAAAGAACACAAAAAATGCATGCAAGTCAAAAGGAACATATCATTTCTTCAAAAATAACAATGTAGATTTATTGTAAGGCCCAGACAGGAATCGTTTCCGCTGTTACGTTAGCTAGGTGGCAAGCCAACACATACAGCAGTTGAAGCTACTCTCAGCACCACCGCGGACAAACATCTGCATATGTGAGTATACATATACACGGATGCACACATTACATTCATACATATTAAATAGAGCGTTGGGCTGCAGCCATATGTGTGTGAACATACATCTGTGAACACGTGAGTATACGCCTATGTCTATTTACATAGACATCTGTGTTTGCCGTATACACACATATGTCTCAATATATCTACACACACACACACACACGCACATCTATACATTTATATGTATATATGTATATATATATATATATATATAT
>NPHX01000720.1:0-13584 GCA_002271815.1 Eimeria falciformis
CCTAATGCAAACCACAATCCACATCGTCCCCACCATGTACTGTGTCACGACACTGGCAAATCGATACAGCTCGTCAGTAAGTGTGTCGGCGGAAAATTCAGTTGTGTAGCTTTCGCAATATTGTGTCAAGTCTTATGTTTTGGCTTGTTTGTGTTAGTCGGCTTGTCTCATGCATCAGAAGAACGATTATACAGGGTGGAAGCTGGCATAAACCAGTGAGTTTGATTTCAGTGAACACCGTCTACAAACAGTTAAAGCGTAGTAGCTACCCACTGGCTGTGCCAAGCATCCAGGTTGCCACGCTTATTCCGCATAGGGACTACTGATGCTGCTGAGCAGTTGTTGCCCATAATCTCCAATTAAGACTCATTCTTTCATCGAAGGTCAGCAAGAAATCGCAACCTTTGTAACGAGAATGATGCAGCGTTCCTCAAGAGTTCAAAACCACCTGCCGTTACTCACCAAGATATCCCATGTGCGAATCCCTTGGTCGCGTAGAAGAGACAAGGCCACAAAAGGGAATCAAGGTGAGAGGTTCGTTTCATAGCCTTGCTATAACTTGCCCAGACAGTGTGCTGGCCAATCAGATCTCTCCGCGCTCTGTACTTCAAGATCAAAGGTTGAGCGTGGGCTGTATGTCCCCACGACGCCCACGTCTGCCTTGAAAACAGCATATTGAGTAGCAACCCCATTGAAGCCGGTTTCATAACTGACGTTTGCATTGTGCTGATGCCCGTCCAGTGTATAAAGCCAGCCATACGCCCATGTGCCATGCTGGAGGCTGGCAGTACCTATTGTATGTGATCCAGGTAAATCTAAAGTGCTGGCACAGCGACGTAAAGAAAGAAACAAACACGAAGGCAACTTTAAGATTATTTAGAGGCATACGCCGCGGCTCCATCGGACTCTCTAAAACTCAATGAAATAAACTTTCCCTTTCTTATAGACTGAATCACATCACGCTGCTGCGTTTGCCGCCGCAAAACAGAACGTCCAGACGCAAACTGATTGGTGGTTAAACTGTCAGGATGGAGGCTATAACTCACTCCGCAAGATCTGACAAAGCTTTTCAAACCTTCTGCATGTCTTCTTGTTTTGGTATTCCACTTTGCGTTCAGTGTTCCGAAGCATTGTAGTACTAGGTAAACAATGGTCACAGCTGTTGTGAATGCAATGAGAGAGAGAATTATCGAGCGTTGTGCACCATGCCTCCAGCTCGGCTGCATTACACGTGCATTCAGCTGCTCTGCGCTGCCTTCTAGATGCAGCTGCATTCGTGCTTCATGAGTGTCACGACCATAGGCAGTGAGCGTGTCTATCTCGTTTGTAGCTTCTGCGAATGCTGCCCAAAAAACAAGCAGCTCCAATACCCTGCACATTTTCTGTCAAAACAAGCTTGGATACCTGAGTTTAAGATTGAGCACGGCGGTTCCTTGATAAACCAGAAGTAGAAGTCATGCCACCAAAGCAGAACCAGTCCTCGGAAGTACTGTCTGGAGTAGTGAATAAGGCAAAAACCAAGGCTCTTGCAATTTTTCAAATGTAACTTTGGCGTTCAAAATAAATCTATATAGCCTGTGGGGTTATCTGGGGTTTGCCCAGTAGGTTTGCTTGCTCTGTTACTCTGTAGCAAAAAAAAGTTCAGGCAGACTCTTAGTATCAGGTTCATTAGGAACTCTTCTCGCATTAGCTCTGAAAGTCTCAACACTGCTTCTCCATCCATGGTATATACAATGCCACTTGGGTTTTCTGGTCTGCTAATTTACTGAAAAATGTACCGAAACAATGGAGCACGTGGATATTTGACCCAAGATCTGTATGGTCTGAAACACCTCCTTGAGCTTATGCACTTATGAATGCAGAAGTCAGTCCTAGCTTTATTTTCCTTTGACCACTTTTTTACTTTACGTGTGTCTTCAGCTTTGAAAAAATTATAGAAAACTAGCTCGGTAATCACACCTGACTCATTGGTAACTCCACCATGTAGATATGGCATCGATTGCGCTAGGTGAGCACAGCTCGCTACATAAGAATACATTTCACTGCCCAAAATATCAGCCATCTAGAGGCCAGGGCGTCTGAGATGCTCTATCTATGGTTCCTCCAATGCTTGTATAAACATTGGCTCGCTGTTTCCACCAAGACGAAGTTGACCGGTTTGTCCAGTCGTCCCGCCTTTCGCTTTTAAGCTCAATTCTGTCTCCATGGGCCTCCTCGCATTAAGGGCCCCTGTGGGTCTTAGATACCGACTTACAGTAGGAAGTTAACTCGTCAGACAGAGAACGTAAATGTCTTTTAGTATTGCAGCTGACCAGACGCTCAGGCTAATTTGTGTCTGCCTCTGTTCTCTGCTAAAAATACAACTAACATTCGGGTGTGCTTAAGCGCCGTGAGGTGTCTGTACACCTCATCAAAGACCCGCATGAGGAGAGACGCCAGACACAGATGCACAATATGCAGATAACTGTTTGGACCTAACAGGAAAAACCCGGAATACCCCAAAAGTCAGCGCAGCAGCGGCAGCAGAAACTGAATGGCAAGCCGTTTTGCTGCTGTTGCTGCTGCTGTTAGTTTCTAGTTTGCTGGTTTTGAAGTGTCGCTCTTTGAGTACAGCCCCAGCACCTTCATGCATGTGATGAATCTGTCTCTCCCCTCGGGGCCTCCCCCCTCCACAAGGAAAAGGCGGTTTAAGTGGTAGCCTGAACTGTCAACGTACTCCAGCATAACCAACCCTGCCTTTGCTGAGGTGTCTAGACACTCGATGCCAGGATCGCGCGCAAGAAAAGCCGTGGCCTCCGATGAAAGCAAAGAGCTGTGGCTGTACACCTCGTGCAGCTGCAGATACACCCCGAACTTTCACACGCAACCCCGAATTAAACAGTGCTAAAACCAGCTTCAGTTGTACTTAGACCTCAAGCAGTTGTTGGTTCCCTCTGTACCCACTACACCACCCCTCATCCCATATGAGGCCTCACAGATTTAAGTGGAAAGGAATGTTCTACGTTATCTGGAAAGACTATTTTGAAGACAGTGAGGGTTTTGTCCAGACAGTAACGGCCAGCAATTTGCCGCCGCGTCCCCAAATCCACGAAATGGCAAGGCACTCCCACCACTGCAGCCTTTGCAAAGGCCTTAACCTGAAAACGCATGCAGCCCCAATAAGTCAAAAAGCACATCCGTTTTTCTACAAGTATGCGAATGAGGAGAGAGATGAGAGTGAGATATGAGGAAAAGGGACACCCACTAAGGCCTGCAGCCTCTCCTTCTCTCTTTGTTTCTGCTCAGGGGTCATCAGCAGCTCCTCCGTGGAATCATGATGCTCCTCCTCACACGGCTGTACATACACCCCAAAACAGTCCCTTAAAACCCTTAACCCTTAACCTATTCACACGCAGCAAAAGGACAAAACAATTGGGCTCCTGGCTCCTTCTCTGATGCATGTACACTTCAGAAGAAAAGAGAGTGCAAATGCAAGTGCACCTGAATCTGCGTTTGCGTCTCTTCGTCCGCTGCTGGGTCGCAGTTGCAGCAAGCAAATAGTGCCATCTTCTAGAGAGTTTCCCTTTTAAAAGCATGTGACGCTTGCGTGGTTTTGTGGTGGTTTTGGTTGCCTCTCTGCGACTGCTGTAAACAAAGAATCCCACCAGCTACTGCTGCTGCTGCTCCTGCTGCTGCTGCTGCTGCTGCAAAAACAAGCAAACCGCCAGCAGCCCCTGAGCTTCCCGTGACGGGCCCCCACCGAGGCCCCTGGAGGCCCGTGTAGAGCCCACTGAGGGCCCCCCTTGCGATATCTGCAGCGGCCCTACGCACACATGGGCCTTAGGAACCAAAGCGCCGTGTAAGGGTCCTAGGCTACTGAGCTGAAGACGAGAGCCTGTTGCTGGGTGTACCGACTGAGAAATACAAATATAAAAGCTCTAAGCCCTCAGGCCTGACGGGCAAAGCAGAACGTCTTTAAGATTCTCCAGTTTAGATGTTTCTGTCTGCTGTTTACGTTTGGTCTCTTTTGCCTCTTGACTCCTTTCTCTCCCGCTGTTGTTCCCAGCCAACAATCAAAATGCAGCGACTATAGCCTCATGGCAAGCCTGCACCTTGCAGGATGCCCGGAAGGTATGACTTTATTTCAATGAATTCAAAGCGCATGCAGTTGTTCAAATGAAGTTAAGGTGGAAAAAAGAAAAGGACGAGCTGCCAGCCCCGTCTCGGAGTCCACTCACTGTCCATAGCTACTAGCTTCTAACATCCCAAATACTCTCTTTCTTTTTCTCTCTGAAGTTGATACTCAACAAATACCGTTTTAATACACATTGCTAAATTTCTTTTCTTTGAAAAGTACCACTTTGCAACTTTAAACAGAAAAAAGAAAATGAAATATTTTTCCAGCGGCCAAATCGCTCGGGTGTACCACTGTGTGGCTAACAGGCAGTTAATAAGGAAACTAACGACGTAATTCATTCCTTGGTTGTTGCATATACTAATTTTGGGTTTTCAATATCTGCATGTGCTTGTTGGTTTATAGGGCGGCTTTGCTCTACTTTCGCAGGCCTCTTTATTGGGGTGGTGGTTGGCTATTAAAAAGAAAACAGAGCTAGCTTGGACATTCACTTGGTCATTTGGCAGCTATATAGTAGAGAACAGATCTGATCTTTTTACAAGGGAATGCAGTAAAACCGAGTCGGATGGATTGCCGATCGAAATACACCAATTACGGTGGTCAGAAACACACAGAAAACCTTGTGATACTTCCAGTCGGCAGAGCTGCACTCACGTCTCGGTCTCTCAGAAATAACTCGAACAAATTTTCAGGGACAAACACGAGGCTACTCTCTCTCTGGATTATTGTCCTTTTTCTCTGCTAGCTTCATTAATGCTGAAGTACAAAATACTAAACAATAAATCATAACGGCTCACGCCTTGTGTTCCTTGCGCGCCGCTTTATTCTCTTGACTTGCATCTTTGCATGCGTCTGTTTTCTGTCTGTTTCGCTAGCTGAGCTTCTTTTCACTTTTTTATTTGAGACCGAGACGCCAGCAGCAGCGCAGCTGGTCTTTCGTGGGCAGTGAGCGCCTACAAGCTTTTGTTCTTTTGCACCTGCGACAAACAAACTGCACAATTTACATCATGAATGGAGATTTTTTATCAAAGAATTAAACAGCTAGTCTGAAAGGAGATGATAATGTAGTGTCAGCGGTGTCGAGCTATTTGTATAAAAGGGTTATTTATAAACTATTTCTATAAAAGGTTTATTCACATAAAACGCCTGACTATAAGTTAAACAGACCTTTCCAAACTCCAGTACAACCTCTAGAAAAACAAGCAACGAAAACCTCGATGTAAAGTTAATTCAGCACTGCAGTTTGACCCATTTCTGCTCGAAGGCGATTTGTGAAAGTTGTCACTAATAGACCTTGTGCATTTGTCCAGCCAAGGAAGAAGCTTACTTTATTTTAAACTCAGATGATCCGACCTGTTTGATTTTGAGGTGCACAGGGTTTGATCTGCGTGTTCTTTGGGCTTCGTTCGCAACTCCTGCGAGGAGCAGAGAAGCCACCACATGCTTTGATCGTCTTCCCACTAATGATGTGAAATCTGACAAAACAGATGCATCTCGAAACCGAAGCCAGCACAAAACAGCAGAAAACACGTGAGATGCAACCGAGATCGAGGCGTGGTACACAACGCTCTGCGATTCCTTTTCTCAGCGCATCGACAGCAACTGTGCCTGCTGGTTACCTGCTACACGTCTGTACATAAATACATATATATACATGCATATACATATATATATATATATATGTATATCTATACGTGCAAACATATCTGTATAATGTATGTGTTTGCATGTGGAAATAAATGTTTGGATCATAAAGCTTGTATAAAGTTTGTCTCTACATGCGTCTGTCTTTGCATTGATTCTCTGCTACATCACTTCAGAGCAAACTCAAATTAGAATACTTAAGATCAAATAAGCTAAAAAGACCAAAAAGGGTCTCAGGGACCTGCAGAGAAATTCGTGATCTCCATCCAGAGAATTCAGCCACAAAGAAGTTATAGGCTGGGGAAGTTGCTTGCCAATGACAAACGTGGGAGCCTCATGCGCTACGGTCTATACCAGTGGCTACAGCTTATTTTGTTGCACGTTAGAGTCCGACGGAGCTGCTGCGAATGTCGGCAGATCTCCTCACTGCGACGTTTGCGTTTGTTTCTTATTTATTTCTCTTCTGCCAGACTCTCGATTTGCCTGGGTGACTTTGAAGAGGTACTATCAGCCTCCATTATGGCACGTGGGCGTATGGAGGGCATTCTACACTGGAAGGTCACCAGCGCAATGTAAGGGTGAGTTACGAAACCGGTTTTCAAAGTTCATATTGTTTTCATTTTCAGGCTGTACATACACCGTGAGTCTCATCCAAACAATCTCTATTCAGGCTCCACTCTATGAGGACTGTGGGCTCGTACAACCCACACTCAACCTTTGGTCTTTCGATCCACAACAAGGAAAGCTTTGATGCTCCAGGATAGTGGCCGGGCAAATTATAGCAAAGTGGCAAAACGGTTTTCTCTTGTTTTTGTGCCTTTTGTGTCTTATGGGAGATGAGACGGTTTATACATTTGGTTTATATATGATATATTTTGTTTATACATTTGATTTATATATGATATATTTGATTTGTATATTTAATTGATATATGATATATTTTATTTATATATGGGATATCTCAATTCGTAACGCCAGGTGGTTTTAGAACTTTTAAGAAACACTGCATGATTGTTGTTAGTAAGGGTGTGGCACCATGCACAAAGTTCGTGAAAAGTGAATGATGTGCTTATGAATAGCAGCATGTGCGAAGGACGTAATGATAGAAGATAGGCAAAAACTGCTTTGCAGGACCAGTCGTCTCCCATGGGAACCAGTGTCCCAGCATGGAGCGCATTGCTTGTTACAGCGAGTAGGGGGCCACTGTGTTTTAACGTTTCATTTTAGATGTATATGAGATGAAGCTCATGGGTCTATGGCAGCGGCAGGATGATGGCATTTCAGATGGATGAGGCAGCAGGTCGACAGATGCATGCAATCCAAGCCCCAAAGCGATAAAGAGAGAGAGAGTATTTGGCGAGGATTTAGGAGCTTCCGGTGATGAGCAGTGAGTGGACTCCGAAACGGGGCTGGCAGCTCATCCTTTTCTTTTTTCCGCCTTGACTTCATTTGAACAAATGCATGCGCTTTAAATTCATTGAAATAAATTCACACGGTCGGGTGTCACGACAGTCCAGCCATTACTTGTTGTTACTGCTTCGATGGAATCAACCCAGAAATAGAAATATTAACTTTCTACTGCAAGTAAATATCTTTTGATTGATGCATCTGCGCAACGCCCTAATCTGAAGTGTACATACATTTCAACTGTAGAATTCGACACGAAGACCTGCACGTTTTGAGCGTTCGAAACGGAAAAAACAGTAAAAGCCGCGAAAGTCCCTAGCACCTTTTATTCAAGTATAATTCCACCTCAGTCGTTCGTCTGCTAAGGTGTACGTACACCTCAGCAGACGTCCAATTTGGGGTGTACATACACCTCAGCAGACAACCAGTTTGATGTGTACATACACCCCAATTCTCTCCAGTCTACCATCCATACTTCATTGCTGTCTGGTATTTCGTCTGTCGCGTCCTTGCTGTCATCTCCAGCATTTCCAGCTCCTTCTCGTGTGCCTCCGCCGCGAGCCAGTTGATCTGCCCACACACGCCACAAACCCTAAACCACAAAACCTAAACCCTAAACCCTAAACCACAAACCTTAAACCCTAAACAGCCCCCGCAGTTTCCCACGGCGGCGTGCGTCTTCCCCCTTTCCTCCCCAAACCCTAAACCGTAAACCCTAACGTACCTGATGTTTTCTCTTCTGCATGAACTTTGGCTCTAGTGTCTCCGTCACGGCTCCGTCCTTTGCACTCCAAACCTTCGTGGCCAGCCGCAGCTTCGCCTTCTTCGCCTGGGGCCCCGTCTGGGATGTGAGGTGCCTGTACACCCCAAAACGCAAAAGTCGTTTAGGGTTTACTGGGGCTTTATTCAGGGTTATTCCAGCAGAGGGCAGGGGTCTAGGGTTTAGGGTTTAGCAATTAGGGTTTAGGGTTTACGGTTTAGGGCTTACCAGTCAGGGTTTTGCAGAGTAGAGCCAGAGACGGTGGTGGTGCCCATGCGCCGCAAATCGCGCAGCTGAAAGAAACCACAAGGCCTAAACCCTAAACCCTAAATCATAAACCCTAAACCCTAAACCCTAAACCCTAAGGCATACCTCTGTAGCTGAGATTCCTGAGCCTTGGAGTAAGGCTTTGTCGATCCCAAGCTCCTCCAGCACTTCCTCCTCCCCCCGTGTTACCCACGCTTCCCCCGGCTGAGGCACGTTTGTGGCTTCTGCTGCTGCTGCTTCTGCTGCTGCTGCAGCTGCAGCAGCTTCGGAGGTTTGCTCTGCTTTAGGCGCGTCCACAGCTCTGCTCTTGCTGCTGCTGCTGCTGCTGCTGCTGCTGCTGCTGAGTGTTGTTTCAGGTGTCTCTTCCTCCCCGTCGGACTCGTACAAAGTAAACATGGAAGTCAGAAATCCATCGCCCTCCCCAGACTCTCCTTCTCCTTCTGCTGCTGCTGCTGTTTCTGCCGCTGTTGCTGCCGCTGCTGCTTCAGGCAGCTGCTGCCCCTCGTGGTCTTCACTTGCTGCTGGGGCGAAGGGGGCCCCTGCGAGAGGGGCCCCAGACGCCTCTGTCTCTGTCTTAGTCTCTGTCTCTGTTTTTGTTTTTATATCTGTCTCTGTCTCTGTTTTTGTTTTTTGCTTTTGCTGGAGCACGCGTGGTAGCATCTGCAGCGCAGCCGTCCCTGATCTTGCTGCTGCTGCGTCTGCTGCTGCTGCTGTGTCACCACCCTGGTGTATGTTCAGCTGCTCCCCCGCAGCAGACCCGACTGTCCCCAGACACCCCGAGGGGGCCCCCTGAGGCTTAGGGAGAGCCTTAAGCATCGCCAGCCTGCGGCTGCGTGCGTCTTGGGGGCCCCCCGCCGCTTGGGGGGCCCCTGGGGCCCCCTGGTTTGGTTCCTTTTTGGGTCGGACGCGTGGAGCGTTTCTCACAGCCTCCCAATCTTCTTTAGGGTTATCTAGGAAAGTAAACAAACCATCATACTTCATCAATGGCACCCCATCTCTCCCTTTTGCTGCGTCTGCTGCTGCGTCTGCTGCTGCGTCTGCTGCTGCTGCTTCTGCTGCTGCTGGCGAGGGTTTCTCTGGTGTCGCTGCTGCTCTTCTTCCGGCCGCTGCAGCAGAAAATTCTCCTTTGGGTTTTGGAAGAGGAAATTTCATGTCTGCCCCTCTGCTGGTAGCCGAGGAGGAAAGCTTGGGGGCCCCCAGGGGCCCCTCCTCAGCGGCCTCTTCATCTGGTACGGAAGGGTTCAGGGCCCCCAAAGGAGCGCTCCGGAGATCTTCATCATCATCAGCAAAATTCAACTCAATTAATGAAGCGAGAGATGCCATGGCTTGCCGCTTTGGGTTAGGCTGAAGGGGGCGGCCTCAGCCAGGGGAGGAAGACACAAATCAAGTCTCCCTCAACTAGACTAAAAACAACAACTAATGGCAAACAAAAAGACAAAAAATGAGACGTGGGGATGAGAAAGCAAGCCGTTGTATTTACACACAGCATGCGACATAACCAGACAGCGACTACTCGCGCGACCACGAAAAACCCATTAATTGAAAACGTTTTACTTCTTTATTTTTGTTTTAATCCAATATTTCAGGGTTTTCCCCTTGTTTTTTGTATTTTTACTTGCCTACGTATATCAGGGCCCCAACCTCTTAGTAGTAGCAGCAGCCCCATTCAAGTAGCTCATCTTGTGTAATTCTCATAATCTTTGTTTTTCTGCTTTTTATCCGATTGTTGTTATCAATTAATTGACGCATTTAATTTTACTATTTTAATCATTTTCTAGTTTTATTTTTTATTTATTTCTTGCAGCTCCTAGTGGCTTCGTCTTCCAAGAGATAAAAATGTGTTAGGAGGCTAACAGATTGGCGCTTCCTTTCTCACTTTTCTCTTCGCGCTTAAATTGTAATTTTTGTACGCTTTAGCTACCGCCTAGTGGATGCTGTGGGTCTGGCCTTTAACGTCAGAAATCATTTCCTACTTTTAATCTACAGACATTCATATTTGTATTTGCTGCGTAGACTCCATACCGACTCTTCCTGGAACTGAAAGGAGAGACTTGAGGAGAGCCTTTTAAAGCTAAAGGAGAGAGAAAACGCCTGCTCACTGCAGCGCAATAAGAAGCCCTAATAGACCCGAAAAGAATGGTTCCTCTGTAGCTACAGGAGCGGCCTGCAGTGTCTCGTGTGCTTCCAGTCTCTCGTCTGCTGCCAATGCAGCAGGAACCTTTCTACGGCGGCTATTCTTCATTCCGCCTTTGTTTGCCGAAATGTTTATTTGGGCCCCACAGGCCCCCTAAAGCCTTTTCAATAAGCTACAATTAACAAATAAAAATTCTCGGCTGAGGCAGAGGCCAGCCTACGGATTAAAGAAAGAGAAAACCTCCCTAGTGAATATTTTCCCTGTAAGGACATTTTGTAGCGTGCCAAGTATTTTGAGGGTTTCACTGGCAGGGAACTAAACTCTTTAGAATTGGTCCTAAAAAGCATCTTTAATGGGAAGCATCTTAACGTGTTGAGAATGCAGAGAATCTGCCTCTCGGATTGCAGGTGGAATCCCTCAGCTCATTTTTCTCTCCTCTTGACGTTTTTTAAAGTTTTGTTTTTCAGTTTGTAGCCCAGAGAAGAGGCGCATGCATAGGGCAGATAAGGAGGGCTGGCTTTCCTCAGGAAATGTAAGACAAGAGTCAGCCAAAAAGAAGGAGGCTGAGGAGCAACAAACCAATGCCTAGGGCTCTTGAAAAGAAGAATCCGCCTTTTGGAGTTCCTTTTATTTCCAAAGTCATTTTTACAGAAAACATCAGCGGGGGAAGAGGCCAATTGTGGTTGGCGCAGCATCAAACAAAGAAAGTCGGTAGTCATCTGAGTTGCTGAGGTGTCTATACACCTGAACTCCAAAACCACTGGGGTTCCCACTAAAACAACTTTTTCACAAACGGAGCTCAACGTGCTGTTTATGGGTGTTAATTAATAAGGCTTATATCTTTTCTCAGCGGCAGCAAGGGCTGCTTAACTGCTCCTCGTGCTGCAGGTTTTGTGCGTTTATGGAGGAGACAAGCGATTTGAAGTCGAGGAGTACAAAAGACTTGTGTCTCTGTCTCTCTGAGAGGCCACACAGCGTGTCTCTAACAAACAGCCTAGAGGCACGCCTTAGGGATTCGAGGCCGTCTGCACCTAAAGGATCGACAGCAGCGAGCAGCAATGGCTACCCACTGCTAGCTGCAGGCTGATGCAGTGCGGGAGACAAGCCAGGCCCACAAACGCAGCAAAAGAGAGCCAAAAGAGAGACAGAAGAGGGATAAAAGAAAGCTAATGGAGAGATAAAAGAGAGATAACAGAGAGACAAAGGAGATGCATTTAAGAAGCCTCGGCAAAAACCACCCGGAAATTCAAACCTTCCTTCTGTTTCTTTTCGCGAATTTTCTTCGAACAAAACTTTTTAGTGGAGCTTCTTTTGTTGGATACAGCAGAGGCCTTGGCAGAAAAGTTCGTGTTAAGCTAACTCGTTGAATCTGTGGAAAGAATCATTTCAGTTAAATAAAACAAATTTACAATTTAAATGAGACGCAAACGATGTTTAGTCTGCTGGGGTTCGAACGCGTGCGAGCCAGGGGCTTCCGCTGACGGGTGCAGCCACCGAGTGCTTTAGGGGCATTTGGCCTGCAAGCCCCGTTTTGGCTCTGCATGCAATGTGGCGCTGCATGCATGCGGGCTGCTGTGCGTAAAGTCGCAGCCCCTAAAGCAAGGAGTCTTCTATCCGATGGAGAAGAAAACGAAGAAAAGTTAATTAAAAAGTTGATAAATTATCAAACGGGTTTCATTCACATTTCTCAGACAAATGCAAAACCACAAAACAAAATTTTCGCCCTGACGACCATCTGCAGAGGTCCCTCATAACGATTGGCTTCAAACCCCCACACAAACACAAACTCTACCTGCTGCTGCTGCCGTTGTTGTTTGTTTTGTTGTTATTGCTGCTGCTGCTGCTGCTGCTGCTGTCAGCCGTCAGGGCTGCTATTGAGAACCGCCCTGCCTGTGCCTGAGCGCGCAAGCCGGTTGACTTGCTGGAGTGTCTCCTCACTTGGCACGAGGCTCCACAAGCCCCCATCCAGCAGCAAACCTATGCCGCTGCTGCTCTGTTGCTGCTGCTGCTGCTGCTGCTGCTGCTGCTGCGACGGCGCTGCTGCTGCTGAGGTTTTCTGTTCGTCCTCCTGCGTAGAGACAAAAAGCAGAGGGCCCTAACTGGGAGCTAGAAACACGCAAACAGCAACAGCAGCAGGAGCAGCAACAGCAGCAGCAGCAGCAGCAGCAGAAACAGCAGCAGCAAGCTGTCCTAAGATGTTTTGCAGCAGCAAATCGCATCGGAGTGTCTGGGGACCTTTTGCTGCAGCGCCGCTCGCAGTAGCAAATCCAGCAAATCCAGTACTTGGATCTGCAGCTCCTCCCCCTTGCTGCTGCTGCTGCTGCTGCTGCTGTTGCTACTGCTGCTGTTGCTACTGCTGCTGCTGTGTGCTGCTTGCCAAGTACGGACTAGGTCTCTCTCATCGAAAAAGAATGGCAAGAGCCGCTGGCCTCGCTGCTGCACCCTGAGGCCTTCCGCGTAGAAAAGCGGAACTCCAGAAGGAGACCCGCGCCTCTTCTTCTGCTGCAGCTGCAAAAAACAGCATTAAACTGCAGCAAAAGCCCGCATGCAAACTGCACCGAAAGACCGCATGCAAACTGCAGCAAAAAGCCCCAACAGGAAAAAGTAGCACTTGGCTCACCGAGCGTCTCGACGGAACAAAAATCCACTGAAAAAGAGGGGGTCCCCCGCGGGTCTCCGGGGCCCCCCCCTTAAGGGGAGGGGCCCCAACAGGTAGGAGCCCCAAACGCATGCGGCAAAAACGCCGAAACTCCGGCCAAATGCGAGCAAGAGATAATACTGCAATCCGGGCGTCTACATGTGCTGCAGCAACAGCAACAGCAGCAGCAGCACCAGCAACGCATGCAGCAGCAGCAGCATGCAGCAGCAACGCACAAGGGCAGCGGCAGCTGACCCTTAAAATACCCCGAGGCTACGGGCCCACCAATGCAACAGCAGCATAGGCAACAGCAGCAGCAGCAACACCAACCACAGCAACACCCACAGCTTATCAGCAGCAACAACAGCATCAGCAGCAGCGACAGCAACAGCAACAGAAACAGCAGCAGTTGCTGTTGTTGCTTGTCTTACGTGAAGATTTGATGAGTTGATGGAGATAGTCGGTGGCCTCTGCAGCATCAAAAAATAAGAGACCCCGCTGCACCAGCCGTTGGGGACCCTGCGTGGGGGCCCCTTTTCTACTTTTCCAAAAGCCTAAAAGCCCTTTGTTGTTGTTGTTGTTGTTGCTGCTGCTGCTGTTGCTGTTGCTGCTGCTGCTGC
>NPHX01000720.1:13594-37692 GCA_002271815.1 Eimeria falciformis
GTGGGAGGGAGGGAAATGGTTTCTTCAGAAAAGATGAAGGGATTTCCTGCGGCGTCGACGACTGCAAAAACGGGAACTCCCAACAAACGCCAGTCCAAAGACAGACTGAACAAACCACACACATACACACTCTTAGGGTTTAGGGTTTAGGGTTTGGGGTTTAGGGTTTAGAGGACTGCGCTCACTCCTTTCTCCCAGAACTCCAAAGGCCCAGGCGTTGGAATAGGCGGCTGAGAGCCCCAGGGCCCGCTTGCTGCTGCTGCTTCTGCTGCTGCTGCTTCTGCTGCTGCTTGTCGGAGACAGCGCAGGCAAGGGGCCTCCTCGAGCCCAAGCCGTCTTTTTTGAAAGCTGCCGGTGGAACCCTTGCTGCTGTTGTTGCTGCTGCTGTTTCTGCTGCTGCAGCTGCTGTGACTGCATGTATTAGCTGCCGGCGCTGCAGTGTCTCTTGAGGGGTTTTGCTGCTGCTGCACCTTCTGCCGGAAGAGGGCAGCCCATCAGCAGCAAACTGCCGTCCCGTGCATTGGGGTGTATGTACACTGCAAAGGAGGGCCCGACGGCGGGGGGCCTTGTGGAGCAGGGCCTCAACAAGGTTGATGGGACCCAGCCAAGGGCGTTCAACTCCCTTGGGCCAGGGCCGCTCAAGGATGACCCCACAACACTCGCGCTGCAGTAGCTGCAGCAGCAGCAGCAGCAGAGGGGCCCCCCGACGCCCGAGGGTACGCCCCATGCTGCTGGCTGGAGCGAAGGGCCCTGGGGCCTCGTGAGAAACACAAAAAGGGAAATAGCGTCTCTCTTTGCCTCCTCTGCTCCTCTGTGTACTTCTGTTTAAAATAGTTAAATAATAAAATAATTATTTATTTGTTCAGTGGACAGTCAACCCAACTTTCCTTAGGGGCCTCTAGCAGGGGCCCCAGGAAAACCCTTGGGGCCCCTTAAGGATCCAAGGGTTTCAACCTCTCAAAACCCTTCAAGGTTTTCAGAATTGGCAAAACTTGCAGCTAATTAATGCTTGTTTAACTATTTTACTTCTATGCGTTGGAGCAGCAGCAGCAGCAGCAGCAAGTTTCTTGTTAATATGGAACCACTCACTACAGAAAGAGCAAGGGACAGAGAGGTCCAAGGGTGGCAAGGCGCTGAAGGCTAGGAGCTCTTCGGCTGTCTCAGCAGCCGTCTGTGAGTATTTTCTGCTGCGAATTTTCGCTTGAATGAAAGTTGAATGCTCCAGGCATTCAATCACCGGCAGCAGTTCCCAGATTATCTAATTTTAACCTGAGTGACAGACAGGCTGTGGGGGCTGCTGGCGACACTTGGCTGGCATGCAAGAAGGCGGCTGCCTTCAAAACGGAGGCCCTTGGGAGGCCCATAAGAAATTTAAAAAGACATTTATAGTTTTAGGGTTTCGGAAAATGTTTGTGTCCCTTGTTCCAGCAACTGCCCAGTTTGGCATGTGCTGTTGAGAGAAAAGAATTTCTCTCTGACACCGGAAAATTTTTAAAGAACAGATTTGTATTGTGGTTTGGCCACAGAGGGAGTTAAGTGAAGTGTTCTCCTTAGCCTTCTCAGCGGCCAAGGAGGCAGCAAGGGAACATTTAAAAGAAGTACTTTATTAAAAAGAAGTGACCCTGCGCACTCTGAGGGTGACTTCTTGGCACTCTGGCACCTCCCCATACAGCGGGAGGGATGTAAACGACCCATCATTAAAGACATTCAACTTCAGCTTTCCTTCTGCTGTACGAAGAGAAACACTCAGCTAAGGCTACCCACTTGCTGTCTGGTGTGGGCAGCAGAGAGACGGCAGAGAGAAAGTTGTTAGCTGTTTTTTGTCTTTCTTTGGGAACTGCCAAGAGGCTAGGCAAGCCTGGGAAGGATATGGTTGATGGATGTACAGGGGGGAAAACCCGCCCCTTTGTTTTCTTTTTTTCCAGACAGTCTGAGGAAGTTGCTGGAATGGCACTTGGGGATTCTTTAGGCGGCGTGGCTCATGAGGGTGAGGCTTTGTACCCCCTTACCTTAACTGGAAACCAGAATGGCTGCCGATTGCTGGTGCTTGTCTGATACGTTTGAAGGTTGAGCATGCGCTTCAATCAACAACCAGCCCATGAGGCCGTAGGAGAGAAAAAAAGCCAAATGTAAAGATTCGAAGAAAGCCTGGAAATCATCACAAACTCGTTTTGCTGCAAGGCCTTATGAGGAGAGGCCTTTGGCGAGAGACCGAGAGGCAGGGGCCCCCTTAGGGTCTCCTCCTCCCAGGCAGCTCGTGCATAAAGCGACGCAGGGGGGTCCCCTGGTCAGCAAAAAGCAGCAAGGGGCCCCAGAGCCTCCCAAACCCTCAAAGCAGCACAGGGGGCGTTTCGGATGAGATGAAGTCGCAGTGGCGACAAGATTTTTCTCTAATCGTTCAATTTCCAAGCGCCCATGCCGTCTTTTTATTGATAAGATGAAAAACAAAAAATAAGAAAAAATTAATATGAGAGGGCAAATCAGGGCGCGTCTGCTCGCACTGGGGGCATGGAGGATCTGACCAGAACAGAACAAAGCAGGTTTCTTCATGAGCTATCTGCTGTCTCTCTTTTTGCTGTCTTTCTGCCTGCTATCTGTCTGCTGCTTGTCTGTCTGTCTGTTGTCTGCCTGCTGTATGTCTGTTGTCTGTCTGTTGTCTACCTGCTGTCGGTCTGCTCCTACCTTCTGTCTGTCTGTTGGTTGCTGTGTGGGCATTGGTGTTTCTCACGGTACTCGTCTTGAGGAATAGCGGTACACATATTTATAACTTGTGGACGGAATTGCATATATGGAGGCTGCAAATTAATGGCGCTGCCTTCCTTGCAGCGCCGATTCGTGCATGCAACCGTTAAAACAGAATTATAGAAACTTCATTCATGTTTCTTAAATTCGAAAAAAAATAAAATAGTCTCCAGTAACATTCATTTAAATAATCGGAATGGCTGGTAGACTGTCAAGAAAAACAATATACTTCATTTACACACGGCGGTAGTAGCACTGAAAATTTCACTGTTTGTCTAACACAGTGAATAGGTATTGACCCTCATGTTAAGTTAAGTCTTCGTCTTTGATCGCTTCTTCCCCATCATCCAACGTCTCTGGCTGTTCATCAGAGGCCTTTTGCGTCTCCTGAGAAGATTCCACAGACACGTTTTTAGATAAATGTTTTGCTACAGCTGACTGCAGCAGCTTCATTAGAGCTGAAAATGGCTTCAGTGCCTGGAATAGGCTGGTGCCTAGGAGCAGAAGGCCAGTGATGAGCATTCCAGTGCACACGTTCATGAGAAAGGCGATGTATGGAACATAATCTTCCAAAACCCAAATAGCAAATAAAATTGCAAAAACAGAAAATATGGCACCTAAACCCCGCAGTCGGGGAAGGCCTTCAGAGCGGACGCCCCTCCTTGCCATCCGACGCTGAAACAAACTGTTGACGAAGGTGGAAGCCCCAGAAGCAAACACAACAATAGAGCCAGCTTCAATCCACTGTTCTGTTGAGACATCCTCAACAATTGTGACATGAGGGTTTAAGGTAACGTCGAGGTCAAAAAGGAATGTGCTGGCCCTCTCTGACCATTTACCGAGTCTTGAAAATTGGGATGCATCCTGATACGCCTTAATCAAAATCAGCATGCAGATAAAAACTAAAAATCCCAAAACCATCGTTTTCATGCCACGCAGCTTGGGCAAAGGCACTTCAGGTTCCACCTTAGGGTCTGAGAAGGTGCTGGCCTGCATCCTTAATCGATGCGATAATGTGCCCTCCACATCAACGGGGAGAAGCTCTGCGGTTTCTGTGCCAAAGGGAGAAGAAACTTCCTCAATTGCTGTTGAAGTTGGCACGTCCACTTTGCCTCCATAGCCACTGCAGCTCAGGAGGAAAATGGCAGCAGATGCTGCCCCTAGAACTCTCCCCATCTACCCAAGCTGGTTCACTTTTGCGCTTGCAACAATGAACAGAAAAATAATTTTCAAAAAGATTACCTTCTTCGCAGTCGCAGAAACAGCTCAGCGCCAATGACTCACGGAAAAACAAACTCACAAACAGACGGGTATTATGTGGGGTGGTGATCGTCTGCCGAGCAGCTGATGTTTTGCATTTCACATTTCTGTTTTGCAAAATTAATCAATCAAAACAAAACAAATGCCGTCACAATTTTTCTTTGTGGCGTTTCATTAGCTGAGATGGTGCATATGGGCTGAGACTACAGCATGTTAGTGCAGAAGGCCTTCTTCTGTGGAATAAAGTTTCTTGTCCTTTTTGTCCGCAAGTTGAATTAGTTTGTCCAGGCATTAGACAAAAAGACGGAAGTACTTTGGTGAAATATACTAATAACCTAAAAAAAGAATAAATCGTCCTGAACACAGGTCGTGGGCAGTCTACAATTGCACATGCAAATCCACAACGTTGATGTTACAATGTTTGCCTAAACGACCACTTTGAATTATCTTCATTAAGGTTCTAAGCTATTTTTAAATGAAAGGATTAAGCCTATGTATCTGAAGAGCAGCAGCTCAGTCCCCCGAATTGCGTGTTGGGATTGGTGAGTGGCCACAAAGATACTTGAAACCCCTGCCAAGCATAATAAAAATTCGTATAAGTCTTTTGGCAAGTCCAAACTAAGCAGAAATTTAAAAAAAGAAAATTGAAATACCTAGCAATTCTTCCTAACTTGTTCTCTCTGACACAGGGGTACACATACAAATGACCTAGTTGGTGCCACATATGCGTTTTACAGCCTTTGGGTTTCTTACAAACCTCAGCCCCTCCCTAAAAGCTTTAGTTGCAATGCCTGCCACGTTTGTTTTGATTTCTCTTAAGTGGCTTCTCTTCCTTTGCTGTTTTCCACAATATCCCCTACGCCTGCAACGTAAGCGTACGGTTCTGCTCCGAAAATTTCAAAACCCTGACATAATGAACTTCATTTCACACAAAAACTAAATTTAAAAATACTGAAAATGGAGGGAGCTCGATGGCACAGGCTGAGGTACAGGCTAAGCCTGAGCTCTGATTGTTGTGAAATTAAGTAGAGGCTCTGTGGCCTTTCCCTGCAAAAAATTTTTATTGTATTTTTCTATGCCATCAACGCCAAATAATAAAACTAGAATAAGAAAAAAACAAAAACAAGAAATGATGAGAACTTTCAAAAAGAAGCCAAACGAATGCTCGATGGAAAGTAACAAGAAGAAAGCTGATTTTTTTTGTAAACCTCTTTAGCTTCTGTTGCCTCTGGTAAATCTTTTTTGATTTACCCATTTTCTCTGCTGAAATTCTTTTTGTCTTGATATTCATATCTCCTCGCATCAGGCCGCGTAATAACCTCGTTTAGCGTTGGGCGCACATTAGTTGCAGTATCTCCTTTTCGTGTCCTTTCCCCTTGCAGTTCATGCGGGCAAACGTACGAGGCATAGTTCCGGGTCGCATAGATGCACAATTAAGTGTATTATATGTTAAAACCCTTTTCTTTTTTTTTAATTTCCTTGATATGGACGTGGAGGTTTATGCGATTTCTGATTATCTTCAAATCCCTTAAAAAAGGTAATTCCACGAATTTTTTTTTCATTTTTTGATTTCAATTCATCCATATTTCCTGGCTCGTCAGGTTCTCTTCTGCATCCAACAGGGAAGCTCCAACCGCATCCCTGGTCTTGTGCTGCCGTTGTGTTATGACTTCCCATTAGTTAAAAATTTATTTAAAGGGTGCTGCTACTCAGTTCCCTCTCTTGGGATACGGGAGGCCCAATACAACTCAAAGAATGTGTTTAGCTCGACAGGCCACCCTAGCCTGTATAGAGGTCAAGCCTTCCCTCTCGGCTTGAGGGTGTAAATAAAAATGAAAACTATGTTATGGCTCATTGATAAGGAGAAAAACAAAGAAATTCAACGCAACCACCGGCTCCTATCGGCGCTCTTCCACAAAACAGTTTTACCGATCCTGACTGTCATTTCGCGTTTTTTGTTGTTCTAGTCGTTCATCAATCAAATTATTTATCTAGGTTTTGTTTTTAGATTTAACAGGAAGTTATCTTGAGGGAGGAAAAAACGAAAGCAAACCAAACCCCATGTTTAGAACTCGTATCCCAGCCCATGTATTAGAACTCGTATCCCAGCCCAGGTATTAGAACTCGTATCCCAGCCCAGGTATTAGAACTCGTATCCCAGCTACATAGGGAAGCACATGATCAAAATTCCACAAAACGGACACAACGGTGTTTACAAAATTTAATAATTTAAGAATATTTAAATTAATCAGGGACGCACTCTTTTAAAAATTCACTTTGCTGTGTTGTGGGGAACGCCACCTGTTTGTTTTGTGGCGATGGCTGCTTTCTGCTAGCGAAACCTTAATCGACCGCATCCTTAAAACCGAAAAATACCCAATAAATTTCCACACACTTGCATTTTAAAACTATCTTCATAGTAGAAATTAAGTAACATTGATTTTATTTGGTTTTTTGGCCATTGCCAAAAAGAATTTTCTCTCTCGACTCTCACAGCATCTGAATCATTCTCTACAAGCCCCTACATAGAGGCTGTGCAACTTCCTGGATCTATTTCAAGACTTAACGTTTATTTGCGTTTTCTGTGAGAAACTAACTTATTGGCATGTTTTATCTGAACCCTTTCGAGCTCCCCAAAACAACGGCTTTGAATATGATGCGCATTTGGCTTGGTTCGGCAGGCGCCTGTTTCCTGCTGGCATTTTTGGCTCCCCCTGTGGATGCACACATGCCAACTTTTACAGCGTTTGATGACACTTTTGATGCGGAGGATCACAGCAAATTCGAGGAAGGGGATTCGTTCGAGAAAGCATCCAACAAGGCCCTGGATGGTTACACTGACACAGTTTTACTTGAAAAACCACAAGATTCACCACAAGATGCAGCAGCATCAGAAACGCAGCTCGAAGAAACTTTTGCCTTGGAGGCGAGCATCCACAAGTCGAAAGGGTTAAAGCGGATGATTGTAGCACTTAGTATTTTCTTGCTGTTTACTCTCGTATTGTACCTTGAAGGTGATCGCCCCAGTAAATCTGTCGAGGATAAAAATATACTATATAGAGCTTCCCGCAAATTTTCGGACTCAACGAGGTCCTTTAACAACAAGATGGGCAATTATTTGCCCTTCACTCCAGATATAGATTCTTGGGTGATCGTGGGCTCGATGCTTATGTTCGCTTTGGGAGCTAAACGGATGGTTGACAGCGCAGTTCGCAGGCGTGATTCGCGCAAAGGCCGCCTAAATAAGTTCGCTCCTCCTGTGGAAGGAGTGTTCTTCCTGGCCGTGAGTGCGCTCGCATTGTTTGCTCACTTCTTAGTACCCTTTATGTATTTCTTTATGGCCTTCGGGGTTCCGCATGCAATTGTAGGTTTGTTCCTGCTTATTAATAGCCTTGTTAAGAGGCACAAGTTTCATGGAAGACACCAGGCAAAAACGCTTGGGAGCGCTCAAGTACAAAAAAATGCCGCAGATGATGTACATCAGAAAACAAAAACACAATAGATGAATTGAATGGCGAGTTGGACGAATAACTTGCAATTCAACTTGACGGATCCTTCTGAGGAAGGGTTCAAGGGAACGCGAAGTCATATTTGTCCACACAAACGTTTAAACCCTCGTGCCAGGGGATATTGAAAGCCCTGCAATCATATCCCCTCTGTTGTTTGCCTGAATCAGTCATCACGAAAAACTTGTGAAATGTTTGAATTTGATCAAGCCCTCGAACAGGCTAAATAATTGCTTGTTTATTTCCACTTCTCTGGTTGGAGAAAAGTGAGCTTGAACCAAGTTTTCCCAGTGAATAGGGCAGCGTACAAACGCAATTTTCCATCTACTTTAAATTGTATTGCTTCCTTAATCTTGAAGGTGACTTCTCGTCTACAGAAACGCCTATTTAAATCGCCGCATCTGCACTTTACGGAGCTCAGCTCAGCTAAGCTCGGAGTGACGAATTGTTTGCTTATCTGGATTCATGAAGATGCCATACACTGCCGATGTATTCGCGCAAACGTCAAGTCAGGGCGGTTGGATTGACAGGCGTGGGATACAGAAGAGGCAACACCTGTGTGTTCAGCTTCCCTCACCTAGCAGAAGTAAAGTTTGGGGCTTTGCTGGGCACTGGGAGGGGAGCAGAAGGCCTCCCTCTATTTGTTACCTGGCGTTCTGTGGCGTTTGTAGTGTTAGGAAAGCTAAGATTGCACAGGACTGTGCTTCCTCAGAACGCTCGCCGCACTCTTCCTTAAAAAGCGTGGTGGACACTGACGTAGCCGCTTTTCCGGAGGGAACTGGTCTTTGGCACGCAGCTCTTTGATGTCGGAAAACTAGCAAAGCGGTCTGTCTATTCATTCGCTCTGAGAAGTGTGCTACACAGAGAGCTAGCGGCTGTCTTTGTTCGGGGTTTCACAGTCACCTCAAAGACTGACGGGCTCATGAAATGCAAAGAGAACGTCTGCTAGTGCGAATTGCCAAACTGTTGATTTACTAAATGCGTAGCCTCTAGGCCTTTTGAAAAGTGCTTTTGCTTCTGCGATGTTTATGTATTGTGCTTGGCTCATGAATACAAACAAAACAGTAAACAGAAAAGGAACCAAAAGGCGTGCATCTCCCTTTCTATGAAGTGGGTGCTGGCGTTTCGAGTGCGTGCCAGTTTTTGCTAGACACTCGAAGGTACTGCTCCGCCAGAGGATTCACGTTAGTTTTTTTGCTCGTGTAAAAAGCTACTTTTTATTACCTTTATATAACTGATCTGCCTTTTATCTGAATAGCCAAAGACGTGAAATCACACAACTTGCCCCTTCCTGTAATTGAGGACAAAAAAAAGGTTTGTAGAATGCATATTTGAACGCTCCGAATGATTGTTCAGAAATATACCGTAAAAAACGTTCGAGTTCCAGGCCTCCCTGTCTTTCTAATGAGAATCTTCTCCATAATATCCATGAGCATATGGACGTGCACATGTCAGAGTGCCTGTCCTTTCGGAGACCATGCGACGAAAGCAAAATGTTTGACCTTCCACATATGAGGCATTTACGATGACGCATTCGCCTTTTTCATTGATTACTGTTCAAAACACAGACGCACGAACTGCTCGGAAAAGTGGAGAAAAAACACATGGACTTGTTCTGTATTGGGCCTGATGATTTATTCGAATTGTTACCAAACGGAAGCTGTGCAGATTCAAAACCACACCCAGCTGCGGCTGCATGCAATAGAAAGCATTTGATATCATCCGATATTTGTGAAATTATGTCACATTGACGAAGACCTGGCCGCTTCTGCTTTCTTGTTCCGCTGAAGATACCTTTGTCTGCGGAGAAGGCTCGCAGTGAACAACGTAACGCCAGCAACAAAGCATCCCACGCCAAAATTCCCAAGGAAGTCAACATCTGGCATTAGCACGCCGGAGACTAGAGCGCCTAAACCCATAAACAATGGCAAAAGACCCCGGAGCTGGGGTACTACATCCGTGCGAATCCCTCTGCGCACATCGCGCCTGTGAAGAGAGCTCTCAACTAACGTCCTTAGTCCAGAGGCAAACAGCACAAGAGCGAAGGTGAAAAGCCAAGTATCAATGCCCGTAGGGAAAGGAAGTGCCTTGTCTAGCTTCTCTTCTATATCTGAAGAAGCGTCAAGAATCTTCCTGGTGTAGTATGAAGCACGGGCTGAATAATCTGTCTCATGCAAAAAATAAAAACCATACATAGCAGAAAGCAACAAGAAGCCCAAAAGAGCCGATTTCCGTCCTTGCAACCCAGGCAAGATCACTCTCTTTGCCGCCGGCACTCTGGGATACAGCAGCTTCACTGGGGGATAAGTATATGCTTTTGGCTGTGAATGGGCAACGGCGCGGCTCCTTTTCACATTATCATAAGCAGTGTCATCTGCAGATAAAGAGGTTTGGGTATAGGAATGGTCTGTAATAGTCACGTTCGATTCATTGATCTCTTTGTAGGCAACCGACCCAGCATCAACCAGGGAAATAAAAAAACGCAAAAAGAAAAAGAAGCTTGCGGGGAGCAGCAAAAGATACCTCATATTCAGTGCTCCCCTCAGGGGAGGAGAGCGGCGTCGACCAACACGCCAAATCCCCCAAACCACTTCGTGCCTGCCAAAACAAAAGGAGGACTTTCTTGTCCTGAAAAAAACCAAATTTTGATATAACTCCGGGAAAGCCAGGGGGCTCGGCTTCTGTTTTGGTTGGGGAGCGATTCGTAGGCAATCGTAGTATACAGATGGCTATATAGCCAAGTCGAGAAATACTGGGGGGCTTGCAGTAAGAGGCCCAACAGCGCCCCCTACTGCATTTAAAACACCTAATAATTTTCTAAAAAGCAACATGAAATCAGTGGCTTTGCTTCATGTTTCGAAAGCATTACTAGACAGAGAGATACTGGTGGATCAAAGACACTCTGTTTTTACCGCATGTGCTTCCCTAGGCTCTTAAGTTCCACTCAATACCAAAGGTTTACTCTACCAAAAAACTTGCATGTAAGCATGGTGAAATGCTTTTAGACCCTTAAATGCTTCAAGGAAATCTGCTTCGATATGAAGGATTCATTCTTCAGGGGAAGAGCGACTTTTAAAAATTCACTCTCTCTAGCACTCGCCAAGGCAAGCGTTCACATCTTAAAAATGCGTTTATCTCGGTTTTTTGTTGATTAAGCTTCGGCTCTGCTAGGCGTTAGTGAAATCTGAGGTTCGTACAAGGAATTCTTTGCATGTTTTAATCTGTATGTTCCGTTCTTGCAGAGTTTCTGCGTCTGTTATTCTTTAGAATGCTTTCAATTAATGTCCTAAGTTATCTACGAGAGTGGAAGGTCCTTGTACGTCTATGTGAGAAGCTGCAGCTTGCAGCCCAACTCCTCGGATACCCTAATAAAGCGATATGTTTATCCTCTTCCTGTCTGGCTCTTTCCCCACGGCGTCATGGACTCCGAGCGGTCATCATTTTCAATGATGAATTTTTGTGAAAATGAACAATTTTTAAGTTTATTCATTTTTCTTACTTGGTGGCATTTTCAAGAGTCGAAAGTATGAAGCCTTCTCTTCCTCCTGTGAATGTGGGAGCGAAATCCAATTCGCAGGAATGTCTTTTTCAGTTATGGAGGCATTCTTTGTTTGAACATAAAAAGCAGATAAACCAAAAACAAAATTGAAGGTTTCCAGCAAGAATCCCCAGGCAGTTGGGCCTGAGAGGATACTTAAACTTTCCATGGGTATAGGGGCAACAAAGTACTACCAAGAAAGGGTAGTTGCACGTCCCTGGCGAGCGTTGGCGCTGAGCAATACACGAAAATGAATATAAGGGAAATAATATTTAGATGCTAATTTTATTTTGAAGTAATCGATGAATTAGAAAGGTTCTTATAGCTATCTTCTATCTCCTCCCTCGTGTGGAATTCGGACAAGTTGAAGCTCCAATGGTACAAGTCGATTTTGAATTTCGAGTATAATGTTGCGTGTAATATACATCAAAATGAATCAATTAAAGTGAAAAGGCTAAAGAGAAGCGAATGGCAACAGCACAAACCCTTATTAAGTTACCATCTTCTGTCTCTGTGGGTGCACAGAGCCTCCCTATACACCTCCTTTATGTCTACAGAGCTGCTGATGTTTGTTTCCCACAATTGCCGTTGGTCTGTCTGTTAGGTGAAACGCCCTTTTAAAACCTTTAAAAGAAGCATCTTTTGTATTTCTCGCTGAAGACAGACGCAGGGCCAACTACTCTCTTGTTGAGAATGCTGCGCGTTTTAGTGGGTTGCGCGGGAGCTTGTCTCCTGCTAGCCTCCGAAATCGAAAGTGTAGCTTCTGTTTCTTCTTCTGGGAGTGACTCATTTCCGCAGCTGCATGAATCTGTGCTGGACATTTTGACAGAGGGTGGAGGGCTTCCTGAGGAGTTTGAGGGATCAGACCCAATCGACGAAGACAAACAAATAGCTGATATTGAACCGTTGAATGAAGTTTTAAAAGAAGGGTCGCCAGTAGACGTTGGGCAGCCAACGCCAAAGCTGCGGGGAATGCGGCGGATGGTTATTGGCTTATCATTATTTATGCTTGCTGTTCTTGTTCACTATCTCGACAGCATTTCTGTTTCCTATTCAAATCCAAACGACCCAATAACTCTTTCTGAAATTGGTGAACGACTTGTTTTATTGGGAGATGAGTTGAATGGAAAGATTTTTGAGCGCTTTGATCTTAATGTGGACGTTCACATATGGATCTTTTTCACACTCCTCCTGCTTTTTGCTGATGGGGCTCAAAAGCTAGCAGCAGATCTAGCTAAGAAGTCAAATATCAAAAGCGGAACGCCGGCTTCTCCTGTTGAAGGCATTTTCCCTCTCTCTGTTGGTTTTGGTGGGCTGTTGGCAAGTCAAATTGTTCCTGCCCTTGAGCCTGCACAGAACTTCGGCATTCCATTTGTTCTCATGGGGCTAGCTCTCTTTATTAAAAGCTTACTCCAGAGACGTGCAGAGTACAAAAAAGCAGCAGCAGGAGCAGCAGCACCAGCAGCAGCACCAGCAGCACCACCAAACCCTCAGGCTGCTGCTCAGATACCAGAAGTTCCAAGTGTGGATTGAGTTGCCAAAGGTGTCGGTTCCCCACCGCGGACTTCTGAGGTGTACAGACACCGCAGATACAAGGAACGCACATGTGCGAGCTGGCCTCTTCCTAGTGCGTTCAAAAGCATTTGTTTTAATTGCATTTGCGCGGTGCTGGCTGCGGACAGAGCGCCGGATCGCCGCTGAATTTTGACGGGCATTTTGTTTGACGTTTGGTGAACAAATTGCATTATTTTTATTTGTATATTATTTATTCTCTCGTTTGTTGTCTCATCATCACAAATACAAATGATTCACCACAGATCAACGGGATTTTGTCGCCGAGTTTTATTCACTGCAATTCAATTGCCGTTCCCCCAAAACTCCTAAAAGCAAAGACAGAAAACGTCCAACTCAGCAAAGCATGCAATGTCTTAAGGGGAAGTTTTGGGGCTGCATTTCAAACGCACGCAGCGTCTTGCCACCTGGACTTTCTTTAGTTTCGCCGCTTGCTGCCTGCTGCGAAAGGAGGACATCTTACACTTCAGCAAGCCTCATCTACGGTTTGCTACTTTCTCACTCTCTTTCTTCAAGGCAACAAAAACATTTTGAACTTAACTTCTCCTGCTGCAGCTGCCCTTCGCCAGTCCCCCCTCGTGTTTTCTCAACTCGGACCTTTTGCGCTGAAGCTGTGTCTGTCCCTCTGTCTGTCTGTGTATATCTGTCTTTGTCTGTCTCTTTCGCCCTCTGTCTCTCTCTGTCTGTCTCTGTCTGTATATGTCTCTCCCTCTGTCTCTCTCCCTCTGTCTGTCTTAGTGTGTGCCTCTCGCCCTGTGTCTCTGTCTCTGTCTGTCTCTGTCTCTGTTTCTGTCTGTCTACGTCTCTGTCTGTCTACGTCTCTGTCTGTCTCTGTATCAGTGTGTCTCTGTCTCTGTCTGTCTCTGTCTCAGTGTGTCTCTGTCTCTGTCTGTCTCTGCCTCAGTGTGTCTCTGTCTCTGTCTGTCTCTGTCTTTGTCTCTGTCTGTCTCTGTCTCTGTCTGTCTCTGTCTGTGTCTCTGTCTCTGTGTGTCTCTGTCTCTGTCTGTCTCTGTCTCTGTCTCTGTGTGCCTCTGTCTCTGTCTCTGTCTGTCTCTCTCGCCCTGTGTGTCTGTATCTGTCTGTCTCTGTCTCTGTCTGTCTCTGTCTCTCTGTCTGTGTCTGTCTCTGTCTATGTCTGTGTCTGTCTCTGTCTGTGTCTGTGTCTGTCTCTCCCTCTGTCTGTCTCTGTCTATGTCTGTGTCTGTCTCTGTCTGTCTCTCCCTCTGTCTCTGTCTCAGTCTGTCTCTTTGGCCCTCTGTCTCTGTCTCTGTCTGTGTCTGTCTCTCTTGCCCTCTGTATCTGTCTCTCCCCCTGTCTTTCCCTTTGTCCCTCTCTGTCTGTCTCTGTCTGTAATTCATCCAAAGCGCACAGAGAAATAAAAATACTGAAATTGTTGGCTGCATTCTCAGACGGAGAAGGGCAGCAAAAACCCCAAAGGGTGCATTTGCTGCTCCTGTGCTTTCAATTAAACTAGCGACGCTCCTGCGGCGGAGCCTCTGCAGGCTGCATTTCATGAAATATCTAAAAAGGGCTTTGGTCATTTGCTCCTTCAGATGCAAAAACACAAAAAATTTGGGCAGCTCCAGCCCGCATGCAAAATGAGGCTGCTTCCGTCGGCCTCATATCTCAGGTGTACAGACAGCTCGCGCTGCTCGGGAGAAAGGTCAAGGGCGCGTCTTCTGCTCTCCAGGTGAAACTAATCCTGAATCCAGTGTTGCCGCGAGGCACAGCGTTAGACGCCCCAAATGGTGCCTGCAGTTCTGCAGTGTATCTACACCCCAACTGGCGTAAGGTTTAAAAGAAAAAATGGAGGGGGCAGAAACTAAAAAAACACCTTGACCTGTTTTAAGTCTTCGGTTACATGCAGACGCTCTCAGCATGCGGATTTTGCCTGCGCAGTTTGGGTCTCAGTCACCTCCTGTACATACACCCCAAGAAAACAGACAAAAAAATTTAGTTTGCAATCAAAAAGAGGGAGGAGCGTTCAAACTCCTTTTAAACTCTCAGATAAATTTTTTTAAGAATTAAATTTGATATTCTGTCTCAAAAGATGAGAAAATAATAAAAAATATTCTGTGCAGATGGCAAGACGAGCTGTCTGTACACCCCAGGCTTACCCGTATAATGGCGGCAATCGCCTTTTGCTCAGTTTCTTTCGCGAGGGACAAAAGTTGATCTTTCCACCTCCGTAGATAAAGCCTTTCTTCCTCCAATTGTTTAATTTCACTTCCAACTAAATGTTTTGCTAGAGCTGCATCTTGCTTTGCCTGCGCCATGGCGGCAATCGCCAGCCGCGTGTGCTCATCGGAAACTGTACATACACCCCAAAAAACAAAAAACCAAACTGTTTCAAAACGCACGGAAAATTCTTATGCAGCTTTAAAATGAAATCAAAGATAAAAAAAGAAAAGGACACAAGCTGAGGTGTATAGTGAGGTGAATCTGAGGTGTATAGTGAGGTGAATCTGAGGTGTATAGTGAGGTGAATGTGGGTTGAATAATGAGGAGAAATCAAAGAGAAAAACAGCATGAATTCTTTCAACAGCCAACGGAGAGGGGAACCAAACCCCTCACCCATTTACAACAGAATGAAAAAAAGTAGATTAGATTCGAGTCGAGCAGAGTACAGCAGACTAACGACAATCGAATACAAGTAAATGTAGCAGATAGCAATAAAATGGAGTGCAGCAAATGAAGGGATCAGCTGTTAGAAAATGTGTGTCTCTCTCTCTCTGTCTCCCCCGTCCCCTCCTAATCATATTCGCCTTACGGGTTTCAACAACTCCAGGCAGCATCGAATCATAATCGTCGTATTCAGAGGGCCCTTGCGAAAATAGGCGCAACTTCGTCATCGCGAACGAGAGCCTGGCACGATAAATAGTTTGCAGCAAGAGAAAACAAATACGCATGCGGTGTTGAAACGGGGCTGCGGAAGTCATCTTCTCCGCTCGAGCAATCGATTCCTGCGCGTGGCAAATTGTCTCCTCCAGCCTCTGGAGCCTCAGCGCCTCCCGCAAAGGCAAAAAGCCCCGCCGCATCAGACGCATGCGGCAGCGGACAATCAGGCTGCACACGCAGCAAAAGGAGTAAAAAAAGTTTTAAATGAGTGTTGAAAAACAAGCATTCAAGAGACGAGAGACACTCAGAAAGAGAGAGGGTTTGTAGCTTCATGCAGAGAGAGAAACAGAAGAGACAGACATATCCACATTTCAAAAACCTCTTTTAAAGGTGCTGATCAAAACCGTACACGCATGCAGCAAAGCCCCAAACAGATGCAGCTAAGGGGAAGAAAAGAACCTACTCTTCGAGCCTCGCCAGTCCTGTGCCCAACATAATTGCCTTTCGTGAAGCCTCATGCAGCGCCTCCTGGTGCGTCTTCATCAGGATACTCAAGGCCTGCTCGTGCTGCTGCTGATTGTCTCTCAGTCTTTCCTGCAACTCTCTCTCCCGCGATTGAAGGTTCTGCGTCTGCTTTGATAAAACAAAAAACTCCTCGTAAGGCTGGAAGGGAAAACCACGAAAAATAAAATGCTTCGGACTCCACGCAGCCTCCTTCTCAAGATTCAAGTCAAAACGAACCAACCCTGAACAAAAAACCCTAAACCCTAAACCCTAAACCCTAAACCCTAAACCCTAAACGCACTGAAAAGCACACGGAGTGTCAAAGTCTTGTCAGGGTTTGACTGAAACCCAAAAACCCTAAACTCTAGAACCCTCAACCCTAAAATTCTGAACCCAAAAACCCTAAACTCTAAACTCTAAACCCTAAACCCGTTGCCTGGGAAGAAGAGAAGGAAGTAGGGGAGCTAGGGTGCGAAGACTTGCTTGGGTAGACAGAGTCACCGACGCTGCTGAGAGGCCCTTCAGTTTTGTCCTGCTTCTGACTCGCGCCTTGACGAGGCGGCGAAGGAGACAAACGTTCCCCCTTCACACTCTCCTCTGGGCTGGGGCTGGCCGAGAAGCCAGCAGCAGGCGGATAAGGAGACACACCAGCAGCAGCAGGATAAAAAGAGGCAGCAGCAGGAGGAGACGCAGCAGCACGAGGAGGGGATGCAGCAGGAGACGCAGCAGCACGGGGCGGAGACGCAGCAGCAAGAGGTGGAGATACAGCAGCAGCAGGAGGATAAGGAGACACACCAGCAGCAGGAGGTGGAGATACACCAGCATGAGGTGGAGATACAGCAGCAGCAGGGGGATAAGGAGACACAGCAGCAGCAGGAGGATAAGGAGACACAGCAGCATGAGGAGGAGACACAGCAGCAGCAGGAGGATAAGGAGACACAGCAGCAGCAGGAGAATAAGGAGACACAGCAGCAGCAGCAGTATAAGGAGACACAGGAGCACTAGCAGGATAAGAAGAGAGAGCAGCAGGAGAAGGAGGCACCGATGCAGCAGGAGAAGCGACGGAAGCAGCAGCAGCAGCAGCAGCAGCAGCAATTGCTTGTTGCTGCGTCTTGAGAATTTCAGCAGCCTTTTGCTGCTGGTCCAGCACGGCCTGTCTCAGAGAATTTGCAGTCTCTTCGAGCTCTTTTTCCTTTTGTGTAATTAACTTCTGAAGAGACTCTTGCTGCTGCTTTCTCTTCTGCTCCCGCTTCTCTTTTTGCTGCAGCTTTTTCAGTTTTGCTGCTTCCTGCGCCTTATGCACCTCTGCTGCCAATGCGTCGTGTTTGTCTAGGGCTGCTTTTGTAGCTAGTCTCTCTCTTCTTTTGATTTCTCTTTCTTTTTCTCTTGTCTCCTTCTGCAGCTTGGCTCTCTCGAGTGCGAGGGTCACTTCTTGCTGCGCCTTCTCCACCTCCTGCATGAGAGCTTGCATGCGTTTCTCGGCCTCCTCTTTCTTCTTGTCCTTGGCTGTCTTCTTCTTGTCTAGCTTCTCCGATTTCTTTGCTGCTAACTTCTCAAGACGCGCGCGGGTTTGCTGCACCTCCTCCTGAGAAACCACTTTCTGTTGGGTGGAGGCGGGGAGGGAGACAGGGAGGGTTTGGTTTGTCTCTGTGTCTCCTTCTTTGGCGTGCTTTGTCTTCTTTTCCTTGCTGCTCGTTTTCTCTGCTTTTCGCTCCTGCTTCCCTGCTGTCTCAGGTGTATCTCCACCTCCGCCATCTTCGGGAGCAGCTTCTTTCTTTGAACCCTCACTTTTTGTTTTCTTCGGCTTTTCATCTCTTTGACCTTCACTGGCATCTTGCTTCTCCTTCTTCCCCTTCTTCTTCTTTTCTTTGGAGGCCTCTGCTGCCTTCTCCTCTGGAGGGGCTGCTGCCTCTCCCTCTCCCTCTCCCTCTGTCTCCTGCAGCAGCAAACACCAGAAAAGAATACACACAAATTCCATGTCCATCTCTCTTCAAACATATACGGCTTCCCTCCTGCAACTAGCAAATACTTGTTCGATTTGCATCGCAGCAAAAACAGAGCAGAGAACTATTTGTTACAAATCAGCAGAAAACCTCAAACCCTAAACCCTAAACCCTAAACCCCCTTCGAGCTGTCTATACACCCCGTAAACTGAAGCACGGAAGCCGCCCTTTGCATGCGTCAGGCCAGCCCCAGACTTGCGGCTGGCGTGTCCCCAGGTGTACATACACCCAAAAAGAGCCCACCTCTGCTTTTTGTGTCTCTTCGTCTGGAGCGCTTGAGGCATATCCTAGCCAAGACCAGATGCTTCCCCCGCTGCCTGCGCTGGTTGACTCAGGTGTCTCCGGAGGCTCCGGAGGAGGAGAGGGGGGTGGCTGCTCCTGCTCCTCATGTTCACTTTCTGGCTGCTCCGCGGGCGTGTCTGAATACCCAAAAAAACCCCACATTGGCCTGGGGCCGTCCCTCCTCCGTGTTACTGCTGCGTGTTAACTGCGGGGGGCGCGAGAAGCGGCAGGAAAATCTGCCTCTTGGAACTTGCAGGAGAAAGAAATGCAAATCGACGGAGAGAAACGATGATAGACCGAGAGAGACAGAGGAGACAACCAGTGAGAAAGAGATCAAAGAAAGATAAAGTCCCAGAAAGCCCCTGATTTAAAACTCACGTAAAAATATGCAAAAATAAATCCTAACCAGCAAACAAATGAGAACAGATGAGGGGATTGAATGCTGAGGTTTGTGGCATTTTCTAAAAAACGCACAGATCCTCTACTACACGTTGTAGAGATGCATTATTGCCTCTTTTAGAAAAATATGTCCGGCTAATATATTTTAAAGCTTCTTAATAAAGCTAAAAAAAAGAAAAAACATGGAAAAATACATTAATACACACCCCAGCAGGTTCATCGCCTTGTCGATAGCTCAAAGCCTCTCAAAGCCCTACTCTGCCCCAAATCGTAACTTTCATGCGGCAAGATAAAATAAAAAGTACATTATTTTTCATATACATGGAAAGAAATTGAAAATAAAGGAAAATAAAAACGTTTTTATTTCGCAGAAGAGGTTCAGGTGTATATACACCCTATCCTGTGTTGTGCTAACACTGACTTGAACAAACCCACTTTAGTTCTTGTGGAACTTTGCGGAGCAACAAGTGGTCTTGTCGGTTGTTTTATTCTCTTTCTTGCTTCCAAATTCAATATTTTGTAGAAAGCCAAAATGCAGCTGTCTGTACACCGCGTGGTTTTTTGTGTTTTTCTTGGTTTTGCTCTTCTCTCAACTATGACGAAAGCGGTGACCCCTTCTCCTGAAGAGTTGCAGGCGGTGATCGACTCTGCTGCAAAGGTGGGATTTTTTTTAAATGAATAGTCATTATTTTGGGTTTTCTGCTTCCTGGAAACCTGCTTGCCTCTCTCTGTGTTATAATCCCCTCTCAGTGCATGCAGTTGCTCTGCTCCTAAGAATAAGAGGGGCAGGCAAGGAGGCTCCTTTTGTGTGTCTCTGACTCGACAAGTGACCTGCTTGTTTGCGTTTTGAACCTATACCCAACACCCTAGGGTTTAGTGTTTAGGGTTTAGGGTTTAGGGTTTATACCATTCTGAGCTCGAGGGGCATGCGTGGTTTCTGCCCAAAGTTTGGACTTTGCGTATCGGCGATGTTATTTGTTTTTGATGTAGAGACATTTTGCTTTGCCAGTGTCTGCGCTGAGTTGGTTTCTGTAGGTGGGGGATAAGGCTGTTTAGGTGTAAAAGCAGGGTTTAGGGTTTAGGGTTTGTGGTTTGTGGTTTGTGTGTGTTGCGGTTCAAAGGTGGTTGATTTTTCGTACGTGAGCGGCTCTGAGACCCCCGACACAGCGGAGGTGTCTGTGCATGCTGGGCAGACAGTGGTGGTGCGTCTGAGTTGCACTGGAGGGTACCGCGGTGTTCTAGTGTCTGGACAGTTGGGTCTTCTGTCCATGTCAGAGGCCCCTGAGGGATGCCTCTCCTCTGAAGAGGCTCTCGCCCTTGTGGAAAATACGCCGGAAATGCCAGAGGGGGTCAGCGCCATGCCAGCGGTACCCTTTGCAAGTAAGTCAACTAATAATAATACTAATAATAATAATACAATAATAATAATAAATAATAATAATAATAATAATAATAAAACATAAAATTCATTTTTTATTTTTCATGGCGTCTACTTTGGGTTCTTTTTTGTTTTTCACTGTTTGCTGCTGCATGCAAAATGTGTCTTTAGAAGCTCTTTCAACACACGCTGATGCCAGGCCACTCTTAGGGTTTAGGGTTTGTTTTTGCGCATGCTGCAGGCTCTGAGAATTCGGGTTTGGTGGGGGCCCCTGTGCCGTTTGTGAGTGTCTTGAAGTTCAGCAAACCCGGCGATTACACCTTGCTCTACTCAATTTTGAGAGTTTGGGCTCCAACCTCAGCCCCCCGCTATGCCCTTAAAGTTCATGTCACTGAATAAACCACAAACCCTAAACCACAAACCCTAACGATTCAACGCTCAGGGAGGGGTTTGTTGTTGCTCCGTTGGAGGCTCGAGAGGGAACTGTTGGATGAGCAGGGAGGGATCCTTCGCCTTCGGTACACTGAAACTGTAATTTTAATAATAATATTAATATTATTATTATTATCATTATTATTTTCTTGTTTTTCTCTCTGATGCTGACTCCCAGAGAATGTTTGGTAGAGAGATACTTTGAGGCAGCAGTTTTGCTGCTGCCTTTCCGCGTTTGTTTGTGAACTTTGCATGCGCGCAAGGCTGCTGCTGCTGTCTGTACACCTGACGGCAGCAAAACCTTTAGAGACCGAAAACCGCTTTAGGGACATTTGTAGCATGTCTTCTCTTCGTCTGAGGATGAGGATTAGAGAGACAGGAAACAAAAATGTGCGAAATCGCTCATTCACCTCGATCCCCTTCAACAGCAGCAGCAGCAGCAGCAGCAGCAGCAGCACTAGCAGCAGCAGCAATAGCAGCAGCGGCACTAGCAGTAGTAGTAGCACTAGCAGCAATAGCAGCAGCAGCAATAACGGCAGTAGGAGCAGTGGCACCCAGCTGATAATGAAGTTTATTGGGGTCTGAGGGAGTGAATCATTAGTTTCGGGAGCATGGGGAACCAAGTGACCTTCTGAAGAATCCTGGGTACTGGGTGTTGCCCCAGGCCTAAAGCGGGTCTCTTTCTCTCTCTGCTCGCTTGGCAGTTGGAACTGACGACGGTTTAGCAAGGATAAAGGCCTATTTAAGTCGCACCCCTCGTGTTCAGGAAATAGAGTTGCGTCTCCTACAACAAAAACATCTTCAAGTGGAATGTCTCAGACTCTTTGGGACCCCCCAGCAAAGCAGAGAATATCCAGGCAGTTTTTGACCGAGAGTTTGGGATTGGAGAGGCAGCATGTACACGAATGCAAAACTCGTGTTTGCAGTGTATGAATGCCATTATATTTTTAAAAGAAAAAACTTTAAAACTGAAATAAACGGAGAAAAATAGAAAGTTTAATAAAAAGAGGTCGGCAGCAGGTGACCTTCAGAGGGAGTTGGGTGTAAGCCTTTAAGAACCAATGGACAGGTATAAACTGTTTGTTGATCGTTTTTTGTTTTATTCAAGCTTGAAAACGCAAATGAATAAACAATTAATAAACAATTTTACAGAAATGAAGTAAAACCTCATAAAGTATCTCGATGTTTCGCAGCAGCCTAGCCAGTGAGGTGTCAAGACACTCGAGAAGCACCGAAAATGAGCGGCCCTTTTCGCTGCTGTTGATGGGAGAAAGTCTTTCAAATTTTGGGACTAATTAAAATAAAATTAAAGAAAATTGTTTATTTTATTCTAGTATTTTACAAGAAGCAACTTAGCGGTCTGTTCCCCAGTGGATTGTGAAAGGCACTGGCTCTTCCCCCCCCCAAGACCAACGAAGCCTCGCTGCAAGATGAACGGTTTGTTCTTCTCCGCCTTCACACATGAACTTTATTTTCTTTTCTTTAAATTGTTTTAATTGAATTATTTTGATGAAAAAAACAAAATGAGTCGTTTCTCCGTATTTGTTGGAATGGCCTGTGCGGTAGCTGCCACTTTGGCAGCTGAGCCTCAGCCTGAGGCTCCTCCCGTAGAGCATTTATCTCAGGTTCAGCATGAGGCTCCTCCAGTAGAGCATTTATCCCAGGTTCAGCCTGAGGCTCCTGCAGAGCGTCTTTCTGGGGTTCAGCTTGAGGCTCCAACAGAGCGTCCTTCTCAGGTTCAGCTTGAGGCTCCCGTAGAGCATTCTTCTGAGATCCAGCCTGAGGCTCAGCCTGAGACTCCCGTAGAGCGTCCTTCTGAGGTTCAGTCTGAGGCTCCTGCAGAGCGTCCTTCTGAGATCCATCCTGAGGCTCCTGTAGCTCATCCTTGTTCGTCGCAACCCGAGGCTCCTGCAGAGCATTTATCTAAGGCTCAGCCCGAGCAGGGAAAAAGGATTTTTATGGTCGTTGAAGCTGAAAATGTGGTGCTGGTGCTTCCCAGATCAGCTGCACATGGCGTGATAGATGCGACTGAGGGCCTAACCCCTAAGAGGCACGATGACAAGGACGAAGACGAAGACGAAGAAGAAGACGATGACAATGAGGATCAGGATGAAGATGAAGAAAATGGAGATGGTGCAAATGAAAATGAGGAGAATGAGGACGATGATGAGGCAGAGAAAAGAATGCTTTGTCATGGAAACAAATGCGTGAAAGTCAAGCAAAAGAAGGGCAAGTACTACAAGATCAAGAAGAAGCATCGTCACCACAAGAAGGCTAGGAAAGTGATTGTGCCTTACCGCGAGGGAACACCAAAACCCCGTCCGCCTCAAAAAGAAGAAGAACCTATTCCTCAGAAACAGGCGCCTGCTCCTATCCCTGTGAAAAGAGCAGCACCTCTCCCTTTGAAGAGGCCTTCTCTTCCTTTGAAGACAGCTGTCCCTATCCCTGTGGTGCAGATGCAGCACGCAGGAGCTCCTCTGTACATAGAAAGAGCCACTGCTCCACCCTATATTGCTGTCATTACACAGGACCCTCGTGCAGCAGAAGCCGCAGCAGCAGCTCATCATGTCGCTCAGCCGCAGCCGCAGTATATTGTTGATAACAACTTGCTGCAGCATCTTATTACTTACCCTACTGACACTGTCTCTGCGGAGACAGCTAGAAGGAGTTTCAGATGAGGGACAAGGAGAGGAGAGGAGACAGCAGCAGAGCAGCAAAGGGAGACAGACAGCAGAGACACCCCAACTCAATCTTTGTTGAATTGAGCGACAGCAACCAAAGTTGCTTCTGCTGCACCTTAAAGTATTAAAAGAGGCCTTGCTGCAAATCACAGGAACCTCGTGGGGGCCCCAAAGGGCTCATCTCCGTCTGTTTGCCTCTCTGCCTGCTGCTGCAGCAGCTAAAACAATTTTAATTGTTTTAGGTGATGCTGTTTGGTGGGGTTTGGGGTGTCTGATGATGAGCAGCTGGCGTGTCTGCTTCATTTGCCAAGTCTCTCTTTTTATTTTTGTGGTTTGTCCTCAACACTTTGTTAATTTCTTTGTTTATTTATTTATCTATTTTCTTTGTCTAGAATAGCAAAGAGCAGCAGGCAATTGCTTAGAGAGAGAAGAAGCAGCAGCTGCATGCGATTTTAGATTCAGTAGAACCTGTCTCCTGTCTCTTCTCGCTCTCAGCCAAAAAGCAGATAATAAAGAAAAGACAAATCTCCCAACATCAGACACCAGCAGAGACAGAAAGACCCTGGTGTAGAGAGGCGTGTGTGCACGCATACACCTGAATTAGAGTTTTAATAAACTTTTCAAAACAAAGGGTTTATATACATTTGAAATGCGGAACAGCGCATGCACTCTCCTCTCTTCTTCCTGCTTATTGCTGGCTGCCTTTTCGTTTCAATTCAACTCTCTCTGTCTCTGAAGCAAGCAGAAAATACTTTAAACATTCAAGCGCTTTTTTTAACCTCTTGAAGCAGAGAGGATTAAGAATCTCAAGAAGTTTATTTTCTTCAAATTTCTCTTTGGCTTCAAATGTGCCATGGAATGTCTCGAGGCTTTTTAATGAACTGCACACAACTTCTGCTTAACAATACACATACACCACACTAAACCCTAAACCCTAAACCCTAAACCCTAAACCCTAAACCC
>NPHX01000724.1:0-15095 GCA_002271815.1 Eimeria falciformis
CCAGCCTCACCATGAGGAGGCCTCGGGGTTGTCTCATCTGTCTTGTCTCTCTGAATGTCTGTCGGTGACTCTTGAACTAGAGGCTTTGGTGTCTCAGGCTCCGTCGCTTCGGGTAGCTTGGGGGGCTGCCAGTGTATCTGGCCGTTTCTCTGCAGTTGGTGATGGTGAGGTAAACACGATTATTTCCTCTGTCGTCTGCCGACTGGAAGCATTTCGATCGGCTTGAGGAAATTTGTCTGGAGTAGAGGGAGCGTGTTGCACAGCCGTTGGCAGCGGTACCAGGGAAGTTTCAAGATTCTGAAACTGGCTTCCATCTGTGTCGTCAGTGTCCGGCGAGGTGATAGTCAAATATGCTATTTCGCAGTCCATATGGCCAGAGGCCGCCTTCATTGCTGCGAGGGCCCCGGCAAGGCCTCCCCCAGCATCGCTCGCCGCTTTCCGAGTAGCTGCGTCGATATACACTCGAAATGCCGTTTGCTCGACGATGTGCCACTTTGGCGATGGCCGGAGCTCGTAAGCAAAGAAGATGTCAAAGCCGCCAGACACCGGAGATACCCGAAACGTAAAGGCTGACCCCGTGTACACGCCGGAGTGGTATGGCAGTGCCATTTTCGTCGTGTGCCTAGCGCCACTCTGAGATGGCAGCAGACATCCCCAGAAAAACAAACAAAAGGTATAAAGGCCACCCGGCTGCTAAGTAAAAGCAAATGTTTATAAAAGAATTTTAAAAACTCCAGTAAACGGCGGCTGTAAGTAAGTATAACGGTTCAAAGGTCAATCGCCAACAAAACGCCGTGTACTGTGCCTTGCGCTGGCGGCGCGCATCGGTCTTTCTTGGGTCTCCGATCAAGGGGAAAAACTCACCAATTCGTACGTGGTGATGCTCAAACTTCCTCCTAATAAATCAAAGGAGGCGGAAAGGCAAGGGGGGGCTTTGATGACGAAGTGGAGAGGCGCACGGGTCGCCGACACGCGCAACGAACCTTCGAGTATCGCGGAAGCCTCCACCTTGCTGGCACTATTGAGCACACATTTGTTCGTGAATGAATCGAGGAAGTATTTTGGCGTGCAGGAACAACTGTGGCCCAAACCCGACATCAGGCACTCCCTCACCCCAGCCAACTCGCCGCATACGGAAGGATCAGGGCACTCGATGGGATCGCAAAGCTTTACTATGGTGGTGGCCTCTGCCTCGCCCGCCGCGAGATGCGAAATGCATTGGCAAACGTATGAGTTCGATCCATCCGACACGCAAACCGTATTGTTTCCAAAGACGCGGCAAGGATTCGAATGGCATGCAGAGAGGGTGGTGCATTTCCCGGTCTGGATGTCCAGCCCATATCCCGGTTTGCACTTGCAAATGTGGGTTCCTCCGTCTGGTTCAATGATGCAGCTTTCTACGGCCTCTTCAGATCCGCAGTCGGCCTTTAGGCAGGAGGTGTTGGAGATTTGGCACATCTCCCGGACTCTGTTGTAATGCCAGCCCGGCTCGCACTTGGGCAGGCACTCGCCTGCTTCATTCTTTTCAAAGGAGAAGGCGCAGGTGCAGACAGGCTGGCCCGCTTCCAAGGTACAAGAGGATACGCCTTCGTGCCAGCCGCAAGAAGGCTTGTAGCACTGTTCTGGCACACACTTGTGGAGAGCGTTGTCATATACAAAGCCTTCGTTGCAGGCACAGATTCTCCCGCTGAGACCGACGGAGCATCTAGCGGCATCATGGATATCTGAATCCCCGCAGAGACCCGCTTCCTCATCGGTACATTTTCTCTCGCACAAGTTGTTCCGTGCGTTCAACAAATACCCCGTCCTGCAGGTACATATGAACTGCCCAGTCATTGTGTTCTCCCTACAACTTTTGACGGCTTCAGGCGGGCCGCAAGGGTTTTCCGTAATGCACCGATCACCAGAAAACTGAACGCAAGTCCCACTCTCCCGGTCCAGCGTGTAATTCTCCGCACAGATGCACGTCGCCGCGTATTTCGTCACGCTCGCCGGGCTCGTCGAGACTTTTGAAGGATAGCAAAACTTCACAGCGGCAGCGGAGCCGCAGGGCTCTCCGCTGCAGATCTCTGTAAAGCACAAAACAACACTTCAACAACAAAAAAGAGTTTTGCCAGCAGAGTTACACAAGGCCTCTAAGCCTCTAAACAAGCGGGTTCCCTTCACTTGCTGCACGCTCTGGATGCATACAACACATCCACAGTTACGGATATAAAAAGGCTGGCACTTCTCACATAAACACGTACCAATAAAGCCATTTGGCATGAGTAAACTCGAACTTATATACAGTAAAATGTCATGGCAGAGATGGGATCTGCACACTTTATCCTTCCGTTATTCGTTCCCATGAGTGCATCTCACTCACTGGCAACACAACTCTTTTGCCCTTGGTCGGCAATGTAAGGATCACTGCAGACGCACGCCGCTCCACCGATACGGTCGGTGGGATGCACATCTTCACAATGGGATGCGCCCGTAAGAGCTGTGCATCTATTCCCAAAAGTTTTGCAATCTGAATGAGAAACGAACACCAGAAGCAGCCACAAAAACGGGAACCTGTCCGGATGCTGAAGCAAATATAGCAGCCAGTTCTGCAAAAAAGAATCAACCCCCATTTTTCGGTGCATGCAGAACATTTGTTGAATCTGGCGAGTCCTGCCACTACACTATTGAGACGCTCCAATCTCTAGTCCTGACGTCAACCGCAGACTCACCACAATTGACGCTGGCTTCTGCATGCGGGTTAATGCACGGCATGTTCTTGCAAGTATAGGGCTGGGAGTCGTCTTTGCCGGTGCAGCAAAGACCGGTATCGCAGTACACCTCAGAGTTGTTGAGTGCGGGTTCTCTCCGAGGGCCGCAGGCCACGCCCTCTGTGCCATTGCGGCAAAGCCAAAAAGCATTCTTGAGATCTGCAGAGTTGAGTGCAAGAACGGGATTATACCCTGCTGCCAATGCATGCACCACGATGATAGCGAAGGCTACCAGCCGCAGCAAGCGAAGAATCATTCCAGCCATCCTGAATCGCCACAGGACGGACGCCAATGACTCAAAGCGTATCAGTAAAACGGAGGAAAAGCGCAAATTATGAAAGATCGCCGGTGCCGCCGCACATTATTCGAGGCATCGCCAAACGGCTAGAAAAAGAAACCGTAGGACCAACCCAGAAAAAATAAGGGCAAGAGTGCGATTGCCACTATCTGCACCTAAACTATAAAAATTAGATAGAGTACGTAAGAGCAGGAGGATCTAGCCTCGAAGGTGCCAAATAGTATTTTGCTTGTGCCTTGTTTTCCATTAAGGCACTCAGACACACGAGCTAAAGGAACTGCAAAGCATAGGAGCATTTGACAAGCGCAGCTTAAGCATATTTCCTTAAGCCAAAAGTTGGCGGTGACGGTTTCGGGCAGTTGTGTGCGCTACCTTTTCCTTGGCTAAAAAAGCCAGTGGCAAATCTCAAAGCTGGAGGCTGAACAAATACACCCCGAAGAACAGCAAGGGAAGAGGAAGCTAGAAAAGATCCCATAATCTCATGCCGCGAGGAAGAGGCAAAATTCAATGGAGGCAAATCTCCCTGATCCCTCATGTAGAGCCTGTGTCGAAGATCTAAGGTCCAGACCATTCCTTGTGGAAGCCGCAAACAAAACTATCACAACTATCTTCTTCCTGGCATTTAATTCAATGCCATTTGAATAGTTTAAAAAGCTTAGAGTTAAAAATCATTCCTGATATTCTCAGGAATTATTCCCTTGCCAGTATTTTACACACAGAAGTGAGATGTGCCCAGATCTGACAGAATTGCCGCCTCACACAGAATATTCTGTGAGCTAGGAAAATCATTTTTGCATCATCGCTTTAAAGATGACTTTTAAGGAGTTTCAAAGGAGCCAGGAAAGTAAAATACTCAAGGCGATGGGGAAGGAGGACAGGCTCTAGACAGGCTGAAGCAATAAGGAGGTAGATTGAGAGAGAATTGCGTTAGCTACTACGAAATAAGAATACATTTTTGAGTGATTGAAAACGTCAAGACACACAGATTCTGGCAATCGCATTTCCGATATGCTTCTCCATCGAGTGAGAGTTCGTGTCTCCCTCCGTCTTCATTTCACTTCGCCACAGCCACACATCTAGGAAATAAACCCTTCATCAAGGTAGAGCTTCTGAAGTGGCTAAGTACACCTCAGTTTCTCGCCTGTACAGAAGGAAGGTTGCGTGGTGATTCTGTGCATAACCCAAATACGTGAGATCTTCACAGTTATAGGTTTTCGTCCGGTCCCTGTAGTCCACTTGTTCCGAATTCCAATGATGTCTTAGCATGATTGTTTTCCCGCCCTCTCTGTCTCTGCCTCTAGTGAGATGGTACTGGTGCTCAGGGTGCTTGGCGAAGCAAATGGTTCAACTTTACTTACAAACTATAAATGCGCTGACACAGGACATTCTAGTACACAGAGGATCGGAGCTAATGCAAATCACTAACAGAAACGCATAGGGATGTTAGTGGAATTGGAGTTGAACTCTCGCTAACGATGTGAAGAAGGTGCAGGACTGTTTCTCGTTGCCCCTTAGAGAACGTCATAAATATTGAACTGCAAGCTGCCATGTGACACATTGACTTCGTAGAGTTATGCTAGCTGCCTCTTCGGCTTCACGAAAATCCCGGCAATTCCGTTGCCTAGCGTAGCCAGTACCAGCCAGAGGAAGAAGCATGCAAACAACGGCTAAGCACTCAGCGCATCCAGATTTTCCCCGTTCTTCTTTTGGACTGGGAGAGAATTGTTCTAAGGCAATCAATCCCATAGCAGCCTTTGTCTACAGAGGTTTCCCAACATTACTTTGTGGCCTTTCTCCGCTCTAGGGGAAACAAGCAAAAACTACGCAACCCCCTTCGTGAGGGTAGCTTCGGTGGTGATCTGATGTCTCGCAGAGTTGTGGCCTCTACTCAGGGGAGTTCCTCACATCCCCGCTGGAAGATGCAGCGCATGGGATTCCGTGCCGAGAATGAAATATTTATGAAGTCATAGAGAAACCTCAACGCTACATGAGACCAAGAGAGCGGCCTTTTTCTTCTTGAGGCAGGAAACGCCGTGAATTGTCACACAGCTCTTCCCCTTTGCAATTCTGGAAAAAAGTTTTAGTTCCTCCTAAACCGGAAGAAAAAGCAGCAAAACAGATTAATCTACGTCCCTGCGACTGCGTGGCGAGGAGGGGAAAGTTCCACCTGGCGGCATTTTATTGTTTCAGGCTGTTCAAAAAGAGAACTGTCCAGGATTACAAAATGAAGGACTAGCTTACATTTCTCTGATTATGTAAAGAAAACGTTAAGACAGAGGCGAGACGTCAACCCCACAGACAAGCAACTAAGCCCCTCTGCCCAAGGGCTGATATTTTTTTTGTTGCCAAGCGCCGCACTCTGCGAAATTTGGGCGAGTCTTTACCGAGAGTTTTGAGGCCCAATTGGAAGGATTGAAAGCAGAAAAAAAACAAAACCGTTTGGGGAAACAATCGGTTTCAGTGAGTCCTGCTGCCAGAGAGTTCATGTACAAGCCTCCACAAGGATAGCCCTTTAAATATATAAATATAAATAATATATATGTATAATACATACATGATATACACTATATATATATATATATATGTGTGTGTGTGTGATATATGTATAATATATAGAGAGAAAGAGATAGAGCTGTACATATATACCATGTATAGAAGGATATGCATACACATATTATGTCCGATTCAGTAGCAGCAAAAAGTTCCAAGCCACGACCGGGCGGCGGGCGTTACACATTACACAATTATTGCCCAGCTAACTAGCTAGCTAGGTATAGCTAGCTAGATAGCTAGCTAACAGCTGAAGAGCAAGAGAAATCTGAAACGGAGCCCCAGCATCGCAGCATCCGACAAGATAAAACTGCGTGCCAATTTCGCGAGGAAGGACGAGGCCAGGAAAATATTCACATCTTCATTGGCAATTCGAAAACGCCGCTTCCTTTGTTCTTGTCGATCGAGGAGCCGCACGCAAATCCACAGGTGCACCGACAGTTGAACAGGGTGGGAGCCTGAAAGTTTGGAAAGCTGCTCATCTATATGACGAACTGGCAAGGGTGCAGAGAATGAGCGGACGGCCAGGACACACACAAAGATAAATTAAAGACACTCGTATACGCAGAAAGAAATCAAAAAGACTCCTTTTCTGTCAGTTCCTTCAAGGGCCGAGTGTTCTTTGCAAGCCAAGCAACGACTTCTTCGCTCGTTACAGAAGTTGCACGCGGCAGCGGAGGGCAGAAGGCGTCCCTTGGCGTAGAGCAATTCAGACGCTTGGAAATTCGCGAATAAACCTCCATGTGATACGCGTCCAGCCATGCTACTTCCTAAAAAAAACAAATACACAAGAGCAGCCATTAGCCGATCCTACTACTACGTGCACTCCAAACAGCCTGCATGCAACTCGCTGTAGAAACTCTTTTGCCAACCCAGCATAGCGATCACCACGGCAGCATTTTGGCTAGCTAGCTAGCCAGCTGACATGTTGGCTAGGTAGCTAGCCAGCTGATTAGATGAACAGTAATTACAGCAGAGTGTGGTGGAAAGTACCTCTGGAGAAAGGAGAGAAATGTCAATGAGTTTGGCTTGAATCGGCACAAGGGTGAGAGTCAAAAACTGCAAAAAATCCCGACCCCGGTAGCTCAGCTGGCTCCTGAGTAACAAGCATTTCTCAAAAGCTAGGCATGCACAAATGAGAACGCTTTAAATTAAGTAACTTTATATTCACAGTAAGAATAAACAACTTGGGATAATTTTGCACTTCCTCTTAACGATGGAGCATCAGCTTTCCCCCATGCAGCATCCCCCTAGTGCCGTGTAAATGCTTGTTCAGAGTAGAAGCCACAAACTTGTAGCCCCAGGCAAAGAAAAGCAGAAATAAATATAAACAAACAAATACAATTGAATACACTGGGTGTATTCCGCAGAAATAAAAGTAAACAAACAAGAATAAGAGAATACACTCGCTGTATTTCGTGCATGAAGAGTGGAGGGAATGCTGCAATAATGAACCTTTCGACTGCCACGAGATTCTCAATGCGAATGCCAAATCTGCCGTCTTCGTAGAGGCCAGGCTCCACAGAAACCACAGCGCCTGGCCGGAGTTCATAGGAGGACGCCACGCCCTGAAGAGAAAGCAGCGGCCAAGAAACAAATAAAAAAATAGGTGAAAAAATAAACTTTTCCTGTTTTTTGTACAGCTCAGCGGGTGTGTGAAAATTGTGTCTCCTTCACCTATCCATGCATTGACACTAAACTATGTGTCAGCAGCAAGAGAGCATTAGTAGCCCCAAAACACTAGCACTCTTCTTATTAAACAAAATACCCTTTAATTCGCATGCACTCAGGGAACGGCACCGACCGTTAAACGCGACGAAATCCCAATGGGCCCCTCGTGGACATTCAGAAAATGGCCGACGCCGTGCCCCGTGCCTGAGACAGATTCAATTTAAATGTTTTGCAAAAGGGAGTGATTTTGTTAGTCTGTCTCGCTGTTTCTTTGCCTCCATCACTTACAAAGAAGAGTATATGTGAGTATTAGTCTCTCAAAAGCATTATTGTGTGCAGGAGTGTTGTGTCGCTTCATCCCAGTCAGTCTTGGTTTCTCTCTATCCCTCTGCCTTTGCGTCTCCTAAGTGCTGGCAGTTCTTCGTCGCCTACCGTGCAGATAGTCGAGGCCCCGATTCCAGAGGTGCTGCCTGGCCAGTGCGTCCAGCTGGGGCCCCTTCGAACCCTCAGGGAATTTCTGGCTGCTTAAACTTATCACGCCCTACGGCATGCGCAGACAGCTAGCTGCCACGAACAATATCAAGAGAGACCAAACTAGCACGCTACAGCAGCAGCAATTGCAGCAACAACCGCAGCAGCAGCAGCAACTGCAGCAACAACCGCAACAGCAGCAGCAACAGCAGCAGCAACTGCAGCAGCAGCAGCAACGCTCCATGAAACGCATGCAGCAGAGGCCTGCCTGCCTGCATGGGATGTCTCACCTTCAAGACGAAAGTAAAGGCTTGGCGCTGCTCAGGTGTCGGCGATCCCAAGTGCAGCGTGCGTGTCACATCCGTCGTGCCTCCGAGGTATTGGCCGCCAGAGTCCAACAGAAACATGGGAACCTCCTCGGTGGTGGGGTTGTTGTTATTCGGGGATAACACCTGCACCACGAGGCTCCCCGTCTTGCTGCGCGTCGCCTTCAGCAAAAGAGCACTTTCGGCATGCGGGCTGCAGCGCATGAAGGACCCTTTGCACTTGCTGCAGCTGGGGTGTATGTTCAGCTGTACGTGGCACTACGCAAGCTGAAATCCCTTTCACACTGCAGCAGCACTTCTAGCGCAGAGACAGTTCGAGAGACAGAGAGAAAGAGAGACAAAGACAGAAACAAAGAGAAAGAGAGGGGGACAGAGAGAGACAGACAGAGACAGAGACAGAGACAGAGACAGTGAGATAGCGTGTAGGGCTAGAAGCGTACCGATAATGCGCCAGGGCACAATTTGACCCCAGGCAGGAAATGGAGGTGAAGGAAGTCCCTCGAAACAAATCGGACTGAAAAACAAGAAAACAAGGGCCACAAACGGACAACTCCTGTCTCTCTTGCCACCTAGCTAAGCTCAGCGTGTTTCTGTCTCTACTGCCAACCACCTGCCTCAAAACAAACAACTTTCATTCCATAGGACAAGAAGGCCCTAAGCAGCAGCCAAAGGAGCAGCAGCAGCAGCAGAAGCAGCAGCAACAGCAGCAGCAGCAGCTCAGGAGTTGCTCACGCTACTTTTGCGGGCAAAGTCGACGGCTTCTGCGAGTGTCCACTCCGTGAGAAGACACTCTTGCTGCGCTGCTGTCTCTGCCTTTGATTGTTGCTGCGACTCGCTCGCTGCTGAGGCGTTAGCTGCCAGTTGCTTCTCAAACCAGCAGAAAAAAGTGGCAAGTGCAACTCCGTCAAGCTCATGGGCCTCTGCAAAGCCTCTTAACTCCGCTGTATGCTTCGCAGCCTGCGGGACAGCCCCAAAGAGAAGCCCCAAAAAGATGTCTTTACGTTCTATAGACGCAAACGCATGCAAGGGGGAAAAGCTGCAGAGGGAGACAGTTAAACCCAGCATGCTTTACAGACAGCTCGTCTTGAGTGAGGCTGCTCTTAGCCTGTGCCTGCATGCATGCAGCCTGCTGAGGGGAAGCCGAAAGCAAGCCCCAAAAAAGAAAGCCGCATGGAAGGCTGCTGCTGCTGCTGCTGCTGCTCACCTTGGCCACCGCAACAGGTGTCTCCTTAAGGAGTGTTTGCCGTTTCTCTGAAATTGCTTTATGAAGGGTTAAATTAATCTTGGAGTCGAGCCAGGCTGCCGCAGGTAGTGCGTGGGTCTCCTGTTTTCGAAGCTTTGCAGCTCTTTCACCTCCGTCCTGCTCAGCCTCAGGGGGAGCAAGCAACGCATCTATAGCGGCGACTGTGCTTTCCTTGCAAACCTGATGCTGCTGGTGGTGCTGCTGCTGTTGACTGGTCCTGCAGAGAATGGTGCGTAGGTCGCTTGGTAATTGGCGGTACTCTCTCAAAACTCCCCCTGCGCTTGCGAGCTCCGCCTTGGCCTCTGGAGAGACGCGGCTGGTGTCTGTGTACACCCTAAACCCCCAGACACCAAGCAGAAGCAAGGACATGCAAAATGAAGTGTCTAGAGACAAAAGGAGGGGAAAAGGGTTGAGGGTCTGAGCGTACAACAAACGCCAAGCCTCCTTAGCATCTCGAGAACCTCCGTTGAGGGCCGCAGAAGAAGAGACAGACGGACACCGAGCGAGCAACGCGTAAGAATAAAACGTGGGACTCTTTGGAATGTCTTTCCCCCGCAGGTTTGTCAGCCAGGCCACGTCATCGAGGCTCTGCAATAACAACAATAACAACAATGACAACAATAACAACAATAACAATAATAACAACAATAATAACAACAACAATAATAATAATAATAACAATAATAACAATAATAACAATAATAACAATAATAATAACAATAATAATAATAAGAATAGCAATAGTAATGAGAATAACAACTACAACAATAAGAGCAATAATAACAAAAACGGTAACAATAACAACAATAACAACAATAAGAAGGCCCACCGCCTAGGGCTTGGCCCTGCGGCCACGGAAACCCTTTGCCCTAACCCATCCGCTTCTAAAGACTTCCCACTATTCACCTCTAAACCCTAAACCCTAAACCCTAAACCCTAACAGCCCGTTTGCACCACACCGAAAGAAGCAAAAAATCCGAGCCCTCAGTGGCCATGGCCTGGATCGTCATCTCCACTTTCTCCCGAGTCGACAAACCTGCAAACACAAAACGCCAAACCCTAAACCCTAAACCCTAAACCTTAAACCTTAAACCTTAAACCCTAAACCCTGGGCTTCAGTTATGCCTCGCTTAATGCATGGGCAATGCAACGCATGCAGCCTTCGTCAACGGAAGCGATCTTGCCGAAACTGCACAGCTGGAGCAACTCACCACGGAACTCCTTGGGGTGTACATACACCTTGCTGTTAGGGAAAGACGGCCGCTCGCTGCCCCACACCTCGTCCACAGGATTCTCTTCCAGGGCTACCACGTAACGCTGGCCGCTCTCCATGGGAGCCTGCGCCCATTTCAAAGAAAGCAAACGGCTTCAAGAATAAGGCTCAGGGTTTACGGTTTAGGGTTTAGGGTTTAAGCTCACATCCGGTGCCTTCGCGAGGACAAAGCCTGCGTCCTTTAGCTGCCGCAAGAGAGAAACAGAAGTGCAAAATCCATCAACTGCGAGCCTGCGAACTGGAGACAAACTCCGCCACGGGCGAGTAAATAAATAAATAAATAATTTAATTATTTAATTATTTATTTAGTTAATTAGGTAAGTAATTACTCATTAATTAAGTAATTATTTACTAAGTTATTGTTAATTAATTCATCAAGTCATTATCAATTAATTGAGTAAGTATTAATTATTTAATAATTTAATAAATTAATATTAAAACAAATTAATTAATTTATTTATAATAAATAAATAAATGTATTCATTTGTTTATTTTTTGGCTTATTTACTCTCAGGATGTTTCTTGAGGTACTGCTGGAGGGTCGGCGTTTCCTTGACCTCCTGCTTCATAAGCGTCCAAATGAATTTGGGCAGCTGCTGCTCCGCTTGCACAAAATACCTGAAGAGAAAACAAACAACATTAACAATGTGGAGAGAAAGATGCAGCATCCATGCATGCGTTTGTATGAGTGGACATGACAATTATGTGGGGCTGCATGCACACACGTTTTTGCAGGTGTACGTACGCCGCAAAACTTACAAAGACAGCCGTACAGGTCCAGATACAGCGATGTGCAACTATTTATGGATGTTTATATCTTCGTATTTATAAATGTAAATATTAATATAAATATAAACATTAATATTAATTTAAATATGAATATATATATATATAGATATATATAGAGAGAGAGAGAGACAGAGAGAGAGGTATATACACGCAACAGTAGACAAGTGCAGGTGCAGATCCACGTGCATGTGTGTGGACACTCAAGTGCAGAAAGCACAGAATGCATGCAGTAGGCAGAATACACAAGAGTATCAACAGAAGTAGATATGTCTATACACTGCAGAATGAGCAAATGCCCTTACGGGCAGAAGCCAAGCCGCACATCTGCAGAGACAGAAGGAAACCCCTTAGGCATGATGCCAGGCAGGGCGGCTCCACGCACTGCCCAACAGCTCGACTTTCAGATTTCAAAATAGAGACACGCAAGTTCCCCTTGGTTAATTCTTGTTTATTATTATTATTTTTTTAATTATCAGTGTTTATTATTAGTGTTTATTACATGAAGAGTAGAGAGAAAATAGAGAAAATAGACGCACCTGCCGTCTGTCCAGAGGAGAGCCTCATCCTTGGTGACGAGAGCGACTCCACTTGAGCCATCAAAATCAGAGAGAAAACTTCGCCTTGCAAAACAGGCAGCGGGAATTTCGCTGCCGTGAGGGTCTGCATCGTCCACTAAAATTGCATCCAAGTGCTGCCGCTGCAGCAGCAAACGCAACGCCCTTAGCCGCTCTGCTGCAGCCTCTACCTTCGTTGCCTTCATCCTCCTGCTGCTGCTGCTGCCGCTGATGCTGCTGCTAATGCTGCTGCTGCTGCTGCTGCTGATGCTGCTGCTGCTGCTGGAGTAGTAGGCAGGAACAGGGGTATAGAAGGGCACAGGAAGCCTTCGTGCGATGAAGGCCCCCAGAGATTTGTGTGGCTGGTTGCCTAGAGCAGCACAAATTGCCAAGCTGCCCCAAACTCGCCGCATCAGCAGCAGCAGCTGTGCAGCCGCAGCAGCAAGAGCAGCAAAACATGCAACTGCAGCAAAGTTGCAGCTCGTGAGAGAGTGAGTACAATACTCACGCTGACACTCTAAGGCAACAATTCCACACACAAATGCGTATTATTAGTTTAGATGCAAACGTTCCAGAAACAGTTTTCTCTTCTTTCCCTGTCTGCCAGGCATAGTTTTGGTTTCCCGGTGCCTTGAGCCTTGGCTTGGGCAAAGTCTAACAACAGAAATAAACCCAAAAGTGTGGAAAGAAAAAACAGATGGTGTACATACACCGGAGACATTGCTGGCTCTTTCTGTCTTCCACACAAAATGGCTGACTTAGCTGTTGTTATTGTTCATGACAATCAAACTCACAAAAAGCCGAAAAACCAAACTCAACTCCTCGAAAAATTTCAAAGAAAAAGTTCATTTTTAATTATAAATTTGAATTTGATAGTTATTTCTTTTCCGGCAATTTCGAGTCCAGAAAATTCAAGCCCCAAAAACTCCATGCACTTCGTTCCACCTTAATAGTCATTACACCTCTGACCGCCAAGAGACGTCCCACAAACATTTATCTTTTAGCATTTAAAATGCTGAGTTAGAGGTTTTAAACCGTGGCATTTATTTTTTTCATTTGTTTATTGGGATATTCATTTCTCTTTGCTCTAGAACCCTGCCTTGAACAGAAATGGTTTTGCATACCAGCACCCCACAAAGTATTGAAACAAACAATTAAAAGACATTTTAGCAATAGTAGTTTTTGTCTCAGGGGATTTTTCTTTGATTTCTCTCCCTGACACAGCTCAGCCTGACAGGCGTAGCTCATTCCACTCGGGCAACCTAAGCTATCTATTACTAGCTTGTGCTACTCTGGTACCTTATAAATTGTGTGTGCATATAAGCGGAGGTGGACAAGAAAAGGTGCGAGTTGCTTTTTACGAACACGCACATTAATTTGCAGGGTTTATAAAAGCAGTTTGCGTGGTGTACAAGGTGAAATGTTTTGCTTGAAACATTCTTCTTTCTTTGCGATGCGCAACCTCAAAACAAAAAACTGTTGAATAAAAACATCAAATAAAATGAAAACTATCAACGCATGCTAGAAATAAAAGTATACAGCAAAATAAAAATTACGACAAGCAAAGAGAACGCAACCGGATGCCCACTGCAAGCAACAACCAGCCTAGACTACATTCCTTAGACGGGTGGCTATTAGCACCTTTTCAAGCAGGCCAATGAACGGACGTTCAACTTTTGTCTGTTTAAATATTGAATTTGGATTTAAAGTTTCATCAAGTCTTCTGGTGTCCTTCATTTAATTAGTTCCGCTTTATTTATTTATTTATATTTATTATTTATTTATATTTATTTAAATTTTTCAGTTGGTTGAAGCACAAAAACCTGGCCAGGCCAGCCCGGGAAATAACACAGGGAGTTTTCCAAGTAGACAGATGAAATGTGGAGAGGCCCACAACCTTTTTGTTTTTCTTTCTCACCTTCACCTTCCTTTGTCAGGCAAATGACTCTAAGAAACGGTCTTGTGCATTTCAGCAGCATTTTAAATCTTTTTATCCGAAAAATGATGCAACAAAATTAAAGCATTTACTCATGTGAGGCCTTGTGGCCTGAAACACAGGGTTCATTGAGGGACAGACTGGAGGAGCCTGTTGGGGAGGTTAATATTCTTTTATTTAATAATTAAAGCCCTGCTATTAACAAAGCAAAACGACAATGGATTTCCCTAAAGGGGAACCAGGCGGCAAAACTAGAAGAAGTTTCTCCAGCCCTCCCTCAACATCCTGCATGGAATACAGCAGCAGCAGCAGCAGCAGCAGCAACAGCAACAGCAGCAATTGTTTGCGTGCCGTGCTCAGACGTCGCTGCTTATTAAAGGCCATAAGTACTAAAACAAAACAATAATTAGTTAAGAGGTGTTGGCCACAAAGAAGTCTGCGCTTCTCCGGCTTGCATCCCTGAAGCCTTGCCGACTTCAGCAGAGCCAAAACGATGAAGCTTATGACTGTCTTTGTGTTGAGTTCTGCAATGTTTGTCTGCATATTATAACTAATGCTCAAGAGTTTGTCTCTTTATTATTACTCATTATTATCCAAAATAGCAGTCAAAATTATCAACAAGAAAATGGTTAAGCCTGTGCATGTGCGGAGCATCAGCCCAGCCCCTCGGATTGTTTGAAAGGTTTTTGTCTGTCTGCTGCCCCTTGCCCTCATGCCTCTTTGATGTATATACGTCTTCCTTATCTCAAAGAGACTAAACCCAAAGAAAATACAGCTTTGGAATTTGTTATTTTTATTTTATTGTTCTAATTAGTACTTATCGTCTCGAAGCAGAGCTACAAATACCACTCCTAAGAACAGCATAATTATTTTCTATACACACTGCAGACCCTCCCAGCTCATCACCCTCTCCACGCATAACAGCATTTAAATAAAACAAATATGTTTTTTTTGAAGTGAATTAGATATCAAATTTACTAAATGAAACTCATCCGTACACTCCAACAATGCAGAATTTCAAGCCCCAAAGCGACAAAAGGGCTTCGCATGCATGCAGCAAACCTTAAAGTACTTTTTGTGGTTGTTTGTCTTTTGTGTTTTCTTTTCAGTAATTCTCAGCTTAGTCACAAGACCTTCCAGCTGCTGCTACACACTCAAGGAGGAGGAGCAACAGTAGCGCCTGGGGCAGCCGCTGCAGCAGCAGCAGCAACAACAGCAGCAACAGCAGCAG
>NPHX01000726.1:0-10362 GCA_002271815.1 Eimeria falciformis
GGCGGAGGGCACCGTCGAGCTTGGACGCACAAGGACATGGTAGTGCCGGATCGTGTCGGTCGCAGACATTATTGGGCAAGGGCATTACACATTCCTGATTGCAGAGACATATTTGTAGTATCAGTTTTCTCCGTGAAGTTTTTTGTATCCTTGACAGGACGAAAGGGGTTGAGTGATGAAAGGTTATTGGACAAGTGGTTATGTACAGGAAAACGTTTGGCGTTTGGTGAGGTCTTTAGTGACAATTTTAAAGTTTTTGTGTGTTAGGGAATTTGTTTGCTATAGGGGAAGCTATCGCCCACTGTTTGCAATGGTATATCAGCGGACGGCTAGGGAGAATGCGGAAATGGCTGTGTTCTTGATATTCTTTGACGTAATGAAGATTTATTCTTGTCGAGCGAGATTCCATCTCCCTGTGTTTTCATTGGATTTCATGTCAAGTGGACGGTGACCCTTATCTGTTCTGTCGCTGCTGACTGACCAACCTAATGTTCATGGACAAGACGCGTTGTTGTGCATTGGCCGTATTACGAGTCTTTGATTTAACAACTGGATTCCCGCAAATTTCAACTTTAGTAGCCGCGTGAACAAGCATGACAGGAAGACTTTATAGTTGAGTATTCGCGTTGTCTGCAGTGCTGATTTCGACTGCAGACAATCCTTCTATTCAGTACACGCAGAACGTTTCTGCACAATACAGGAAGGAGGCGACATGGAGCAAGTGGCCTTTGGTTCGTTTCAGCACATGCATGTCTCTCGCATGAATATCCGTCATTTCCTATTGTTGTGTTTAAAGATGGGACAAAATTGATTGGGTGACTCAGGATTGCTTTGGCAAGCGGCTGCGTTCAGGAAAACTTTATGCTGTTTGTTGATATTTGCATTATCAGCATTAGGGTTTCCGCGCGCTGTTCAGCTTGTTCGGTATGAGCAGACCAATCGCACACTGGTTGTAACGGCCGGATCAACGGGCAGGTAAGGTAAACAAAAGTATACTAATGTTTTTGATGTGTTCCTATGTCTTCGTGGCTACTGCTGTATTTTGAGAGGAATTCCAGCTAACTCTGTTTTAACCCGTTGCTTTTAAAGGCGGTGGCATCTGTGCTCGATTCTGCAGTTACTGATTGAACAAATAAATAATCAAGCATGGAGCTCGATCTGCTTTGGTGGCAAATTGTTCCATATATCTATACTTGTTACCAGCAAATTACAACCAAGGTATTTACGCGTAGAAGCAAGTTGGCATGCGACACTAGTAAGAATAGTTGCTCCGTATCGTGTGACGTGTGCTCGTGTTTAGTTTGTGCGTATCTGGCGGTTGACGACCTGGAGGCGGTTGCAGGCAGATAGAAATCTTGCGCGTGAACGCATAAGGACAGGTGTTAGTGCCGGGCTCCGTAGGTGGCGGGTAGCATTACTGACCAAGGACAGTACACATTACTGGCCGCAAAGGTTTAGTGACGGCATGTGCTTGGCCCTAAGCGCATTTTTTGTCTGTATGCTTGTGAATGCCACGACAAGGGTTTGGAGAAACAAACATGTTGAGCAAGTACTCACATTAAGGTAAATTCTCAGGCTTTCCATTGAGATGCCCAGAGACAGGATTTGGGTTTTTGCGTATTGCTCAGCAAATTTGTTGTACGGCGAGCTATCGCGCACTGCTTGTAGCAGGCTCACAAGCAGACGGCTGGGGTGGAAGCACGTATAGTAATGCGTTGCTTTTGACATGTTTCTGTGTCGATTTATCAATTGGTGTATTTTGAAGGATACGCCCTTTGCTTTGGCTTTATAGCATTCCGTTTCAAATCAAGAGCATCTCTCGTGTATTCTGCAATTGATAATTGACCAAATGAATAACTAAATACGGGACGCGATCTGGTTCGTTGGTGCGGTTTTGGGGGGTATTATAGTTAAGGCCCAGCATACGATGACAGTACGGTAGGCACGCGACTAAGCAGGTCGGTATATGACACTAGTAAGACAATCTAACCGGTTGCGTGCAACGTTTCTTCGGGTTTAGTGGGTGCGTGCTTGGGGGATGATGACCTGTAGGTGGTTGGCGGCACAGGGCAACGTAACGCCTGAATGCACAAGGACAGGTGGTAATGCTGGACTTCTTCGGGGGCAGGCCATCTTGGAAACCAAGAATATCACACTTTCCTGGCAGCAAAGGCACATTTGCAGTATCCGTTTGTCCCGTAGGCCTTTTGTGTTGTTATGTTTATGGAAGAGAGTGAAGGGGTTTGGAGAGGCAAGCGTATTGTGCAAGCAGTTACATTTGTTGAGTTTCTGAGCCGTCTGTTGAGTTGCATTAAGACAACATTCAGGCTTTTCGCGGATTGCTTAGGGTTTTCTGTATAAAGAGAGCAATTGCGCACTGTCTGCAACGAACTAACCAGGGGACTGCTAGGGTGGAAGCAAGTATAGTAATGTTATTTATACGTTTCGATGTCGTTGTAGCGACTACTGAGCTTCCTTCTGGGTTGCCATATGACTCCGTTTGATCTCAATTTCTTTTAAACTGAAGCACCTGTTGTCAATTATGCAGTTCCTGATTGACCAAATAAAAACGGTATCTTGTTCTTCTGCGCAACAGTTTTATATATCTATTGGTGGGTGCCAGCAAAGTACGTATGAGATGGGCACGTGGAGAAGCACTTCGGCGTGCGACACTAATACGCCAAGCCGCTCCGTAGCGTGTAACTTTTGTTTGGGTCCAGCTGGTGCGTGTCTAGCAATCAAACACCAGAAGACGGTTGGAGGCAGAGGGGAACGCCACGCCGGGACGAACAAGTACAGGTGGCAGTGCCGAGCTCCGCCTGTGGCAAGCAATATTGTTGACCAACCACAGTTCATGTTCCTGGCCACAAAAGATTACTGGCGGCATCTTTTTGTTTCTTAGCCCATGTTTTGTCCGCGTGCCTGCGGATGCCACGAGATGAGTTTGGAGAAGCAAGCGTGTTGGGCCAGCAGTTAGATTTAGAAAAATTTTTAGGCTTTCCATTGAGATGCGCAGAGAGAGGATTGGGGTTTTTGCGCATTGCTCACAGTTTTCGGTATACAACGATCAATCACGCACTGCCTGTAACGAGCTTATAAGCAAGCGTCTACGATAAAAGCAAATATACTAATGCTTTTAATATAAATTTGCTTTGTCAGCGTGACTGCTGGAATTCCATCGGACTTCGTGGTATGTTTTTTCGTGTCAAATGAGTGGCATGTTTGTTTGATTCTGCAGCTACTGATAGACGAAAAAAATAGCCAAACATAAAATGCATTTTTGTTGCTGTTGGCCTGACTTTTTATAGATTATGACTCGATTCCTGCAAATTACGAGCGCGCCGGCACTCAACTAAGTAGGTCGGCTTTCGAAACTAGTACAACAATTTGTTTCATAGCGTGCGGCTTTTGTTCTGGTTCAGGTTGTGCGTGTTTGGCGGATGAGTGCCTAACGGCGGCAGCAGGGACAGGGCAACGTTGCGCTTGAACGCATAAGAACAGGTGGCAGTCCCAGATTTTGTCGGTGGCATGCAATATTGTTTATCAAGGGCATAGCACATTCCTGGCCGCAAAGGTTTACTGGCTGCATCTGTTTGCCCCGTAGACCATTTCTTGTGTTTGTGTTTATTGATGCCGCGAAATAAGTTTGGAGAGTTAAGCGTCTTGGGCAAGCATTTATATTCAACGAAACTCTCAGCATTTCCGTTGAGACGCACAGAGAGAGGATGCGGGTTTTTGCTTATTGCTCAGCGTTTCCGGAATACGGTGAGCAATCACGCACCGCCTGTATATGGAACACCAGCAAACAATCCGGGCGGAAGCAAGCATAGTAATGTTTTTGATATGTTTTCGTGTCGTCATCGCAACTGCTGGGATTCCATCCGACTCCGTGTTATGGCATGCCGTGTCAAAGGGGTGGCATCTCTGTTCGATTCTGCAGCTCCTGATTGAAAAACTAAAAAATCAAACATGAAAAGCAATTGTGTTACCGCTGGCCCGAATTTTTATATATTATAATTTGGTTACTGCAAATCACGAGCTCAGGCAGGTGCGCGACTAAGCAGCTCGGTATAGGAAGCTAGTCCAACCGTCGGTTTCATAGCCTGTGACTTCTGTTCTAATTCAGTGTGTGCGTGTCTGGCAGATGAACACCTGACGGCGGATGCAGGTGCAGGGCAACGCAGGTCTTAAACGCATACGTACAGAGGTTACTTTTGAACTGCATACATGGAAGTTGTCCGCCTTGCGTTAAAATGCGTTGAAAACGCATCCGGCGTTTTGCGCGTTGCTCAGCGCGTTCGGTATAAGGAGAGCAATTGCGCACTGCTTCTAGCGGACCAATCAGCGGTTACCTAAGATGGAAGCACGTGAAGTATTTTTTCATTTTCTTGTGTCGTAATGGCTATTACTGTAACTGCAGTGAGATTCCATCTGACTCCGTTTTATCACATACGGTTTCGAGGGAGATGGCATCCGTCCCTTATTCTGCAACTGCTCATTGGCCAAATGAATGACGAAGCATGAGATGCAATTTTGTTTGTTGACGCAATACTTTTATGTATCTACCGGCGGGTACCGGCAGACTACCACAAAGGTAGACACGTGTAGAAGCACCTCGGCATGCGACACTAGTACGACGAGCTGCTCGATAGCGTGTCATGTGTGTTCCTCTTTAGTTTGTGCGTGTCTGGAAAGCAAAAACTAGGCAACGTTTGAAGGCAGAGGGCAACGTCGCGCCGGAACACATAAGGACAAGTGGAAATGCCGAGGTCCATCTCTGGCAGGCAATATTCCGGACCAAGGACAGTACACATTCCTGGCCGCGAAAGTTTACTCGCCGCATCTGTTTGTCCTTTAGCCCATTTTTTGTCCGTGTGCTTATCAAAGCCACAAAATGGGTTAGAAGAGGCAAGCGTGTTGAGCAAGCAGTTAGCTTTTTAAAAAAATTCTTAAGCTTTCCATTGAGACGCGCGAAAAAGGATTGGGGTTTTTGCGCATTTCTTGGCGGTTTCGGTGGACGGCGAGCAATGGCGCATTGGCTATATTAGGATCAAAACAAATTAATACGGTTGATGCAGGTATAGTAATGCTTTTGATAGGTTTCTGTTTTGTCACCGCCACTGCTGGGACTCCATCGGACTTTGTGGTATGCCATTCCGTGTCAAATGGGTGGCATGTTTGCTCAATTCTGCAGCTGCTGATAGACAAAAAAAATATCCAAGCATGATATGCGGTTGTATTGCCGCTGGTCTAATTTTTTATAGTTTATGACTCTGTTACTGCAAATTACAAGCTCGGCAAGCACGCCTACTGAGCAGGTCGCTACGTGAAACTAGTGCAACGATCTGTTTCATAGCCTGTGACTTCTGTTCTAGTTCAGTTCGTGCGTGTCTGGTGGATAAACACCTGACGGCGAGTGCAGGTGCAGGGCAACGTGGCGCTTGAATGTTAAAGGATAGAGGGCATTTTCGAACGTCGTCGGTGGCTGGAAATTTTGTTGACCAGAGCATTACTCACTCATGATCGCAAAAACTTATTTGGAGCCTTTTCTTGGCCCCTATGGCAATTTTTGTTCTTGCGTTTTTAGATGCCACGAAGTGGCTTTGGAGATGTAAGGGTATTTGACAAGCGGTTGCATTTGGGGAAAGTCTCGGCCTTGTGTTAGGATCCGTTAAGACAGTATCCGGCTTTTCGTGCGTTGCTCAGCTTGTTCGGTGTACGGAGAGCAATTGCCAACTGCTTGAAACGGACGAACCAGAAGACATCTATGGCTGTAGCAAATATAGCTATGTTGCTTATATGTTTCTACGTCGTCATCGCGACTGCTGGGCTTTCATCTGACTTCGCTTTATCCCATTCCTTTTCAAGAGAATGTATCTGTGCTTGAATCTGCAGTTACTTATTGTCCACGTAAACAGGCAAGCATGAGAGTTGCTCTTGTTCTTTAGCGCAAAATTCTTTATATATCTATTGGTGGTTCCCAGCAGGTTATGACACAAATAGGCACGCGTAGAAGCACTTCGGCATTCGACATTAGTAAGCCCAGCTGGCTCCGTAGCGTGTGACGTTTGTTTGAGTGTAGTTGGTGGGTCCTTGGCGGTAAGACACCAGGCGGCTGTTGCGGGCAAAGTGAATTCTTGCTCGTGGGTGCACAAGGACAGGTGGTAGTGCCGAGCTACGCCTGTGGCAAGCAATATTGTTGACCAACCACAGTACACATTTCTGGCCGCAAAAGTTTATTGAATGCATCTGTTTTCCCGTGTGGTTATGAATGCTACGAATGTGTTTGGAGAGGCAAGCGTGCTGGGCCAGAAGTTAAATTTAGGAAAATTTTCAGACTTTCCGTTGAGATGCGCGGGGACAGGATTTGGGATTTTGCGGATTGCTCAGCGTTTTCGGTGTACGGCGATCAATTACGCACTGCCTGTAACGAGCTCATCAGCGTACGACTACGGTGGAACCAAGTAGAGTAATGTTTTTGATATATTTCAATGTCTTTGTGGAGTTGCTGTATTTTGAGGGAGATTCCATTTCTTTTGTTTTATAGCATTTCGTTTCAGAGGGGTGGCATCCGCCCTCTAATTGAGTGCTGCTGGCTGACCAATTAAGCATCCAAGCAAGCATGCGGTCTTGTTCGTTGCCTCAAAATTTTGCTTCAGTGTAACGGGACCCAAGACGTTTACGACTCTAGCAAGCACGCAGGCGAGGCCGACAGTGCACGACACTTTTGAGGCGGTGTGGTCCCTAGCGTGTGAAGTTTGTTGGGGTGCAGCAAGTACGTGTCTATTAGATGAATGTCCAGAGGCAATCATAGGCAAAGGGCAACGGCGCGTCTCAACGCACAAAGACAGGTGGCAGTTCCGGACCGCCTCCGCCAGTGGCAAACAATATTGTTGATCACACGCATTACAGTTTTCTGTTTACAACGACGTAGTGGCAAAATCAGTCTGTACAATATTCCCATCTTGTGCGTTTGTGTTTATAGCTGCCCCGAAATAGGTTTGAAAAGGCAAGCATGTTGGGCAACCAGTTAGATTCGGGGAAATTTTCAGGCTCTCCGTTGAAACGCTCAGAGACAGAATTCGGGTTTTTGCGCATTACTCAGCGTTTTTGGTGTACGGCGAGCAATTGCGCACTGCTTGTACAGGGAGCTCCAGCGGATGGCTAGATTGAAAGCAAGCACTGTAATGCTTTTGATGTGTTTCTGTGTTGCTATGGCGATTGTTGTAGTTTGAGGGAGATTCCATTTCCTTTGGTTTTATAGCATTCCGTTTGAAGGATGGGCATTTGTTCTCTAATCAGTTGCTGCTGGCTGCCCAATGGAACATTCAAGCATAGCAAACGGTCTCGTTTGTTGCCTCAAAATTTTGCTTTAGTGTAACGGTACCCAAGACAATTACGACTGTAGCAGGCATGCGGACGAGGCCGACAGTACATGGCACTCTTGAAGCAATGTGGTCCCTGGTATGTGAGGTTTGTTCGGGTTCAGATTGTGCGTGTCTAGTGGATGAATGGCCGAAGGCGATTTTAGGCAGATGGCAACGTCGCGTCTGGACGCACAAGGACGAGTGGCAATTTAGAACTGCACCAGTGGCAGACAATATTGTTGATCAAGGGCATTACACTTTTCTTTTTACAAAGACGTACTGGCGGCCTCCGTCTGTAGCCAATTTTATTTTGTGTGTTTGTGTTTATAGATGCTACAAAATAGGGTTAGCAAGCGTATTGAGAAAGCAATTACATTGACGGAAATTCTCAGGCGTTTGGTTGAGAGGCGCAGAGAGGATTTGTTTTTTTGCGTTTAACTCAGCGTTTTCAATGCACGGCAAGCATTTGCGCATTCCTGTATCGGAAATCAGCAGAGGGCTAGGGTGGAAGCAACTATAGTAATGTTTTCGATATGTTTCTTTGTCGTTACCCTGACTGCTGCGATTCCACTTAACTCTACTTCATGTCATTCCGTTACATACGGCGGGCATATCTCCTCCATTCTTCAACAGATGATTAATCAAATGAATAACTAAGCATAAGGCGCGCTCTTGTTTGTTGGCGCGAATCTTTGATATATTATAGCTGGGTCCCAGCACAGGACGACCAAGTACGGTAGGCACGCGACTAACCAAACTGGCATACGACACTAGTAAGTAACACAATCTACGTATAACGTTTGTTCGGGTTTAGTCTGTGCGTGTCTGGCGGTTGAGGACTTGGAGGCGGTTGGAGACACAGGGCAACGTCAGGCCTGGATGCACAAAGCCAGGTGGTAGTGCTGGACTTTGTCGGTGGCAGTCCCTATTGCTGGCCATGCGCATTACACACTCCTGGCAGCAAAAGATACTTGAGGCATTGGTTTGTTGGGTAGGCCTTCCCTGTTGCTATGTTTATGAAAGGGAGTAAAGGGGGTTGGAGCGGCAAGCATATTGGACAAACCAGTTTGATTCATAGAAATTCTCAGCCCTCTGTTGAGATGCGTTAAAACAGCATTCAGGCTTTTGCTCACTGCAAGGGGCTTTTAGTATAAAGGGAGCTATTGCGCGCAGCCTGTAGCAAATGCACCGGCAGACTGCCAGGGTGGAAGCAAGTTTAATGATTTTTTAAATATGTTCCCATGTCGCAATGGCGACTAATAAGTTTCCATCTGAGTTCGTTTTGTCCCATTCCGTTTGAAGGCGGTAGTATCTTTGCTTGATTCGGTAGCTACTGATCAACATTATGAATAGCTAAGGATGAGACGCGCTTTTGTTTGCCGGCGCAAGGCTTTTATATATCTATTGCTGGGTGCCAGCAGATTACGTATGAGGTAGGCATGTGTGGAAGCACATTGGCATGAGACACTTGTACGACGAGCCGTTCCGTAGGGTGTGACGTTTGTTTGGGTGTAGTTCGTGCGTCGCTGGCGGTTAGAGGCCAGGCGGATGTTGTAGGCAGCGGGAATCTTTGCTTGTGGATGCATAGGGACAGGTGGCAGTGCCGAGCTTCGCCTGTGGCAAGCAATATTGTTGACCAACCGCAGTACACGTTCCTGGCCACAAAAGATTACTGGCGGCATTTGTTTGTCCCGTAGCCTATTTTGTGTCCGTGTGCTTATGGGTTCCATGAAATGGGTTTGGAAAGGCAAGCGTGTTGGGCCAGCAGTTAGCTTTAGGAAATTTTTCAGATTTTCCGTTGAGGCCCGCAAAGAGAGGATTGGGGTTTTTGCGCATTGCTGACAGTTTTCGGTGTTCGGCGAGCAACTGCGCACTGCCTCTAACGGGCTCATAAGCCGACGGTTAAGTTGAAAGTGAGCATTCTAATGCTTTTAATATGTTTTTGTGCCGATATAGCTAGCGATTGCTGTATTTTGAAGCGGATTTTGTTTACTTTGGTTTTATAGCATTCCGTTTTAGAAGGGTGGCATCCGCCCTCTAATCGGCTGCTGCTGGCTGTCTAATTAGACACTCAAGTATGGCATGCAGTCTTGTTCGTTGCCTCAAAATCTTGTTTTAATATAACCGGGGAACAAGACAACTAAGACTGTAGCAGGCACGCGGACGAGCCGACGGTGCACGACATTCTTGAAGCGATGTGGTCCCTAGCGTGTGTAGCTTGTGCATGTTCAGAGAGTGCGCGTCTAATAGATGAATGACCAAAGGCGGTTTTAGGTAGATGGCAACGACGCGTCTGTATGCACTAGGACAGGTGGTAGTTCGAGACTGCATCTGCGACAGGCTCTATTGTGGATCAAAAGCAAAACATTTTGCTGTTCACAAAAACGTAATGGCGGCCTCCGTCTGTACCGTTGGCCATTTCTTGTGTTTTTATTTACAGATGCCACAAAATAAAGTTGTCAAGCGTAGTGGGAAAGCAATTACCTTCAGTGAAATGCTCGGCCTTTTCTCGAGTAGCGTAAAGAGAGGATTTGGGTTTTTGCGCATTTTCCAGCGTATTCGGTATAGGGCAAGCAGTTGCACACTCCCTGTAGCGGAAATCAACGGAGGACCAAGGTGGACGCAGGTATAGTAATTTTTTTGATATCTTTCTTAATCATCATCCCGACTGCTGGAATTCCACCTAGCTCCATTTGATGTCATTCCGCTTCAAGGGGAGCCATCCCTCCTCTATTTTATAGCTGCTAATTGACCATATGAAAAACCAAAAATGGGTCCTGATCTTGTTTGTGGGTGCGGTTCTTGATACATTATAACTAGGGCCCAGCATACTACAACCAAATACGGTAAGCACGCGGCTAACCAAACTGGCATACGACACTAGTAAGTAACACAATCTAATCCGTAGCGTGTAACGTTTGTTCGGGTTTAGCCAGTGAGTGTTTGACGGTTAAAAACTTGGAGGCGGTTGGAGACACAGGGCAACGTCAGGCCT
>NPHX01000730.1:3391-24835 GCA_002271815.1 Eimeria falciformis
GTATGCCTTTGCAGCCATGAATGTGTAATGCCCCTGGCCAACAATACCTGCCGTCTGCGCAGCTCGGCCCTACCGTCTGTCCTTTTGCGTCCAAACGCCATGTTGCCCTATGCCTAAAATCGCCTTCTTTTATTCCACCATATACACATTGTCTGAAACAAACCACATTTCACGCGCTCCCAATCATAGCGTTCCCGCTACTATCCCACCATTCCCAAATCACGTAGCAAACGCTACTGCGTAGTGAAACAAAGTTGTGCTCTGCAATTTAGTACAGTGCTGAACACAACGTGCCTATCCAAATATGGAGTGTATCTGCAGTGCAGGTTTGCGTGGCTACCGGAGTCGTAATATGCTGGGATCCTCATATTCTAAATTACGCGATACGGCCTCATTATAATAAAACAGTTGCGTGTTATGTTTGGCGGGTCAATAAAGTCCGCAGCTGAACAGCAGAAGACGGATACCGCCGCCCTTGAAACAAAATGGAATAGAACCGAATGGGATGGAATTCCACGCCAAATACAGCAACCGCCATGACGACAAACAAACATATTGAACGCAGTACTATCACACGTGTCATAAACGTTAGTGGCGTCCTTCCCAGCCGTCCGCTGCTTTGTCTGCTGCAAGCAGCATGCGAATGGCACACCTATACTGAACAGGCTGAGCAGCGCCCAAAATGCCCAATGCCGCCTCTACTCGTCTCGACGCACAACAAAACAGTTCCCTGAACTTACAGAACAAATGAATGCCGCAAGTATTCCTCTGCGACAGGAGAGTGTAATGTTCTTTGTCAAGAGTATTGGACAGCTGGATTGCTCCCCACTAACATTGTCCCCTGTTCATTCTAGCCTCATCTTGCCCTCTGCCTGTAACTGCCTTCGAATATTCATCCGCCAGAAACGCACTTCCTGAACCAAAACAAAGGCTATGCGTTACGGAGAAAAGCGGTTTCACGAGTCCTCTATACTCCTATGCTTGTTCACGTGGCTACGGTAATCCTAATCTGCTGGAACTTTTCTATACATATTCAAAACATCGGGCTAACGAACAAGCTCGCGCCTCATGCTTGGTATTCAATTGGTCAGGCACCAGCTGACCAATAAAAAACAGTTTCCACCCTGTGAAAACGGTACGCAATGAAAGCAAGTCCAATGGAATATTCCACATGCAGCAATTACCATGACGACGCAGAAACACATCAAACACATTACTTTGCTTGCGTCCACCCTAGCCATCCGCCCGGTCGGACAGCAGGAAATGACCTGCGGAACAAACGAGTGCCGCAAATATGCTTTTTGCGGCCATGAATGTGTAATGCCCCTGGCCAACAACGCCTGCCGTCTGCGCAGCTCAGCCCTACCGTCTATCCTTGTGCGTCCAAACGCGATGATGCTGCCTGCCTACAATCGCCTTCTCCCATTCATCCACCATATACACACTAGCTGGAACACACCACATGTGACGCGCTCCCCATCATACCGTTCCCCCTGCTATCCCACCATCCCCAAATCACGTAGCAAACGCTGGTGCGTAGTGAAACAATGTTGTCCTCTGCAATCCAGAAGCTTAGTGAACACAACGTGCCTATCCACATATGAAATGTATCAGCAGTTTATGTTAGCGTGGCTACCAAAATCGTAATCTGCTGGGATACTCAGATTTGACATTACACGATCGCGCCTCATTATAGCAAAACGATTGCGCGTTATGTTTGGCTGTTCAACAGCTCAGTCGGCAACTGAACAGTTAAAAACGGATAGCATTGCCCTTGAACCAAAATCCGATGGAACCGAATGGAATGGAATCCCAAACCAAATACAGCATTCGCCATGACAACAACGAAACGAATCAAAGCCAACGCTAAGAAACATGGCAAAAATATTCCTACCATCCTTTCTAGCCGCCTGCTGCCTTGTCCGCCACATGCAGCAGGCGGCAAGCATCCTTATACCGAACAGGCTGAACAACGACCAAAATGCCCAGTGTTGTCTCTACTCGTCTCGACACACAACAAAACAGTTCCCTGAACCTACAGAAAAAACGAGTTTCGCAAGTACTCCTTTGCGGCAGGAAAGTGTAATGCCTTTTGTCAACAATGCCGCACACCTACATACTTCGCCACTACCATTTTCCCCTGTTCGTCCTAGCGCACCGTTGCCCTCTGTCTGTAACTGCCTTCGAATATGCATCCGCCAGAAACGCATTGTCTGAACCAGAACAAAAGTTCTGCGCTACGGGAAAAATGGTTCCACAAGTCGCCAATACTGCCATACGTGTTCACGTGGCTACCATAGTCCTATTTTGCTGGGACTCATGTGTACGTATTCAAAACATCAGGCTAACGAACAAGCTCGCGCCTCATGCTTGGTATTCAATTGGTCAGGCACCAGCTGACCAATAAAAAACAGTTTCCACCCTGTGAAAACGGTACGCAATGAAAGCAAGTCCAATGGAATATTCCACATGCAGCAATTACCATGACGACGCAGAAACACATCAAACACATTACTTTGTTTTCGTCCACCCTAGCTATCCACCCGGTCAGACAGCAGGAAATGACATGCGAAACAAACGAATGCCGCAAGTATGCTTTTGCGATCAAAAACGGGTAATGCATTTGGCAAACAATGCTTGCAGGCGACGGAGCTCCGCCGGACCGTCTGTCCTTGTGCGTCAAAACATGACGTTGTTTTATGCCTGAAGTATTCTATGGCTATTTGGCTATTCATCCGCCAAATACGCACTTGCTGAAACAATTCTGACGTCACGCTCCACGCATCGTACAGCTCTCACAGACGTTAAAGGCCAGTGCATACTGAAGAGACGCTTTGCTCTGCAGTCAAGAGGGCACTGGACAGACCTCGCGTACCCAACTATGGAGTGTATCCATCCTGCCCTTTTGACAGGCTACGTAATCGTCATCTGCCGGGACGTTGCTCTATTATTTACAAATTTTAACCAAAAACACTATTGCACCTCACGTATGAGTAATCAAATAGTCAGACAAATGTCGAAGAAAGGATGGATACAACTCCCTGAAACGGCGCGTGTCCAAATAGAGTCCGATGGAATCCCACTCCTAATACGGCAATATCCAAGATGACACAGAAACCTCAAAAGCGCATTAATAGACTTGCCGGTTATTGGTTCTCAACTACCGGCAGTGCGCTATTGGTTTCCCTATACCGGCATTGCTGAGCAACGCACAAAACCCTATGCACCTCAGGAAACTGCAGAATATTTCCATGAATCCGACAGCTAGCACAATGCTATTTGCTTACCAAATCCGCCATCCTCGCATTCATAAACGCAAAAAAAAGAAATTGACTACACGACAAACCAATGCCACAGGCAGGCTTTTGCGGTAAAGAATTTGTAATGCCGTGGGTCAACAATAATGTCTGCCACTGACAGAAGTCTTGGATACCACCTGTCCTTTTGCATCAAGGCGCAATATCTCCGTCTTCCTGTAACCGCATTCAGGTACATATTCTTAAAATACTCACTAGCTGAATCAAACCAAAGTTGACAACCTACGCATTATTCGGTTCTCATAAACGCAAAAGGCTCGTGCGTCATGACGACAAGCTGTGCTCTGCAATCCAGAGCAGCACTCGACACCACACAACTCGCCTATCACAATATGGAGTGTACCACGCGTGCATGTTTGCGTGGGGATCGTAGTCGGAATCTGCTGGGACCCAGCTACGTTGAGTCAAAACGTAAGGCCAACAAACAATATCGCACCGTATGTTTTGGTGTTCAACTGGTCTGTCAGAAGATGCACAGCAGAAGACGGATACCATCTTCTTCTTGGAAGGGAATGGTATTAAAACGTTTTGGATAGAATCTTACTCCTAATGCAGGAATCGCTATCACGGCGGAGAAGCCTATTGAAGACATTACTACACATGCGTTTCCTTATTCGTCCGGCGATTCGTTCGCTACATGCAATGCGCTATTGCTCTGCATACATCGACAAACATGTGTAACTCCCAAAATGTTCCGGATGCTGTCGGCAAGCATCTCAGGAAACTGCAAAGAATTTCTATGAATGTGACAGCTTGCACAATACCCTGCGCTCATCAAACAAGCCTTCCTAGCATCCTTAAATTCGAAGAACAGGGAATGGCCTACACGACAGGCGCATATTGCAAAAAGGTCTATGTGGTGAAGAATGTGTAATGTCCTGGGCCAACAATAATGCCTGCTACTGACGGAGCTCGGCACTGCTGCTTGTCCTTGTGCGTAACGGCGTTAGCCTGCCCTCTGCCTGCAGCCGCCGTCTTTGGGTATGCATCCACCAGATACGCACTTGCTGTACCAAACCCGACTTCACGCGCTACGCATCGTGCACCTGCCATATACACTGAACGCCGGTGCATACTGAATAGAAGTTGTGATCTGCAATTTAGAGTTGCACTGAACACGCCTAAAACCGCGTATCCAAATATGGAGTGTATCCGCTGTGCATGTTTTCGTGGCGATCGTAGACGAAATCTGCTGGCACCCAGGAATCCTAGATCAAAACGTCAGCCCAACGCACAAGATAACGTCGTATGCTTTGGTGTTGAACTGGTCTGTCAGAATCTGGAAAATAAAAGACGTATCATCCTTTTCCCACGTAATGCAATAAAAAGTCCTTGGATGGAATGCCACTCTTAATGCACGAATTGCTTTAACAACCAACAACCATACTGAAAACATCACTGGGCCTGCGTTAGCCCGACCGTCCGCTGGCTTGTTGGTTATAAGCAGTGTGCTATTGCTGTCTATACACAGAAAAAGCTCGGCAACGAGGAAAACGCCAGTGCTATGTCTACGAACCTCAAAAAGTGCACAAATTTTTTTACGTGTGACAGCTTGCACAATGTTCTTTGACAGTTGAAACCGCTTTTCTTGCCTCTATAAACGCAAAGGCAGGGAATGATCTACACAACAAACGAAGGCCGCGTGCAGGCGTTGGCAGTAAAAGATGTGTAATGCGTGGGTCAACAGTAAAGTTTGCCACTGACAAAGCTCATAACTGCTATTTCTTTTTTTGCATCAAAGCGCAAAGTCTTTGTCTACCTGTGCTCGCATTTGTGCATGCATCCGCCAGATTCTCACTCGCTGTCCCAACCCACAGGTCACGCCCTACGCATCGTACGGTTCCAAATGACGCTAAAGGCTAGTGCGTACTGAATAGAAGCTATGCTTTTGCAATCCATAGACACACTGGACACGACACAACTGGCCTGTTCAAATATGTCATGTACGCAATGTGCATGTTTGCATGATCGTCGGAGTCGTAATCTGCTGGGACACAGCTACGCTTAGTCAAAACGTAAAGTCAACGAACCATATGACATCCTATATTTTGGTGTTCAACTGGTCTGTCAGAAGCTGTGGAATAGACAACAGATACCGCTCTTTTTGTTAAAGCGAATGCAACTTAACCGATTCGGATGGAATCCCACTCCTAATACAGCAATCCGCATCACGGAGCAGGAGTATATCAACGACATCGCTAGACCTGTGTTCCCTTACCCGTCCTGTGGTCCGTTCGCTACAATCAATGCGCTGTTGCTCTTCATACACCGACAATGATGTGCAAAGCCAAATATTCCAGATGCTGTCGCTAAGCATCTCAGGAGACTGCAGAGAATCGCCATGAATGTGGCAGCTTGCACGATGCCCTTTGCTCACCGATCTCGTTTTCCCCGCAACCATAAATTCAAAGGACAGGGAATAGCCTACACGCCAAAGGGAGGCCACAGGCAGGCCTTCGTGATAAAAAAAGGTGTGATGCCCTGGGCTATCAATAATGCCTTCCACTGACGGACCTCGGCACTACCACCTGTCCTTGTGCATCAAAGCGCAACATATCCGTCTGCCTGTACCCGCATTCTTGTATGCATCCACCAAATACGCACACTCTAAATCATACCAGAGATCACATCCCACGCATCGTGCGGCTCCCATGGACGCTAAAAGCTTGTGTGTGCTGACAACAAACTGTAGTCTACAATCAAGAGAACACTACACAACTCGCCTATCCCAATATGGAGTGTGCCCGCCGTGCATGTCTGCGTGGCGATGTTTGTCGTAATCTACTAGACCCAGCTAGGTTGAGTCAAAACGTGAAGCCAACGAACAATATCGCACCGTATGTTTCAGTGTTCAACTGGCCTGTTAGACGCTGCAAACCAAAACCCGGATACCATGTCCTTGACGTGCAATCGAATAACAAACACGCGGATGAAATCCGGCTCCAAATACACCAATTGTCTTGACAACAAACAAATATATCGAAAGCATCAGTAGATCAAAACTTACTCAACTGTTCGCTGGTGCGTTTGATACAAAAAGGGTGTTATTGCTCTCCCTATACCGACAATGATGCGCAACGCCAAAACTTCCAGATGCTGTCTCTACGCACATCACGCGACTGCAAAGAATTTCTTCATATTTGACAGCCTGCACAATACCCTTTGCTCACCAAAGCTTCTTTCTGCGCTGAATAAACACAAGGGCAAGATACGCACTAGCTGAACCATACCCGTTGTCATGAAATGCCGTATGCTATGTTCCTTTATCATGCAATCAATCCTGCTGTGTATTCAATAGAAAACCTGGACTACCATACAGACCTACACTGGACACCACACAATGCGGCTGCCCAAATATAGAGTGTATCCGTCATGCTTTTTCGTGTTGATACCGCAGTCAGAATCTGCTGGGATCCAGCTGTACTAAATAAAAACATCAGGCCAGCGAGCAAGAGCGCGTCTCATGATTAGCTGTTTACATAATCAGCCATCAGCCACCTGTCCCAGAATAGAAGGGGGCTACCATCTCCGTGAAACGGAAAGCAATAAAAACAATTCGAATGGAATCTTGCTTCAAATACAGCAAATCACCACGCTGAGGCAGAAACATATTTAAAACATTACTATGATTGCGTTCACCTATCGCATAGTTCTTTCGTCCGCTACAAACTATGCGCTGTTGCTCTCCGTATACCTGAAAAGTTTAGCAACGTTTGAAAACTCCAAATGCTGCCTTGACGTATCTCAACTGACGCCAGACAGTTCCTTTGAAGTTAACTGCTTTGCCAATACCCTTGAGTCCCGAAATCCATTTTGGCGCATCCATAAACACAACAATGGGAAATAGTCAATGGAAGGAATTGGCACCGCATGTGTGCCTTTGCTGAAAAGAATTTGTAACGCCCCTGGCCAATACAATGACTGCCACCGACGGAGCTCGGCATTACCATTTGTCCTTGTGCAACCAATTGCGGCGTTGTTCTCTTTCTGCAGCCGTACTTAGGTAGTCACCAGCTAGAAACGCACTTCTGGACCAGAACAAATGCCATGCGAGACACAACAGATCGTTCTGCTAAGGTCGTATCCCGCCGTCTTTGTTCAAAAGAATAACGTAGTTGTTTTCCGCTGGTAATTAGCTGCAATACATCAAAACATCGGGACAGAAAGAAAGATGGCGTGTTACGCTCAGATGCTCAATTGTTCAGTGAGCACTTGCAAAGTAAAAGATGGATACCATCGAATTGGAAAGGAATGTTATAAAGCCGAGCCCAATAGAATCCCATTCCAAATACAGCAGCCGGAATTACTACACACAAACATATCAAAAAGCATCAGTCGACTTACGTTCACCCAAGCTGCTCTCTCGTTCCTCTGCTACAAGCAGTGCGCGAGTGCTTTCCTTAATCCAGAAAGGCTGGGGAAATCACAAAAGCCCCAAAGCTCTCTATTCATACCAAGAGTGGCTGCTTCCCTGAATTTAAAACTGCGTGCCCTGTATCCTTGCGTCACCAAACCCTTTTTGTAGCATCCATAAACACAAGGACAGGAAACTACCTACCGGACAAACAGATGCCGCAAGTAGGCATTTGCATCCAAGAAAGTGTAATGCGAATGATCACAATACCTGCCAATACAAAGGCTTGCCAGTAGTACAATTTGTCTTTGTGCATCCAAGAGCGACATTGTTCTCTATCTCAAACCGCTTTTGTTTGTTAGTTCCCAAGAAACCCACTAACTGAACCAGAACAAAAGTGGGACGCCGCGTAGTATATCGCTCCACTAGCTTCGTATACTGCCTTGCATCTTTGCATAGTTGAACCTTCTAGAGCTCAGGTGTACCAGATAAAAAACGCCGCCGAATGAACAAGATTGTTTTTTATGTTTGAGTGTCGCATTTGGTCAACCAGCACTCCCAGGGTAGAGGACGGATGCCATCCACCCAAAAAGAATGCGCTAAAAGAGTGTTGGATAACATTCCACTGCAAATACAGCAATTACTATAACGACACACAAACATATGAAAAGACCCTACTAGAATGTGGTCTACCCTAACCGTTTGCTGGTTCCTTTGCTGTTTTGTCCGCTACGAGCATTGTGCGATTGCTCCTTACACTGAGAACCTTGGGTAACCCCGAAAAAATCCGAATGATGCTTTCACGCATCTCAGAGACAGAAAATCTATCTAAATGTAACTGCTTGTTTGAAACCCTTGAGCGACGAAACCCATTTGCTGCCATCCATAAACACAAGGAAGGCAAATGATCTTCGAAACAAACGCATGCGCAAGCAGGCCGTTGGAGCCGATAATGTGTAATGCCCTTAGACAACAGTATTTGCCACCGAGCCTGCTCAGCCCTACAATCTGTCTTTATGGATCCACGCGCGACGCTGTTCCAAGACTGCAATATTCAACCGCAAAACACGCACAATCTGAACCAGAGCAGGAGTCATAAACTAGAGAACAAATTCTCCAGACAGTGTGGTATACCGTTTGGTTTGTTCGTGAGGATAGCGTACCCTTAATCGCCTTGTACTCAGGTATACAAAATCAAAAGGTTGGCCCAAGATACAATCGTCAATTAGTCTGTCAGCAGTCTCAAAACAGACGACAAATGCCTTTTCCTTGGAGTGCAATGCATTAAAACAGGATCGGACGGAATCCCATTCCAAATGCAGGAATCACAAAAAAAAACCATATCAAAAACAACAGTATACTTGGTTTCACCCTAGCCGACAGCCCATTCGTCCGCTATAAGCAGGTTGGGATTGTTTTTCTTAAAAGCCAAAAGCTTGTCAATGTGCAAAAACTCAAAAGGTGTGCCTAGAGATCTCAAGAAAAGGCTGAAAATATCCTTGAAGGCAGCGGCTTTCCCTATATCATTAGGTCACCAAACCCATTTTAAGGCATTCATATAATAAAAGGATGGGAAAAAAACCTACGGGACAGACGGATGCAGCACATATGGATTCACGGCCAAGAATGTGTACCGCCATTTTCCAACAATTCCAGCAACGGATAGAGCTCGGCAATATCATCTGTCTATGTACGTCCAAGAGCAACATTGCCCTCTGGCCTGCAACCGCCTTCGGATGTTTATTCGCTAAACACTTACAGCCTGAACCAAAAGAAATGCCATCTGCTACAAACCAGATTGAAACTCGAGCAGGCTATACCTCAGCTATTGTTCGTGTGGCTACCTTGGGTGTTAACTGCTGGAATCTAGGTATACTAAAGTTAAATGTCAGCCCAACAAACATGATCGCCTCTCATGCTTGGGTGCCAAACTGGTCTCTCAACAGCTGCGGAATAAAGTACAAATGGCGTTCCCTTACAACAGATTGCAATGAAACCAATTCCGATCAAATCCAATTCCATATTGAGCTACCACTCCGACGACACAGCAACCTAACAAAAACAGTACTAGACCTGCGTACGCCTGGTCCTTCCGCAGTTCTTCCGCTAAAAGCAATGCGCGTTTGCTCTCTTTAAATCCAAATGCTTAGCAAAGCGTGCGTTAAAACCCAAATTCTGTCTCTACGCAGCTAAAGAAAAGACAGAGAATCTCCTAGAATGCAACTGCTTTCTGGATAACCTTGCATCATACAACCGATTTCATGACACTCATAAATGCATGAACAGGAAATGGCCAACTGGATAAAGGCATGCCACAAGCACGCCTCTGCAAACAATGAAAGTAAAATGCCCTTGGCCAATGTTATGCCTGCTGAGCGAGCTCGGCACTGCCATCTGTTCTTGGGCATCCAAGCACAGGGTTGCCTTTTCCCTGCAACTGGCGTTGGTAGATATCCCCCAGAAACGCACCAACTGAACCAAAAACAAAAGTCACGCTCTATGTAATAGGTCGCTGCACCAGTGTTTTATACCGGCGTGATTGTTGGCGTGGCTACCGTGGTAGTAATATGCCAAACCTCAGATATTCTAAATTAAAACTGAGTCAACGAGAAAGATTGCAAACAAGAGCGCGTCGCTTGTTTAGGCATTCAATTAGTTTGGAAGCAACTGCAGAATAGAAGGCGGAAACTACTCACTTGAAACATAATGCAATAACACGGAGTGGGATGGAATCTTACTTTAAAACTCGCAGTCGCCATGATGGCACACAAACATATCAACAACCGTGCTATACTTGCGTCCACCCTATCCAGCCTCTGGATAGTCCATTATGCCCAGCGAGCGACTGCCTGCCCTTTACCAAAAACGCTGAGCGACGCACAAGGGCCCGTATGCTGTTTCTGCTCATCTCAACAAAAAATCGCGAATTTCATTGAATGTAACTGCTTGCTCAATACCCTTGCATCACCAAGCTCATTCCACAGCATTGATGAACACGATTGGTAGAAAATGGCCTAAAAAACACGCATGCCGCAAGTACTCATTTTTGGGCAGGAACGTGCAGTGAAGTTGCTCAGCAATATTCCTAGCTACTGGCAAACCCCAACACTACCATCTGTCTTTATGCGTTCAAGCACGAGGTTGCGTCGCTGCTACAGCCTTTAGCTATTTTTCTGCCAGGTACACACTTGCTGAACCAGACCAAAAATGATACACTGCGCAGTAGGTCACTCCAAAAGTGTGGAATACCGCCTAGCGTGTTCGCGTAGCTACCGTACTCGTGATCTGTTCGAACTCACGTGCAGTAGATAAAAACCGTAGTGCAACGCATAGGATCGCCTTTCATACTGGGGAGTTTAATTCGACACTTACCAGTTGCAGAATTGATGACGGATACTGTTTCCTTGAACCCACGTGCGATAAAACCGACTCAGATAGAACCACAATCCAAATTAACTTATTACCCTGACGACAGTGACATATCAACAACAGTGCTAAACTTGCGTCCACCCTAGTCCTTCGCACGCTCGTCCGCTAAAAGCAGTCCACGCTGGCAGTCCTCACACCAGAAAAGCTCAGAAGTGTGCAAAAACCCAAATTCTGTCTCTACGCAGCAAAAAAAGGCAGAGACTCTCTCATGGCGCGATCTTCTTTCTTGGTGCAATTTTTGTGTATATTATAACTAAGTGCCAGCAGAGTACGACTACGGGAGTGACGCGACTAAGGACCTCGGTATGCGAAGCTTGTAAAAAAGGCCTGTTGCATAGCTCGTGATTTACATTCTGCATTAGGTGGTGCGTGTCTGGCGGATGAATATCTGAACGCAGTTGGAGGCAGAGGGTAAAGTCACGCCTGAACGCACAGGGACAGGTGTTAGTGCTTATCTCCATCTATGGCACAAAATATTGCTGAGGCAAGGACATTACACATTTTTGGCGCAAAAGCTGATTGGCATTGCCGTTTGGCATTAAAGCGTTTTCTTGTGTGTATGTATAGTTGCCACGAAAAAGGTTTGGAGAGGCAAACGTATTGGGCAAGCAGTTACATTCAGGGAAATTTTCGGCCTTCTGTTGAGATGTTTAAAGACGGAATGCCATTGTTTGCGCGTTGCTTAGCGTTTTTGATATAAGGAGAGTAATCCGGCATTGCTTATAGCGAGCGAACTAGAGGACGGCTAGGCTGAACGCAGGTAGAGTGATGGTTTTGATATATTTTTGTGTCATCATGCCAATTGCTGTATTAGGAGGCGGATTCCATTTGACTTCGTTTTACGTTATTCCGTTTCTACGGGATGAAATGTGTTTTCTTTTTGTGCAACTGCTGATTGACCAAATGGACAACCAAGCACTGGACGCGATCGTGTTTGTTGGCGCGAGTTTTTGATATATTATAACTAGGGCCCGGCATAGTACAACCGGGTACAATAAGCACGTGACTAAGCACGTCGGTATGCGACAGCAGGAAGACAATCTAATACGTAGCGTGTAACGCCTGTTCGGGTTCAGGTTGTGGGTGTTCGGCGGGTAACGACTTGAAGGCAGTTGGAAGCAGAGGGTAACGTCACGTTTGGACAGACAAGGACAGGTGGCAGTGCATACCTCCGTCGGTGGCATGCCATAATGCTGATCAAAGCATTCCACATTTCTGGCAGCAAAGGCTTACTTGCGGCATCCGTTTGTCCCATAGACATTTTCCTGTCGCTATGGTTATGAAAATGAGGTAGTTTTGGAGAGGCAAATGCATTGGGCAAGCAGTTACCAAAAGGCAAGTTCTCAGCCGTCTTGTGAGATGCGTTGAGACAGCATTCACAATTTTGCGAATTGCTTAGGGTATAGAGTATAAAATGAGCAGTAGCGCACTGCCTGTAGCAAACGTACCAGCGGACTGCTAAGGTGGAAGCAAGTATAGTAATGTTTTAGATATGTTTCCATGTTGTCGTCGCGACTTCTGGAATTCCACCTGACTCCGTTTTATCCCATTCCGTTTCAGGGTGTTGCATCTGTCTTCTGTTGTGCAGATGCTGATTGGCCGAATGAATAATCATGCATGACATCGGATATGTTGCTTGGCACAATTTGATATATAACTGGGTGCCAGCAGGTACGACTATGGTAGGCATGCGAAACAAGCAGCAGTAAAGCGATATGTTTCATAGCGTGTGACGTTGGTTCTGGTTCAGTTAGTGGGTGTCTGGAAAAAAACTGGAGGTGGCTGTAGGCACAGGCCAACACCGCGTATGGGCGCGCACGGACAGGTGCTAGTGGCGAACTTCTTCAGTGGCAGGCAATATTGTTGACCAAGAGAACTACCTATTCGTGGCCACAAGGGCTTGCTTGCGGCAGCTGTTTGTCCCGCAGGTCATTTCCTTGCCTCGTGTGTATAGGTGCAACAATATGGGTTTGGTGACGCAAGGGATAGGCAAATTGTTACAATCAGCAAAATTCTCAGTTATCTTTTGAAAAGCGCAGAGAGACGACCAGGGTTTTTGCGCCCTGCCAATTTTTTCCGTTGTACGAAAATCAATCGCGCACTGCTTGGAGCGAACGAGACATCGGGCAGCTAGGGCGAACGCAGGAAAAGTACTGTTTTGTGAAACGTTTGTGCGTTAGCCTGGCGATTGCTATATTTGGAGCGGGATTCCATGTCTCTCGATTTTACCGCATTTAATTTCACAGGATGACATCTGTTCTTCATTCTGCAAGTGCTGATGGATTAATTGAGCGTTCGAGCATGACCCACGATCGTCTTCGTTGATCGCGTTTTTTATTGGGTACCGCAGATTGCGACTACAAACAAGGATGGGTGTACAGGACAGTCGTAGAGCAATCTGTTCCGGAGCGTGGAACTTCTGTGCTGGTTCAGTTGGTGCGTTTCTGGTGGATGAATACCTGAAGGTGGTTGGAGTGAAAGGGTAACCTCACGCCTGGGTGCACAGGGACAGGTGGTGGTGCCAAGCTCCGTCTATGGCACGAAATATTGCTGAAGCATAGAACTCACACATTTCTGGCGTAAAAGCGTACTGTCATTGTCTTTTTGGCCTGTAAGCCATTGTTTTGGGTGTGTATGTATAGATGCCACAAAAGAAGTTTGGAGAGGCAAACTCATTGGGCAAGCTTTTACATTCAGTGAAATTCTCGGCCTTCTGTTGAGATCAGTATAGACAGAATGCCGTTGTTTGCGCGTTTCTCAGCGTTTTTGGTATAAGGAGAACAATAGCGCACTGCTTGTAACGAACAAACCAGATGACGGCTAGGCTGAACGCAGGTATTGTAATGTTTTTAATATGTTTCTGTGTCATCATGGCGATTGCTGTATTAAGCGTGGAATTCCATCTGATTCTGTTTTATGGAATGTCGTTTCAATGCAATGACATGTGTCCTCTATTCTGCAACTGGTGATTGACCAACTGAATAAACAAGCATGAGACGCGATCTTGTTCGTTGGCGCGACTTTTTTTATATGTATAGATGGGTCCCAACAGATTACGACTGCCCCAGGCAAGCCAACACGCACATCGGTATACGACACTTGTAAACCTATGATCCGTAGCGTTTGGCATTGGTTCTGTTTCAGCTAGTGCGTGGTTTGCGAATACACATCAGAAAAGGGTTGCATAGAGAGGGCCAGTGCACGCCTAAACGCACAAGGACCAATAGTAGTGTTAAACTCCTTCAGTGGCTGGCAATATTGTTTACCAGGGACTTTACACATTCCTGGGCGCAAAGGCTTACTTGCGGCACCCGATTGTCCGGTAGGCTATTTCCTATGCTTGTGCTTATGGATGTCACGGAAAGAGCTTAAAGACACACGCGTATTGGGAAAGCATTAGGACGGTCGTTAAAGAATTGAGTTTGCAGTGCATAGATTTTATTCTGATTCAGCACGTGTCGTGGTTCAGTTTGTGTGTCTTGAGCGGATGAATACCTGAAGGCTGTTGCAGGGACGCAACCTCGTGCAGGGACGCACGAGGGCAGATAGTTGTGTCGAGCTACGTTGGTAAAAGAAATAATTTTCTGGGCAACGGTATTACACGTCCCTGGCACAAAATGAGTACTTGCGGCATGCGTTTGTCTCATGGGCCATCTTCTACCTATCGTTGTGTTTATCAATGCTGTGGAATGAGCTTGGTGATGCAAGGGTATTGAGCAAGCAGTTACATTCAATGAAATTCGCGATTCTTTGTTGAGATGAGCAGAAACAGCATACGGGCCCTTGTGCGTCGTTCGGCGTTTTTGGTAAAGGGCAGGCAGTCGCTCGCTGGGCATAATAGACTATCCAGAGGCTGGATAGGGTGGACGCAAGTATAGCACGGTTGTTGATATGTTTGTGTGCCATCATGGCGACTGCGAGTTTTAAAGTAAGATTCCATCCCACTCCGTGTTATTGCATTATGTTTCAAGTGAGTAGTTTCCGCCTTCTATTCTGCAGTTGCTTCCAAACTAATTGAATGCCTAAACAAGCGACGCGCTCTTGTTTGCAATCTTTCTCGTTGACTCAGTTTTAATTTAGAATATCTGAGGTTTGGCATATTACTACCACGGTAGCCACGCCAACAATCACGCCGGTATAAAACACTGGTGCAGCGACCTATTACATAGAGCGTGACTTTTGTTTTTGGTTCAGTTGGTGCGTTTCTGGGGGATATCTACCAACGCCAGTTGCAGGGAAAAGGCAACCCTGTGCTTGGATGCCCAAGAACAGATGGCAGTGCCGAGCTCGCTCAGCAGGCATAACATTGGCCAAGGGCATTTTACTTTCATTGTTTGCAGAGGCGTGCTTGTGGCATGCCTTTATCCAGTTGGCCATTTCCTGTTCATGCATTTATGAGTGTCATGAAATCGGTTGTATGATGCAAGGTTATCCAGAAAGCAGTTGCAATATGCTTGTTTATTCGATTGATGCATCAGCAGTTGCAAAAGCGAGAAAAAATGCCTCTTCTTTGAAAAGGAATGGGATAAAAAAAACTCAGATGGAAATCCAGCAGTTGCAATGACGACATGGAAACATATCCAAAACATTACTATACTTGCTTCCACTTTAGCCGTCATATGATTCGGGCGCTACAGGCAGTGCCCGTTTGCTCTCCTTATAACAAAAACGCTGAGCAATCTTCAACAACCTAAATGTTATCTTAACGCATCCCAACAGACGACTGAGAATTTCCCTAAAGGTAAATGCTTGTCCAATACACTTGCCCCTCCAAAATCATTCCCTCCCGTCCGTACACACAGCGACAGAAAAACCCTAAGGGCCAAACGAATGCCACAAGTATGCATTTGCTACAAGGAATGTGTGGTGCCCTTGGTCAGCAATATGGTCTGCCACCGACAGAGTTAGGCACTGTTACCTGTCCTTGTGCGTCCAAACCTGACGTTACCCTCTGCCTCCAACCACCTTCAGTAATGCATCGCCCAGACACGCACTAACTGAACCAGAACAAACGTCGCGAGCTATGGGTCACGCCATTTTACAAGCTTCGCATACCGAGATGCTTAGCCGCGTCGCTCCCGTAGTCGTACTCTGTTGGCACCTAGTTATAATATATACACAAATTTCATCAAAGAACAAGATTGCATCCCATGCTTCGATATTCATTTGGTCAATCATTAGTTGCAAAGCGAGCTCACATGCCACCCCCTTGAAAAGGGATGGAATAAAACGGAGGCAGCCGGAAACCCAGAAGCCACGATCACGACATGGAAACATATCTAAAACATTACTGCACTTGGTTTCTAGCAGTCCGCTGGTCCGTTTGCTACAGGCAGTGCGCAATTCCATGTCTTCTACTGAAAACGCTGAGCAATCCTCGACAACCTAAATGCTGTCTTGACCCATCTCAACTGACGGCTGAGAATTTCTCTGAAGGTAACTGCTTGCCCAATAAACTTGCTTCTCCTAACCCATTTCCTCCATTTCATAAACACAGCGACAGGAAAATGTCTATGGGACAAACGGATGCCGCAAGTATGCCTTTGCTGCCAGGAATGTGTAATGCCCTTGGAAAGCAATATGGCCTGCCACCGATGGAGGTAGGCACTGCCACCTGTCCTTGTTCGTCCAAATGTAACGTTACCCTTTGCCTCGAACTGCCTCCACATTGTCATCTACCAGACACACACCAGCTGGACTCAAGCAAACTACGCATTAGATTCTCTTACTAGTGTCAGATACCGACGTGATTAGTTGCGTGCTTACTGTACCCGGTCGTACTATGCCGGGCCCCCGTTATAATATATAAAGACATCGCGTCAATAAACACGATCGCGTCCCGTGCTTGGTTATCCATTTAGTTAATCAGGAATTGTAGAATAATGGACACATGCCATTTCATTGAAACAGAATGCGATAAAACGGATTTACATGGAATTGCCCTCCTAATACAGCAATTGCCATGATCACACAAAAACATATTGAAAAAGTTTTGTTTAGCTGCATTTAGCCTAACCGTCCTCTAGTTCGCTCGCTACAAGCAATGCCGGATTACTCTCCTTATACCAAAACGCTAAGGAACGCGCAAACAATGGCATTCCGTCTCTATACATCTCAACAGAAGGCCGAAAATTTCCCTGAATGTAACTGCTTGCCCAATACGTTTGCTTCGCCAAACCTTTTTCGTGGCAATTATACATACACACAAGAAAACGCTTAGAGGCCAAACGGCAATGCCAACCAGCTTTTGCGCCAAAAATGTGTAATGTCCTTGCCTCAGCAATATTTTGTGCCATAGATGGAGATAAGCACTAACACCTGTCCCTGTGCGTTCAGGCGTGACTTTACCCTCTGCCTCCAACTGCGTTCAGATATTCATCCGCCAGACACGCACCACCTGATGCAGAATGTAAATCACGAGCTATGCAACAGGCTTTTTACAAGCTTCGCATATCAAGGTGCTCAGCCGCGTCACTCCCGTAGTCGTACTCTGTTGGCACCTAGTTATGATATTCAAAAAATTGCACCAACGAACAAGATCGCATCCGATGCTTCGATATTCATTTGGTCAATCATTAGCTGCAAAATCGAGCAGACATGCCACCCTCTTGAAAATGGGATAAAACGGAGTCAGACAAAATCCCCAAAGTCGCGATGACGACGTGGAAACATATGTAAAACATTACTGTACTTGCTCCCACCCTAGCACCCCGCTGGTCCTTTTGCTACAGGCAGTGTGCAATTGCTCTCCTTATAGTGGAAACGCTTGGCAATCTATGAAAGCTTGAATGCTGTCTAAATACGTGTCAACAGAAGGCCGAGAATTTCTCTGAAGGTAACTGCTTGCCTAATAAACTTGCCTCTCCAGAACCATTTCCTCCTTTCCATAAACATAGCAACAGGAAAGTGTTTACCGGAGAAAGGCATGCTGCATGTAAGGGTTTGCCAGGAATGTGTAATTCCCTTGGTCAGCAATATGGCCTGCTACGGAAGGTCGTAGGCAGTGCTGCCTGTCCTTGCGTGTCTAGGCGTGACGCTGCTGCGTGCCTTTCAACTGCTTTCAGGTATTCATACGCCAGACACGCACCCTCTAAACCCAAATACCCGTTACACACTACGCAGTAAATTTTCTTACTTCTCGTATACCAACGTGGTTAGTCGCATGCCAAGCGTACGCTGTCGTACTATGCTGGTTTCCAGTTATAATATGTAAAAAATCAAAACAGCAAACAAAATCGCGTCCCATGCTTGGTTCTTCATTTGGCCAATCTGCAATTGCAAAATACAGGACAGATGTCCCCCGTGAAACGGAATGGCAGAAAACGGAGTTTGATGGAATCTTAACAGTTGCGCTGATGACGCAGACGCATATCAAAAACATTATTATACATCCTTCCATCCTAACCATCCTTTGCTGCGCCCGCTACAAACAGTGAGAGATTGCTTGCCGTACACCGAAAACCATGAAGATTGCACAAAAAATCCTAATGGTGTCTTTGCGCAGCTCAACAGAAAGGCTGAGAATTTCCCTGAATGTAAGTGCTGCCCAACGTGTTTGTCTTTCCAAACCGATTACGAAGCATCCATAAACACACAAACAAGAAATGGCCTACCGGACAAACAGATGTTGCCAGTAAGCCTATGCGGCCAAGAATATGCAATGTCCATGGTAAACAATCTTGTCTGCCAAAGACGGAGGTAGGCACTACAACCTGTCCTTGTTTGTCCAGGCGCGAGTTTGCCCTGTGCCCCCAACCGCCTTACGGTGTTTACTTGCCAGACACGTACGAACTGAACCAGAATTAAAGTCAAACGCTAAGGATCATAGCTCTTTTGTTTTCTGATGTTCGTGTTGGCGTGCCTGCCGCAGTCGTAATATGCGGGGGTCCAACTAGCGGTATAATAAAAATTTGCGCCAAAGAACAAAATCGCGTCTCATATGGTTCGTTATTCATTTGGTCAGTCAGCAGTTGCAGAACACAGGACACATGTCATCCCCTAGAAACGGAATGACATAAAACGAAGTCAAATGGAATTTCCCTACTAAATCAGAAATCGCCATGACAACACAGAAACATATTAAAAAACATTACAATACTTGCGTTCAGCCTAGCAGTCCTATGGTTTGGTCGCTACAAGCAGTGCGCTATCGCTTTTCTTATACTGAAGACGCTGAGCAACGCCAAGAATCCTCGCATTCTGCCTCTGTACATCTCACCAAAAAGCCGAAAACTTTCCTGAATGTAACTGCTTGCCCAATACGCTTGCCTCGCCAAACAGCTTTCGTAGCGTCCGCAAACCCACACACAACAAAACGCTTTGAGCCCAAACGGCACTGCCAAAACCCTTTGCGCTAAAAATGTATAATGTCCTTGCCTCAGCAATATTTCGTGCCATAGAAAAAGTTAGGCAATATTACTTGTCTTTGTGTGTCCAGGCGTGACGTTACCCTCTGCCTCCAACTGCCTCCAGGTTTTCGTTTGCCAGACACGCACAAGCTAAACCAGAACGGAAGTCACGAGCTATGGAGCAGGCCATTTTACAAGCCTCGCATACTGAGGGGCTTATTTGCGTCACTGCCAGAGTCCGACTCTGTTGTCAGTTATAATATATAAAAGTTTGCGCCAAGGAACAAGATTGCATCGCACTTGTGGCTACATATTCAATCACTCATTAGCTGCAGGATCGGGCACATATGCCACCTTAAAACGCATTGTAATAAAGCGGAGCCAGATAGAAACTTAGCAGTCGCGATGGAAGACAAAATGGAAACATGTGTAAAACATCACTACACTTGGTCCCACCGTAGCCGCCCGCTGGTTCGTTTGCTACAGGCAGTACGCGATTGCTTGTCTTTTGCTGAAAACGCTGCGCATTTCTCAAAAACCTGCACGCTGTCTTAACGCATTTCAACAAACGGCTGAAAATTACCCTGGAGGTAAGTGCTTGCCCAATACACGTGTCTCTCCCATCCCATTTGCTCCCGTCCATAACCATAGCGGCAGGGAAAAGCCCAAGGGACAAACGGTTGCCGCAGGTGTGCCTTTGCTTCCCTTGGGCAGCAGTATGGCCTGTCACCCGCGGGGTTAGGCACTGCTACTTGTCTTTGTGTGTCCAAGCCTAATATTACTCTCTGCCTCTAACTGCCTTCAGTTCTGCATCAGCCAGACACGCACTATCTGAACCAGAACAGAAGTAACGAGCCATGGAGCAGGCCTTTCAACAAGCTTTTCATGCGGACGTGCTTAGTCGCGTCACTCCCGTAGTCGTATTCCGCTGGCACCTAGTTATAATATATACAAAAATTGCACCAACGAACAAGATCGCATCTCATGCTTTGATATTCATTTGGTCAATCATTAGCTGCAAAAGCGAGCTCACATGCCACCCCCTTGAAAAAATGGGATAAAACGAAGTCAGATGGAATCCGAAGAGTTACGATGACGATATGGAAACATACCTAAAACATTACTGTACTTGCTTCCACCCTAGCAGTCCGCTGGTCCGTTTGCTACAGGCAGTGCGCAATTGCTCTCCTTACTGTCTTGACGCATCTCAACTGACGGCTAAAAATTTTCCTCAAGGTAACTGCTTGCCCAATAAACTTGCCTCTCCTAACCCATTTCCTCCCTTTCATAAACATAGCAACAGGAAAATGTCTATGGGACAAACGGTTGCCGCAAGTATGCCTTTGCTGCCAGGAATGTGTAATGCCCCTGGTAAGCAATATGGCCTGCCACAGTCAGAGTTAGGCACTGTCACTTATCCTTGTGCGTCCACGTCTGATAAAACCTTCTGCATCGAACTGCCCTCAGGTATGCGTCTGCCAAACACGCCCCAACTAAACCAAAACAGATGTCGCGAGCTATGTAGCAGGCCTTCCTACAAGCTTTGCATACCAAGGTGCTTTGCCGCATCACTACCGTAATCGTACTCTGCCGGCACCCAGTTAGTATATATATAAAAAATTGCGCCAACGAAGAACATCCCGACCCATGCTTGGTTATTTATTTGGTCAAACTGCAGCTGCAAAATACAGGACGGATATCCCCCGTGAAACGAAATGGCAGAAACCGGAGTTTGATGGAATCTTAACAGTCGCGCTGATGACGCAGACACATATCAAAAACATTATTATACATCCTTCCATCCTAATCATTCTTTGCTGCGCCCGCTACAAACAGTGCGCGATTGCTTGCCGTTCACCGAAAACCATGAGGATTGCACAAAAAGAAAGGCTGAGACTTTACTTGAATGCAAGTGCTGCCCAACGCGTTTGCCTTCAAGCCCATTACAAAGCATCCATAAACACACAAACAAGAAATGGCCTACCGGACAAACAGA
>NPHX01000730.1:24845-44543 GCA_002271815.1 Eimeria falciformis
TCAGTGAGCCTTTGCGGCCATAAATATGTAATGTCCCTGATAAACAATCTTGTCTGCCAAAGACGGAGGTAGGCACTACAACCTGTTCTTGTTTGTCCACGCGTGAGGCTGCCCGGTGTCTCCAACGATCTTCAGATTGTAATCCGCCAGACACGCACTCCCTGAATCAGCATCGAAACCAAACGCTAAGGATCATGGCTCTACGTGTGTCGTATACCGATGTGCGTGTTGGGCTGCCCGCCTGCAGTCGTAATCTGCTTGGACCCACCTATTAATATATATATATATATATATGTATATAAAGTCGCGCCAACAAATTGCGTCTCATGCTTGGTGATTCATGTAGTCAATCAGTTGTCGCATAATAGGGGACAAATGTCACTCCCTTAAAACAAAATGCGATAAAACGAAGTCAGATGGAATTCCCCTCAAAATACAACAATCGCCATGACGACACAGAGATATGTCAAAAACATTAGTATACTTGTTTCCACCTCAAGCGTTTTCTGATTCGTTCGCTGCAATCAATGCGCGATGGCTCTCCTTATATCGAAAACCCTGAGCAACCCACGCAAAAACCCAAATCCTGTCACTACGGATCTCAAAAGGCAGAGTGTTGCTAAGCTTAACCGCCTGCCCAATATCCTTGGATCACCCAAGCCATCTCGTGCCAGCAAGGATAAAAAGCGGCTCCCAGAAAAACTGATACCGCAGGTATGCGTTTGCGATCAAGAATGTGTAAGGCCCTTGGCCAGCAATGCCTGTAACCAATGGAATTTGGCATTATCATGTCCTTGTTCATTCAAGCGCGACCCTCTCCTCTGCCGGCAACCGCCTTCGCATAAACATCTGCAAGGCATGCACACGCTGAACCAGAACAGAAGGCACGCACTAAGGAACAGATCGGTTCACTAATCTCGCATACAGTTGGGCTTGTTTGCATGGCTACCGTAGAATCGTACTTTTTGTAAACCCAGATATACTAAATCGAAAGATCGACCCAACAAACAATATCCCGTCTTGTGCTTGCATGTGCAAATGGTCAGTCAAAATATACAGAACAAAAAACGGATATCATCCCCCTTGAAACAGAATGCGATAAAACCAAGTCAGATGCAATCCCCCTCAAAATACAACAATAGCCACAAAAACATAAAAACATAAAACATTTGTATACTTGTTTCCATGTTAGGCGCCCGCTCTTTCGCCCCCTTCAGGCAGTGCGCGATTGCTCTCCTTATACCGAACAAGCTCAGCAACGCAAAAAACCCAAATGCGACCGCTGCGGGTCTCAACAAACAGCAGAGACTTTTTCTTAACATAACCGCTTGCGCAATAGCCTTACGTAAGGTCACCCAACCCATTTCGTCTCGTCAATAAGAACAGGGGTTGGAAGCGGCGCGCGGGACAAACCGATGCTGCAAATCTGTCGCTGCAATCAGAAATGTGTATTGCTTTGGCCAACAATGCCTGCAATCAACAACCCTCGGCACTACCATCTGTCCTTGTGCATTCAAGCAAAGTTGTCACCTCCCTGCAACCGTCTTCAGATATTCATTCGCAAGCCACGCACATGCTGAACCACAACAGAAGGCACGCGCTAACAAACAAAACAATCCATCAGTGCCGTATGCCGCTCTGCTTTTTCGCATAACTACCCTAGTCGTAATCTGCTGAACGCTAGATATAGAACATGAGTAGATCGAACTAACGAGCAAAACTGCATATCGCGCTTGGGTGTTCAATTGGCCAGCAAGCAGTTGCAGAACAGAGGGCGGACGTCATCTCCACGTAATGAACTGGCATGAAAACAAGTCGGGTGGAACCCACAGGTAGCCCTGATGGAACAGAAACGTATCAAATTGCTATACCTGCGTCCACCCTTGCTTTCCGCTGTTGTGTCAACTACAAGAAGTGCACTTCCTCTCCTTCCAACAAAGAAACTGACCAAATCCCCAAAACGTTGCGGCCAGGAATGCGTATTGTCTTTGGCCAACAATGCCTGCAACAGATAAAGCTCGGCATCACCACACATCCCTGCAGGCCTAAGCACGACATTGGCCTCCACCTGCAACCCCCTTCGGGAGGACATCTCCCAAACACGCACTTGCTGAAACAGCGCAGACGTCACGGAATAACGTTTGTATTGTCTCCTGATCATGCAGTAAATGCTGATGTGTACAGAAACAAAATTGTGCTCTGCAACCCACACCTGGACTGGCCGCAGGGTGTCTATGCAAATATGGAAGGAATTGTGTTCCTTTGTGTTACTACCGTATTCGTAAAATGCCCAACCGTACTAAATCAAAAGATCGGGCTAAAGAACAAAATCGCGTCTCATGCATGGGTGTTCAGCTGGTCAGTCACCAGCTGCAGAGTATAGGATGAATGCTATCACCTTGAAAAGGAAAGCTGTTAACCCAGGTCGGACGAACCCCATTCCAAAAAGCATGTTAATCACCAGAACGACATAGAAAAATAACCAAAACCACTACTACACTTGTGTCTGTCCGAGCCATGCGGTGATCCGTCCACTACAAGCAATGCGTTATTGTTATCTTTATACACAAAAAGCTCAGCAACACCCAACAGCCCTAATGCTATCTCTACGCAACTGAAAGCAGCAGAGAATTGCAGTCAATACCCAAAACCCTTGCGTCGCCAAACCTAGTTTGTCAGACCCATAAACGCAAAAACGGGAAAAGACCTAAAGGACAAACAAATGCAGCAAGTAAGCCTTTGTGGCCAGGAATGTGGAAAGCCATTGACCAACAATGCCTCCCACAAACGGAGTTTGGCGCCACTGTCTGTCCTTGTGCGTCCAAGCTCGACGTTGCCCTCTGCCGGCAACCGCCTTTAGCTAGTTTGTGTATCGTCAAGCCGACTGCTGTGTTTTGAGTGGGGTTCCATCGGACTCTCTTTTATCGTATTCGGTTATAAGGAGATGGAATTTATCCTGTATTCTGCAGCTTTTGAATGACCAATTGAACATCAAAAAATGGAATCTGCGCTTTGTTCGTTAGCCCGACTTTTTATTTCATGTAGATAGGTTCCAGCAGATTACGACTACGATAGCCACGCAAACAAGCATAGCGGTCTACGACACTAGTGTACCGATATGTATTCCGTGACGCATGACGTCTGTTTCAGTAAGTGCGTTTCTAGCGGACGAATGAGGCGGGTGCAGGCAAAGGGCAACGCCGCGTTGGACACACAAGGACAGATGGCAATGCCGAACACCACGGGGACCAGGCCTTATTGCCATGGACATTACACGTTCCTGATGGCGATGGCGTGCTTGAGGTACCTGTTGAAGTTGTATGCAAGTTTCTGTCCTTGTGTTTATGGATATCACGAAATGGGTTTGATGACTCAGGGGTATTGGGCAAGCAGTTACGTTCAGAGAAATTTCGTGCTATCTTCTGAGATGGGTAGAGATAGCATTCGATGTTTTGCGCGTTTCTGGGCTGCGGCGTTTTACGAACAGCAATGGGGCGTTGTGTGTAGCGGACGACTAACGTCACTGTGACTGCGGTAGCTCCGCAAACAAAAACTGGGGTATACGACATGTGGACCGATGTTTTCAGTTGTGTTGTGTATGACTTTTGTACTGGTTTAGATAGTGGGTGTCTGGCGGAAGACTGTCAAAAACACCACTACACCTGCTTCCATCCTAGCCTTCCGTCGGTCGTCCGCTACAAGCAGTGCGCCATTTCTCTCCTTATGCAGAACAAGCTGAGCAACGCGCAAGAACTCGACTGCTTTCTCCACTCATCTTAACAAACAGAAAATGTCCCCCAACGTAACCGTTTGCCCAATACCCTTGAACCACCAAACCCAGTTCGTGGCATCCATAAACACAATGATATGATAATGCCTACAAACGACTTGTTGCAGCAACTATGACGTTGGGACCAAGAATGTATAATGGCCTTGGCCAACGTGCCTGCCACTGACGAACCTCGGCACTATCGTCTGGCTTTGTGCATTCAAGAACGACGTTGCCCTCTGCCTAAAACCACCCCCGGATATTCAACCCGCCAGACACGTACATGCTGAATCAAACCAGAATACAAACGCTATGGACCACATCGCTGCACGAGTATCGTATACTGTCGTGCTTGTTGGCGTGCTTACTGTAGTCATAATCTGCTGAACCCCAGCTAAGCTAAATCAAAAGATAAATAACGTAAATAAAAATATGTGCCAGGTTTGGCGGCGTTGAATTGGCCAGTGAGAAGCTGTGGAATAAAGGACGGATACAATCCCTTTGAAATAGATTGCGATAAAACCGCGCCATGTGAAATCCATCTCAAAATACAGCAATCGCCATGCCAATACAAAAATACTGCAAAAGCATTATTATACGTGCGTTCATTCTAGCCATCCAATGGTTCGTTGTCTACAACCAGTGAGCAATTGCTCTCCTTATAGCCCAAAACTGACCAACGCGCAAAACCCCGAATGTTCGCTCTGAATCTCAAAGGACAGCAGACAATTTCACTGAATGTAACTGCTCGCCCAATCATTCCATCACCTAACCCATTCTGTCTCATCCATAAACAAGAATATAAAATGAGCGAAGAGACAAACGGATACCGCTACTATGCCTCTGAGCAAGAAAAGTGTAATGCGCGTAGTCAGCAATGCCTGCAACCGACGGAGCTCGGCATTATAATGTGTCATTGTGTGTCCAAGCGCGACCTTGCCCTCTGCCAGCAGCCGCCCTCGGATATTCATCCGCAAGGCACGTACGTGCTGAACCATAACAGCAGGCACGCACTAAGCAACAGATCGCTTCACCAAGCTCGCATACCGTCGCCGTCGGCCTTGTTCGCGTGGCTACCGTAGGGTCGTACGTTTCGTGGACCTAGATATACTAAATCAAAATATCAACTTAACGAACGACATCCTGTCTTGTGCTTGGACGTGCAATTAGGCAGCCAAAAGCTACAGAATAGAGGACGGATATCATCTCCTTGAAACGGAATGTGATGAAACCGAGTCAGATGGAATCCCCCTCAAAATACAACAATAACCACAAAGACATAGAAACATATCAAAACCGTTAGTACACTTGTTTCCACCTTAGGCGTCAGCTCATTCGTCCGCTGCAAGCAGTGCGCGGTTACTCTCCTTATACCCAACAAGCTAAGCAACGCGCCAAAACTCAAATGCTGTAACTACCGCTCTCAACAAACAGCAAAAAGTTTTTCTGAACGTGACCGCTTACGCAATAGCCTTGCGCCACTCAACCCATTTTGTCCCACCGATAAGCATAAGGATAGGGAGTGGTGTACGGGACAAACTGATGCTCCAAGTATGTCGTTGCAATCAGGAATGTGTAATGCTTTGGCAAAACATGTCTGCAACCAACAGCAATCAGCACTACCGTCTGTCCTTGTGCATTCAAGCAAAATTGTCCTCTGCCTGCACCCGCCTTTGAATATTCATTAGCAAGACACACACATGCTGAACCAGAACAGAAGGCAAGCACTAAGAAACAAATTAACCCATGCGTGTCGCATTCCGCTTTGCTTGTCATCATAGCTACCCTAGTCGTAATATGCTGGAAGCTAGTGATATTAAATCAGCAAGTCGGACCAACGAGCAAAATTGGATATCGCGCTTGGGTGTTCAATTGGTCGGCCAGAAGCTGCAAAATAAAAGACGGATACCATCCCCTTGAATGGGAATGGGATAAAGGTGAGTCCGAGGGAATCGCACTGCAAATACAGCTAGCGCCATGAAGCCAAAGAAGAATATGAAACATATCACTAGACCTGCGTCTACCCTATCCGTCCGCTAATTTGACCGCTACAAGCAGTGCGCGATTGTTCTCCTCAAACCAAAAGCTGAGCAAGGCACAAAAACCCAAATGCTATTTTTACGCACCTCGACAGACGATAAAAAATTTTCTTGAATACAGCTGTTTGCCCAATACCTTGACGTCACCAAACCAATTTTGTGGCGTTTAAAAACAGGACAAAAATTAACTACCAAACAAACGCAGGGGGCAAGTAAACATTTGCGGCCATGAATCTGTAATGCCTTTAGCCAAGAATATTGCCTGCCACCAACGGAACCCTGCACTACCATCTGTTCTTGTCTGTCCTCGTGCAACGTTGCCCACTATCTGCCACCCTTGGGTATTCCTCCGCCAGATACATACCAGCTGAACCTGAACAGAAGCCACACGCTATAGAGCAGATCGTTTTACTAGTGTCGTATACCGTTGGACTTGTGCACGTGGCTACCGTAATTGTAACCTGGTTCTCCGGCTGCAAACTATGTGCGATTGTTTACCGTAGAACGGAAAAACCGAGCAAGGCGCAAATAGTATAATGCTATGTCAATCCATCTCAAGAAACGGTAAGGAATTTCCTGGATGCAATTGCATCCCCATTAAAAGCGTTTTAGTAAGCCAACTTCATGTCATCTATAAACGAAAGGACAAGAAATTGCCTGCTACCAGAATAACGGATGGCGCAACTATTCCTTTGCAGCCATGAGCGTTTATTACCCTCGGCAAACCAAGTCTGCCAGCGACGAAGCTCGGCACTACCATCTGCCCTCGTGCATTTAATCGCGACGTTTCCTTTTGCACGCAACCGCTGCCTAGTATTCATTCGCCAGAAACGCACGTGCTGAAACACAACAGAAGTCACGCGCCACGGGATATAGATTGCTCGACTAGCTTCGCAAACCCATGCTTGTTCGTGCGGCTACTGTAATCATAATCAGCTGGAAGCCAGCTCTACTAAATAAGAAGATCAGGGCAACAAACAAGATCGTGTCTCATGTTAGGCTGTTTAAGTCTTTCAGTTAAGAATTGCACAATAGAGAACGACTATCATTATCTTCAAGCAGAACGGGATGAAACCAAGTCAGATGAAATCCCGCTCCAAACGCAGCAATCGACGCGACGACACATAAACATATCAAAAACCTATGTGCACTTGTGTTCATCCTTGTCCTCCACTAGTGTTTTAGCAGCTACAAACAGCGTATCACTGCTTTCAGTATGCCAAAAAATTGAACAACGCACACTTAACCGAATGCTAGCTCTACGCATCTCAAGACGGCAGAGAATGTCCCTGAAAGCAACTGCTTGCTCCTCACCTTTGGGTTAGCTAACCCTGTTTGTAGCATCCATAAATACAGGGAGATGAAATGGTTTACAGGAAAAACAGATGCCGCAACAAGGCCCTTGTGGCCAATCCTGTGTAAACGGATGCCGCACATACGCCTTTACGGCCAAGGATGGGCAATGGCCTCGCCCATCAATGCCTACGACCGAAGGAGATTGGCCCTGTCATCCGTCCGTATGCGTCCAAACGCTAACTTACCCGCTTTTCATCACCATCCTCGCGAATTCATGTTGCACACACGCACGAACTTCATTTGAACAAAATCCACGTACTACGGAACAGATCGACCGACTAGTGCAATATATTGCCATACTTGTTCGCGTGGCTACTGTAGTCGTAATCTAATAAGACCCAGCTACGCTAAATAAAAAAAAGGGAGAGAGATCAGCATCACATCTTATCCTTGGATGTTCGATTGGTCAGTCAGCAGCTGCAGAATAGGGGCCGGATGCCCTATTTTTGCGAGGGAAAACGAAACCGAATGGGATGGAATCCCATTGCAAGTACAACAATTGCCATGACGATACAGTACCATATATAAAACATTACTATACTTGCGTTCACCTTACCTGTACCCCGGTTCTTTTGCTACGGGCAGTGTGTGGTTGCTCACCTCATACCCAAAAGCTGAACAACGAGCAAAACACCCCAATGCTGTCTCTACACATTTTTATAGACGGCATAGAACTTCCTGAATGTAACTGCTTGCCCAGTACCCTTGCTTCACCAAGCCCATTTTGTGGCATTCAAAAAAAGAACAGAAAATGCCCTACCAAGCAAACGGATGCCACAAGTGCGGCCACGAATGCATAACACCCTTGGATAACTGTGCCTGCCACCAATGAAACCTGGCACTACCATCTGTCTTTGCCCAGCCGGCTCGACGCTCTCGGCCTGCAACCACCTTCAAATACTCATCCGTCAGACACGCACGAACTGAACAATGGCACGTGCTGAACCAGAACACAGATCAGGCGCTACGGGATAGATTGGTCCACAAGTGCTGTATGCCGCCGTGGCGTGCTTGTGCGCGTGGCTAGTCTAAATCGGCTTAGACTCAGCTATACTAAACCGAAATATCGGGCTAACTAACAAGGTAGCGTCTTACCCTCGGCGTTCTAGTCTTCACTCAGCAACGCAGCCGCAGAATAGGGGACGGAAAAAAAGCGGAATGCAATAAAACCGAGTTACATGGGCTCCCGCTTCAAATACAGCAATCTCCATGACGACATAGAAACGTTTCAAAAATTTTAGTATATTTGCATCTACCCTTTGTATGATGGTTCGTCGGCTACAAGCATTGCGCCACTCCTCTCCCACCAAAACGGTTGGCAATGCGCATAAAGAGCGGATATAAATAGATGCCGCAAGTATGGTTTTGCGGTCAGGAATGTGTAATGGCCATGGCCTACATGCCTGCTACCGACAGAGCTCGGCACTGCCATCTGGCTGTGTCCATCCAAACGCGACGTTTTCCTTCAAACCCTTATAAACCCTAATAAACCCTTAGAAATCCTTATAAATCCTTAGAAATCCTTATAAATCCTTATAAAGCCTTATAAATCCTTATAAACCCTAGTAAACCCATATAAACCGTAATAAACCCTGATAAACTCTTTTAAACCCTGATAAACACTTATGAACCTTTATAGACCCTAATACACCCTTCCAAACCCTAATAAACCCTTATAAACCTTTATAAACCCTAATCAACCCTTATAAACCGTGATAAACCCTTATAAACCCTGATAAACACTTATGAACGTTTATAGACCCTAATACACCCTTCCAAACCCTTATAAACCCTTATAAACCCTAATCGACCTTTATAAACCCTTATAAGCCCTTATAAACCCTAATAAACCCTAGTAAACCTTTATGAACCCTTATAAGCCCTTATAAACCCTAATGAACCCATGTAAACTCCGCCTGTAACCGCCTGCATATATTCATTTGCCACACGCGTACATGCTGAAACAGACCAGGGTTTGCGAAATACCTATCGTTCGCGTATCATGTGTTAAACTCCACTGGCTATTGAGCAGAATCTGCAATCCAGAGCCGCCGACAGCACAACGCCTCTATCCTACTATTGGATCTATTCATCATGATTGCTTGCTTAGCTATTGTAGTCGTATTGTGCTAGAATAGGGCTACACTAAACTTTAAAAATTGGACCAACGACCAAGATGACTTCATAACCTTGCTTCTTCAACTTGGGTTTTCAGTCATCAGGTGCAAGGTAAAAGACGGATACCATTCCCATGAAACGGATTGCGATAAAATCGAGTCGAATGGAATGCCACTCCTAATAGAGCAATTTCCAAGACGAGATAAAAACATACCAACAACAGTACTATGCTTGCTTTCACCCTAACTTTCCGCTGGTTCCTCCAATACATGCAGTGCGCGATTGGTCTCCGTATACCAAAAAGCTCAGCAACGCGCCAAAACCTTTACTTATGTCAATAGACTGAAGGAAACTTTTTTGAGTGTAGCCTATACCCTTGCGTCACCGAACCCATTTCGTTTCATCCATGAACACAAGAACAGCAAATGGTCAACGGGACACCGAATGCCGCAAAGATGGGTTTCCGGCCAGGAATGTGTAATGGCATTGGCCAACAATGCCTGACAACGACGGAATTCGGCACCACCACCTGCGTTTGCGCATGCAATCGAAACGTTGTTTTTTGGCTGAACCGCCTTCGGGTATTTACGTTCCAGAAACGCACAAACTAAACCCGAACAGAAGTCGCTCTTTAAGGAGAAGATCGCTCCATGAGTGTTTTATACCGCCATGCATGTTCGCGTGGCTACAGTAATCGAAAAGCGCTGGGAAGCAAATGTATTGAATTAAAAAAAGATGGCAGACGAACAAGATCGGGCCTTATGCTTCAGAGTTCGATTGGTTAACCAGCAGTGCAGTTGCTGAATAGAGGACGGATGCCATCCCCTTGAAACAAAATGCGATAAACCGACTCGGATGGAATCGCACTCCAAATACTGCATTCGTCCTGAAGACACAGAAACATATCAAATTGCCATACTTGCGTCCACTCTAGCTGCCAGCAAGTGCGTTGGCTAAAAGTAATTCGCAATTCCTCACTTTATACCGAAAACGCTGAGCAACCCGAAACAACCCGAACATTGTCGCTATGTATCTCAAAACAGCAAGCAATTGCCCGCAGTGCCCTATACTCTTGCGTCGCCAGACCCGTTTTCCCTCTTCCAAAGACACAAAAAGAGGAAACGGCCTAAGAGACAAACGGATGCCCCAAATAGGCCTTTGCGGGTAGAAATGAGCATTAATATCTTTGATCAACAATACCTGCCACCGATGGAGTTAGGGACTACCATTTGTCCTTGTGCGTCTAAGAGCGACGTTGTCCTTTGCCAGCAACAGCCTTCGGCTAGTCATCCGCCAAAGACGCCCTTGCTGAACCGCAACAAAAGCCACGACCCATGGGATACTGATCTCTTGACTAGTGTCGCAGACCGCCGTGCTTGTTCGCGTGGCTACCGTAATAGTAATCTGTAGACACCAGCTGTACTGAATCAAGATATCGAGCCAACGAACAAGAACCCGTCTGTTGTTTGGATGTTCGCTTGCTCAGTCAGCCGCTGCAAAATAGACGACGGGAACCATTGTATTGATAAAAGTGTGATCAAATCAAGCCAAATGGAATCCCACTTCAAATACAGCAAACGCCGATACAACAAAGAAACATACCTAAAACATTCCAATGCTTCCGTCCGCCCTAACCGCCCACTAATTCGTCCGCCACAAACAGGCTGCTAATGCTCTCAGTATACCCAAAAGCTGACCAACGCCTTAAAATCCAAAAGTGGTCTATACTCATTTCCAAAATGATCGGAAAATTTCCCTGAACGCAACTGTTTGCCTAACATTCTTCTATCAACGAACTCACTTCCTCGCACCCACAAACACAAGAAGAGGAAATGGCCTACAGGGCAACCGCGAGCAGCAACTATTCTTTTGCAGTAAATCGCGTCTAAACGGATGTCCCATCCATGCCTTCGTGGCCACGAATGTGAGCGCCAGCAATGACTGCCACCGACGGACCTTGTCACTAACATCTGCCCTTGTGCAACCACACGCGGCGTTTTCCTCTACCTGCATCCGCCTTTGGCTATTCATCCAATGAAAACGCACGCGCTGAACCAGAACAGAGGTCACGCGCTACGGAACAGATCGCCATAGTGCAGTATACTGCTTTGTGTGTGTGGGTTGTTACCGCAGTCGTAATCTATGTTCCAGCTACATTACGTCAAAACTTTGAGGTAACAAACAAGGGCGGCTGTCCAACTGCTCAGTGAGCAGCGCAGCTGAAACGAATGGAAACCCTTTCGTTTAAACGGAATGCGACGGAAGCGAGTCGGAGAAAATCCCACTCCAAATACAGCAATCGCCATGACGGCACAGAAACATGTCAAAACCATTTCTATACATGCGTCCACCTTTTCCGTCCGCTGGTTCGTTTGCTTCAAACAATGCGCAATAGCTCTCCTTACACCAAAAATGTTTATCAACGGGAAAAATCTGAATGCGCTCTCTCCACATCTCAGAAAACAACAGAGAACTTTTCTGAATGTAGCTGCTTACCCAATACCTTTGCGTCACCAAACCCATTTCGTGGTATCTATAAACACAAAGAAAAAAAGTGGATTACAGAAGAAGTGAATGCCGCAAGTATGCCTTTGCTGCCAAGAATGCGTACTGCCCTTGGCCATGAATGCCTTGCATCGACAGACCTGAACACTGCCCTTTGTCCTTCGGAAGCACGAGGTTAGCCTCTGCCTGCAACTTTGTTCGGTTACTCATCCTTTCGAAACCCACAAAATTAACAAGAACAGAAGTTGCACCCCTTAAAACAGATCGCTTGACTAGTGTCGTACTGCGCTGTCCTTCTGTGCGTGGTTACCGTAGTGGTATTCCGCTGGAATCCAGCTGCACTCAATGAAAAGTTCGGGACAATGAGCAAGTCCGCATCTCATGCTTGCCTGTTCATCTGGTCAATCAAAAGCGCAGGTACAAATGGAGAGCGGACACCATCCTGTTGAAACCGAATGACATAAAACCTCTTCGGATAAAACGCCGTTTCGATACACCAACACATTTAAAACAATACTAGACGTGCGTCTATCCTAGCCGTCCGCTGACTCGTCGGCTACAAGCATTCCTTTATTGCTCTCTTTGTACCGAAGAAGTCAAGCAATGCACAAAATCAGAAATGTTTTTTACGCGTCTAAAAAAACATCAAAGTATTTCTCTTGAAGCAACAGCTTTCCCCAAATCCGTGCGTCACCAAGCCCATTTAGTGGCACCCATAAACACTAAAACAGGAAATCGCCTACAGGACAGACGGATGTCTCAAGTATCCTTTTGCGGCCAGAAAAGAGCAATAACCTTGAACAGCAACGTGCAATACTTTTGGCCAGCACTGCATGCTACAGACAAAGTCAGGAACTCCTACCGTCTGCTCCTGTGCGCCCAAGCGATTCTACCTTCTGCCCTACAATCGCCTTCGGGTATTCATTTTCCGGAAACGCACAAACTGAACCAGAAGCCACGCGATACGGAACAGAGCAGGCAACGAATGAAGCAAACCGCTGTTTTTGTTTGCACGGTTACCGTTGTAGTAACTTGTGAGACCCAGATATACTGAATCAAAACGTCTGGCCAAAAACCAAGATGGCGTTTCGTGCTTGAATGCTCAATTGGTCAGTTTTCAGCTGCAGGATTGAGGAGAGATACAAACCCATTGAAACATAATGTGGTAGAAACCAGTCGGATGCAACCCCACTGCAAATGCAGCATATAACCATGAGGACACACATAAACTAGTGTAATCGCATCCAACTTTGCTACCCCCTGGTGCGTCAGCTTCTCCTTATGCCGAAAAGCTGAGCAACTCATGACAGCCCGAATGTTGTAAATAACCATCGCATGAAAAGGAAGGGAATTTACCTAAATGTGCTCACTTTCCCAACTCAAACCCATCTTGTGCAATCCATAAACACAATAAGGAAAAACGGTGTACGGGACAAACGGCGGCACCAAGTATGTCGTCGCTGTCACAAATGTGCAATGCCCTTGGGCAACAATGCCTGCTACATACGGAGTTCGGCACTACCTTCTGCCTTTGTACCTCCAAGCGCAACGATGCCATCTGCCTGCAACCGCCTTGGGGTATTCGTCCGCCAGACACCTACGTGCTGAACCAGAACAGATGTAACGCCCTATGGAACATATAAGTCTTTATGTGCCGTATACCGCCGTGCTTGTTTACGTAGCCACCATGGTCATAATCTGCTCAGACCCAGCCATACAACATCAGAAGATGGGTCCAGAAAACAAGATTGCGTTTCATGATTGAATATTCAATTTGTCAGTTATCAACTGCAGAATAGGAGAGAACCATGCGAATGAAATCGAATGCGATAAAACTTAGTTGGATGAGAAGTACCTCTAAATAAAGCAATTGCCATTTGGAGGTGCTAACAAATCAAAACGACAATATTTGAGTCCACCATAGCAATCAGTTCTCCACGAGTAGTGCGCTATTGCTCTCCGTATACCGAAAAACCTTAGCAATGCCCAAAACCCCGAAAGCTGTATCTACGCATCAACAAACAGCAGAAAATTTCAATGAATATACCAACTTCCTCACAAACCCGTTTTGTGGTGTCCATAAACACAAAGACAGGTAATGGCCTACAAGGCAAACAGATGCCACAAGTATGCCTGTGCAACCAAGAAGGTGTGATGCCCTTGACCAACAATGCTTGCCACTGATGGAGCTTGGCGCTACCATCTGTCCTTGAGGGTCCAAGTGTGACGCTGCCCTCTGCCTGCATCCGCCTTTGGCTATTCATCCAATAGAACGCACGAACTAAACCAGAACAGAATTCATGCGCTACGGAACAGATCGGCCCACTAGTGTCGTATGCCGCCGTGCTTGTTGCCGTGGGTACCGTAGCCATAATCTGCCAGAACCCAGCTGGACTATATTTAAAAAAATACGGACAACGAACGACATCACTTCTTATGCGTTGGGTGTTCAAGGGGTTAGACAGCAGCAGAATGGAAGACGGATGCTATCCACTTGAAATGCCATGCGATAAAACCGAGTGAAATGGAGTTGCACTCCTAATACAGCAATCGCCCTGACGACGCACAAACATATCAAAATCACTACTATTCTTGTGTTCACCCTAGTCGTCCGCTGGCTTGTTCGCTACAAACAATGAGTGATTGCTCTGCCTATACCGAGCAGCTGAACAACGCGTAAAAGTCTGAATGCTGTTTCTACATAGCTCAACAGACAGCAGGGATTCTCCCTGTACGTAACTGCTTTCCCAGTATATTTTTGTCACCAAACCAATTTGCCTTCATCCATAAGCACAAGGACAGGAACTGACCGACACGACAAACACAGGCCGCACGTATGCCTTTGTTGCAGGAATGCGTAGTAATATTCGTGGCTAACAATGCCTGTCACCGACTGACAACGGCACTACCATCTGCTTTTTCGCGTGCAAGCGCGACGCTGCCGTCTGCCTGCAACCGCCCCGCCTTCCAGAATTCATCCGCCAAACACGCACTTGCTGAACCAGGGCAGAAGTCACACGCTACGGAACAAAGCTCTCCACTGATATCGCATACCGACCGTATGTGTTCGCCTGGTTACCCTAGTCGTGACCTGCTGCAACCCAGATATATTAAATAAAAAGTCGGGCCGACGAACAAGATCGTGGTATATTCTTGGGTGTTCAGTTAGTGAGTCAGAGCCGCAACTGCAGGACAGAAGACAGATGCCATCCCCTTGAAACGGAACGCGATAAAACAGAGTTGGATGCAATCCACCCCAAATACAGCAACCGTCTTGACGAAGCACAACCACATGAAGGTCATTACCATACTTGCGTCCACCACAGCTCGCCGTATACAGAAAAACTAAGCACGGTTAATAAATCCGAATGCTGTTTTCTAGACATCTGATCAGACAGCAGAGAACGTCGCTGCACCTTACTGCTTCGCCAATATTCTTGCGTCACCAAACCCACTTCGTGGCATCAATAAACACGAGGAGAGGAAACTGCGGGCAAGACAAACACACGACGCATGTATGCCTTTGAGGCAGGAATGCGCAGTAATACTTCTGGTCAATAATGCCTCTCACAGACTGAGCCCCGCACTAACTATCATCTGTCCTTGTGAGCCTAAGCGACGTTGTTCTCTGCATGCAAGTGTCTTCGGCTATTTATCCACCAAACGCGCACATGCTGAACGAGGACGGAAGCCATGTGCTATACAGAAAAGATCGATCTACGAGTGGCACATAGCGCCGTGCTCGTTCGCATCGCTACCGTAGTCGTACTCTCCTGAAAGCAAGCTATGCTGAATCAAGATAGCTAGCCAAAGAATAAGATTGCGTCTACGCTTCGGTGTTCAGTTGTTGAGCAGTGCAGCTGCAGAATAGAGAACGAATACCATCTCCTTAAATCGGAATGCGGTAAACCGAGTGGATGGAAGCCCATTTCAAATACAGCAATTGCCGTGATGACACAGACACACTTAAAAATCATTGCTATACTTGCATCCACCCTAGCCCGCTGCTAATTAGGGCGATACAAGCAGTGCACGATTGCTTATCCTATACCGAACAAGTGAGCGATGCTATAAAGTCCCCAATGTCGTCTTTACACATGTTCACAAATAGCTATGATTTTCCTGAAAATACCTCCTTCCCCGATATCCTTTTGTCACCAAACCCATTTCACCGCCTTCAAAAACGAATGGATAGGAAACGGCCCACGGGACAAATGGATGCAGCTATTAAGTCTTTGCGGCCAGAAATGCGCAATGCCGTTCGCCAGCAATGCCTACAAAAGACGGCCCTCAGCACTGTAAGCTGCCCTTCTGCGTAACTAAACCCATTTTGCCAGATCCACAAACAACAGGAAAAGGCATCCAAAACAAACAGATGTCGAAACTATGCCTTTGCGGCCACAAATGTGGAATGTCCTTGACCAACAATACCTGCCAACAACGGAATTCGAGTCTACGATACCCGTGTGCGTCCAAACGCGACGTTGCCCTCTGCCTGCAGCCGCCTTCGGCTACTCATCCGCCAGAAACGCACAACCTGAACCAGAACAAAAGGCGCGCTCTGCAGAACAGAAGGGTAAACGCGTAACATCTAAATGGGTGCTTGTTCGCATGCCTACAGTTATTCTAATCTTCTGGAACCCAGCTACACTAAATCAAAAGATTGGGCCAACGCAATACCGCCTCTCATGGTTGGGTGTTCAATTGGTCAGTCAGCAGCTGCAGAATAGAAGATGGATACCATTGCCTTGAAATCTAATGCAACAAAGCTTAATGGAATCGAATCCCATTCCATATGCAACAATTGCCATGAAACACACAAACATGTTAACACCACTACTGTAGTTGCTTTCACCATAGCCGCGCACTCATTTGCGGGTTACGAGCAGTGCGTGATTGCTCTCCTTATACCTAAAAAGCTGACCATCGTGCAAAAATCCCGAATATTTTTTTTTTACGCATCTCAAGAGACGGCAAAAAATTTCCTTGAATGTAACTCCCTGCCCAACACAATTCCGCCAGTAAACCCGTTTTGCGGCATCCATAAACACAAGAAAAAAATGGCCTACAAAACAGACGGATGCCGCAACTATGCCTATGCAGTCGCAAATGTGTAATGCCTTTGGCCAACGACGCCTGCCACCAACGGAGCTCGGCACTAGTACCATTTGTCATTGTGCATCGAAGCACGGCGCTTCCTCCCACCTCTAACAGCCTTCCTTCGGGTATTCATCTGCCAAACACGCACCAGCTGAACCATAGCAAAAATCGCTTTCTGCGGAACAGATTGTTAAACAAGAGTCCGTCACTGCTGTGCTTGTTTGCGTTGCTACCATAGTCATAAACTGCTGGAACCCAGCCACACTAAATCAGAAAATCAGACCAACGAACGAGGCCACCTCTCATGCACAAGTGTTCAACAGGTCGGTCAGAAGCAGCAGAAGGTGGGTGCCGTCCCCTTGAAACGAACTGAGATGAAACACATTCGCATGGAATGCCTTTCCAAATAGAGCAATCGACACGACACAGAAACATTTAAAAATCATTGGTATAGTTGCACTCACCCTAGCTGTCAGCTGCTTCGTTCACTGGAGTCAGTTCGCGATTTCTCTGCTTATAACGAAAATATTCAGAGACGCGCAAAACCAGAGTGGTGTCTCTCCATCTAAACAAACAGTAGATACTTGAATGTAACTGCTTGCCCAACACAATTCCGCTCCTAAACCCATTTCGCGACATCCATAAACATAAGGACAGGAAATGGCATACAAAGTAAACAAATGCCGCAACTGTGTCTTTGCCTTCCAAAAGATGTGCAGTGCCCTTGGCCAACAAGGTTTGCCACCGACGAAGCTGAGCATTACTATCTGTCCTTGTGCGCCCAAGTGCGCCGTTTCCTTTTACTTGCAACAGTCTTCGGCTACTCATCGGCTACATACGCACTTCCCTGAACCAGAACAGAAGTCATACGCTATGGTACGTATCATTCCACAAGTGTCATATACTGCCTTGCTTGTTTGCGTGGTTACCGTAAGCGTAATCTGCCGGACCCACCATACTAAATCAAAAGCTCGGACAAACAAACAAAATCGTGTCTCGTGCTTGGGTGTTTAATTTGTCAGCTATCAGCTGCAGAATAAAGCATGGACGCTATCCCTCTTAACAAAATGAGACAAAACCGATTCGGATGGAATACGACACTAAATAGAGCAATCGACACAACGACACAGAAACATATTTCAAAAAATATTATGATTGCGTTCGCTCTAGCTGTCAGCTGCTTCGTTTACAGGAAGCAGTGCGCTATTGCCCTCCATAAACCAAAAACGTTAAACAACATGCAAAACCCGAATGCCGTCTCTGCAGCCCAAAAGACGGTGGAAACGTGATTGTAACTGGTTGCCCAACACAACTTGGTCACTAAGCCCATTTCGCGACATCCATAAACACAAGGACAAGAAATTGCCTACAAAACAAAAGCATGCCGCAACTATGCATTTGTGGCCAGGAACGTATAATGCCCTTTGCCAACAATGCTTGCCACCGGCAAAGCTCGGCACTAACATGCCTTTTGCATCTAAACATGGCGTTGACCTCTTTCCGCTTTACACGATTATAGCGTGCAACCCCCTCATAAGGCTTATAATGTGTAATCTCCTTTTGCTTTACACGCTTATAGCTTATAGCGAGGGGAAAGAATGTCCGTTAGCCACTTCGGCAAGTTCGTGTAGTTGATACATGCCACGATTGTGGTTTGCCACAGCGTTTCCGACAGGCCTGCGACCGCCTTCGGGTGTTCATCCACCAGACACGCACTTGCTGAACCAGAACACAATTCACGCGCTACGGAACATATCGTTCCATGAGTGTCCTACATCACCACACTTGTTCATGTGGCTACCGTGGTCGCAATCTGCTGGGATCGAGCTACACTAAATCAAAATATTGGACAAACGAACAAGATCGCGTCTCATGCTTGGGTATATAATTGTCAGCTCGCAGATGCAGAATGAACGACGGATGCCATCCTCTTGAAACGGAAAACGGTAAAAACAGAGTCTGACGGAATAGCACTACAATTAGAGCACTCGCCATTACACCATAAAAACATATCAAAACCACTTCTATGGCTGGGTCTGCCCTACCCATCCGCTGCTTCGTCCGCTAGAGGCTGCGCGCGATTCCTCTCCTTATACCAAACAAACTCAGCAGTACGCGAAAACCCGAATGCTGTCCCTACCCGTTTGAAGTACCGGCAAAGAATCTTCCTGTGTGAAATTGTTTGCTCAAAATCCTTGTGTTAAAAACCCATTTTGCGACATCCATAAACACAAAAACAGGAAATGGTCTACGGTGCTAATGGATGCCGCAACTAAGCCTTTGCGTCCAGGAACCTTTAATGCCCTTGGCCAACAATGCTTACCACCGACGGCGTGTGGCGCTACTATGCGTTCTCTTGCATCCAAGAGGAAGCTTCGCTCTGCTTTCGGATATTCAGCCGCCAAAAACGCAATGTATTAACAATAGCAGAAGTTGCACGCTACGAATTAAATTCCTCAACTAGCATAGGACACCGCCATTCTTTTTTATGGCTTTTCACAGTCGTTAGGTTTCGGGACTCAGCTATACTCAATTAAAAAATCAGGACAACGACCGAAATCGTGTCCTACGCCCGCGTGTTCAGTTGATCAACCAGCACCTACAGAACATGTCAGCAAGCAAGGTCCCAAACGACACTAATAACTAAGCCACCACTTGCTCCTCCATTAAAACAAACAAACGTAATATGGCCACGTACCACCTGGCCGATACCATTACGCCTAACCAGCTCCCACATTAGGCTTACTCACCCTGCAACCGCCGCGCAGCACCCAATCCAACCAACAACGCGCAAACACCCACAACAAACAT